>OZ037780.1:4272500-4672000 GCA_964035525.1 Porites cylindrica | reverse complement strand
CCCCCCTCCCCCCCCTGCTAATTTCTGACAAGTCCCTGAGGTGGAACAGGAAGTTATTAATCCATATAGTAACCTTTTCCATTTCACTGGCCACAATAACGATCTGCTGTTTCTCAAACAATGGAATGGTGCAGTGATCAGCCCTCTCATAATATGTTGCATGCTCAGTCATTATTTGTAACCCATTTACTCCTCAGAATTTTGCAGAAAATTGTTTTTTGAAGCTAATCAAGCTGTTTTCTGGTCACTGCCTGGCTACAATAAGCCAAAATGCTGTTTGTGAGTTGAGCACTTCACAGAGCCTTCTGTTCCAGATGCAAAGTATCAGCTTCCAACATTTGATCATGCTCAGATAGAAAAATTTTAAGCTATTTTTTAGGTTTAAGAGTGACACAGCAGTCTTGACGTTTCTTTTCCGCTTCTTCTCCTCCCATTGACAGGAAATGTTTTGGGAAAGCTTCTAGGATCATAGGATTAGATAGAAGGATGTGTAAGTGAGTAGTGGAACAAGATTTCAAGGGGAATGAGTTTATAGTTAAGCAGTAAATGTTGTGATGGGTTGGTTACAGTAAGTGACATCCCAAACTTGTTGTGTTCCTATTACTTGGGGAAAGCAACCAGTGATAAATTCATTAAAAACTTTAAAAAAAAAAAAAAGTGTGGCTACTGATTTCAGAGCCCAAAATAATAACTTCACTGGTAGATATTTTCACTTGTCAAAGTTTTATTGTATTGACCCCATGACAAACAATAACTAAACCAATGAATTATTGCTCATGGAGTTGCACTGTTCACCATCTTTCAGAGTAGCGTACAAAATGACCTGCACCCGCCCATTAGTTGACAGTAAAATTATAACTTCAGCAAGATTATGTTCCATGTGGTTACCTGCCTGAGGTTATCACTATTATCCCAACAAAGTCACACAGCATAAGAAGCTTTTCGTGGAGAACTCAACTCAGCAAACATGCTTTACAAGAAAGTGCAAATGTAAATCGTGTATAAAAGCAATGAGTCTGACTACCCTGTGTGCACTAGTGTAGGCATTTACTGCATGGTTGACCAAAATATTCTTGGACTGAAAGGACTGAAAGCCGATGTCATGTTAATAAACTTGAAGCTTGTATTTGTAACTCAGGTAATGTATGCTAATAAAGTTGAAACAAAAGAACAAATAAAAATTATCTGAGATAAAAAATTAACTGCAATATATACCGTATTTATTCGATTAACCGCCCCAGGGGCTTACTAAATTTTAGGACCTTGAGAGTGGGCGCTAATTTGAGGTGGGCGCTTATCCGAGGCTGGGCGCTTATTAAATTTTCAACATTTTCAGCAAGTGTAGTATGTTTATTTTGCAACAAAACAATAAATAGCAACCAAACACAAAGATGTAACAAAGCAAGGCTCCTGTAAAATACTTTGAAGAAAACTCCATCTTTGGGGAAGTCTCTTATTAGTACTCATTCAATTTTTTGGGGGTGGGGTGGGGGTAGTCGCTTATTTGAGTTTGAGTGGGAGGGAGTTGGGGTGGGCGCTTATTCGAGGTGGGTGCTAATTCGAGATTGGGCGCTTATTTGAATAAATACGGTATGTCAAATATAGCTTCAGGCAGAAGGTATTGAAACTCTTTCCAGGAAAGAAATTTTTGTTCAAAATCTCAAATTTTTCTTTGTAACACCATTAATATTTAACTCATTGACTGGCAAACAGTTTTGTTCATTGAAATCCTCTACTGAGCCCCCAGGGGGGCTTATTCATTTCAAACACACAACAGGGGAGGGGGCTTATTTGAGAGGAGGAGCTTATGTAATTTAGCAAAGACAATGGTATCAGTTCTCCATAAAGGACTAGAATACAAAGTGGAAAAGCCGAGGATCATAAACAAATCCGAACTTTCAGTTGGTGAATGAACCATCCTGGATCGGTCCACACGAAGTCTTACAGTTGTGATTGACTAATAAAGTCTACCATTTATTAATCAGTGAAGAATATAAAGGGGAAGGGGAACTTATTTGAGGGTAGGGGGGGGGGGGTTAAAAGAGGATTGACAGTATTTACATTTGATGTTCATTTCATGAATGTGTTTTCATTATGTTACATCTGTTTGACACAAAGGGGCACATTTAGTTACTATACCATACTTTGAGAACCAAACTTAAACGCAGTGGTTATTATTATGTGGTAAGTAAGTATTATACACATTTTTTTTGATGTTTGGCAGAAAGACTGTCCAGTGCAAAAACAAACACCTGATAGCAGGTTATCATCATGACAAGCAATTATCTCAGTGCAAAAGGAGACAATATTCAGCACTCTTGTACATCTCAATAATACAAGTCATTGGTCCATCATTACACAAAAGAAGAAAAGTATTAATTTTATCCTAATGAAATAGAACATTTCTGCAGTGAGCACGATCCTGGCGTGAATTAAGATATATTGTTTTATTCCATTTTACAACAGTGAAAAATAATTTTCATCAATCAAGAAATCTAATCTGAAGAGAATTAGGGTAGTTGCCCTTCTATACAACCTCAGCTCTTAGAAATCAGGTTAATGGTTTCTGTTTCCTACAAAAAAGAAGTAATAAAATGATTATGGTAGATGTACAGCTTGTTTTATAAGAAATATTATTTTTCAAAACACTTAGAAGAAAAAAATATACAATGACAGAACAAATAAAAATTAGTTACTACAAATAACAAACAGCAAAAGAAACGAGCTTCATACATGTAAACAATCATCCACATGCTAAAACATTATTTGTAGCATGCTGTAAAATGTCTAACAAACACCTGATAGCAGGTTATCATCATGACAAACAAAATATAATAACCTCAAGAGTTTCGATTCTCACCTGTTTGCCTGTGTACGACGAGGACGATGATGATGACCCCGATATGAAACTTTTGTATCTCTACGACTCAAATGTGAATCAGAATTGAAAGGAGGCAAAGTAGGACGCTGTAATTTGAAATCAAAGCTATGACAGCTGTTCGACCACGCGAAGTTCATGAAACAAGACGATTCTGGCCAACCAAACGCATTTTCAAAATATGGACAATCAAAGCTGAAAGCCTTTGGGTACAATCAATAGCAAGTTCCCTGTAGCTGTTCCTGTGGGCAAGGGTGTAATCCGATGTCAGTTTGCTGAAAGCTGAAATATGCTCGAAGGATTTGCAATATAAACACTCGATGTTTACATACGGTGGACATCCCAAACGGCGCTTTCACTAACTTCACGCACAAAGTTTTGAAGGCAATTAAACAGTAGGTTTCATTTAAGGTTTCTTGCTATATTTGATTATTTCTTTTTCTACGGACAGCAGTCTTGTAGGTCCTTGTAGTTTAGCATCGCTCTCTCACGCTCAGCCGCCATGCTCGATCTTTAATTTTCCCAGGTTTGCGCAGGCGCAGTTACGCAAGACAGGCCAAATTACGTCATTATCCACTAGCCAATCAGCGGTTTTTGCGCTCTGTCCCCAATCTGTTCAGTTAACTTGGCTACACTTTGTAACGGATCCTCCTACCCTAAGGTCAAGTTCAATCGCTAAATGTTTAGGTTTGAAATTTTCAACCGCATGGTTTCTGTAAACGGTAAGAAAACCTCGTTCCAAAAGGCTTAATCTGCTTGAAAAACAAATAAAAGCATCCTGAGACCTTTTGTAGCTTGCTGCAAGGCAACATGTTTGATCGAGGCGCTTTTAAGGTTTTACCTCATTTTCAATGCTCCTTAACTTAATAAAAGAGGTGTGAAGATATAGAGCTCCAAAGTTGTTCTGTCGTGTTTCCAGAAATCCACGAAATGTGATAAAATATGAACGGGAACGATGGAAAAGGCTACGAAACATTTCACGTCATGGCCGCCATTAAAATTTCCCAGTAACCCTAGCGTAAGTTAAAACATATGTAACGCGCTATTTTCAGTCACGCACGTTACCGTCACGCAGAACGTCTCACACGGCATTCTTCGCTTTAAGGTGGCTCGATAGGGTTTTTCAGGGTTAATACCGTCCGAGTTTGACTAAAACTACGTCGCCATTGGGGAAAAGTTGGAAAAATTACCACCACAGCTATATTAAAAGGCCTTTGCTATATTAGATAAAGATGAAAATTTGTTGTGATCATTGTTACCATGACATCGGAGTTGTCATAGCAACGAAATGACGGAAAGTTCAAGCATTGCCGATTTTGCTTGCAGCCGTATTTCTCGGCATTAGGAACTGTTCTTCCAAAACCGTTGACAGGACCTTTTTTCCTCCAAGATTTTGCTTAACTTCACGAACGTTGAGGCGGCTATTGGAGGAAAACGAGGCTCCTACGAGGACAGTTCCCAGTGCCGAGAAATATGGCAGCAAGTAAAATAAGTCATGGGGTCATTTCGTTATAGTGACAGCTCCGATGTCATTGTAACCCTGATTATAACAAATTTTCATCTTTATCTAATACAACTGCGGTGGTAATTTTTTCAAATCTTTATTAATGGCTACGTAGTTTATGCTCAAACTTGGGAAGTACTGACCTTGAAAAACCCTTTCGAACCACCTTAAATTTATTTTTTCGTAAGTGTTCGATCGCACAAAGACACTCTGCCTAACTACTTAATTTCAATAAGCAAGAAAGTGTGACATGTTTTTTCTTCTCTCAACAATTTTAACTGTCCCAACTATGACAGGATAATCGGATAGAGACTGATAAGACCTGAGGCGTTAACACCTATATTGACCGTCCATTAGCGGATCCTGGCCCCCCCCCCCCCCCCTCCCCCTCCCGTTATTTTGGGACCAAATTGAGGCCCAAGGGCCCCCCAAAAAATTTTTTACGGCCGGGCTCCCCGCTTATCTCAGGGACTGAATGACCGCCCCCCTCCCCCTTATCCGAAGGTCTGGATTCCCCACTGCAGTCCTCATTTGTTCAGAATGTTCAAGCACAAAAAACACACTGAAGTCTGTTGTCTGCAGGAACCAATAGATTAACCTAAGGACAGCACCTGTAATCCTTAAACAGAACCCGACAGATCTTCTGTCCGTGGAGCTAAAAGCTCGGGAAAAGAGGAGAAAAAGCGAAAAGGGGAATTATCAATGACAGAACTAATTAAAACAATTATTGATGACATCACACTGCAATTAAAATCAAAGCGTTCAGAGGCGCGCGGTGTAATCAACCGCTAGGTTTGTCCTTTCAGAAACGTGGACACACATTTTGCTTTTTGATGATTTTGCGTGAATTACCACGATGTTAAAATCTAACATCAGCCTTGTGAAAAAGAATGAATCATGGGTTCCAAAGAAAGAGCAACAAATTGCTGCCATAGAAAAACATGGCTACACTTTAGGCAAAACTCTCGGAGAGGGAGCTTACGCCAAAGTCAAACTAGCTGACTCCAAAAAACACAACTGCAAAGTAGCCATCAAAGTCATTAACAAGAGAAGAGCACCAAAGGATTTTCTAAAAAAGTTCCTGCCTCGTGAAGTCCACCTGATGCATCGCTTGAATCATCCCAACGTAGTGAGTAAAATTAAAAATATATTCCTCCAAGAGATGATAACTAAGATAGTCCGAACGTATTCAATCATTCAAAATTTTTTTACTCGTTTGTCTCATTGCTATTTTTAACTGTGGGTTCGATTGGTTAGACTGCACTAGCCTGTTCCAGTTCTCACCCTTATAAGGGAGTCCGGACTCCGGCTTTCGGGAAATTTTTGCTCGTGGAATCGGAAATATAAAGAATCTGGACTCCGGAAAACAACTCAAGGTATCTGGAATCCCACTAAGGATTTGGATTCGGAATCCACGCTCCACTGACAAAAAATCCGGAATCCAGTACCTGGAACCCGAAATCCACGGCGTGGAATCCAGAATCCAAGACTGTCTTGGATTTTATTTATTACAATTCATGGCAATATATAATATCAATAAAAAAAATTAATAACAATAACAATAACATTAGCAAAAAAAGGGACCCATTGGAGTTGCGCACAAGAGCCAGAGACCACATACAAGGCGCAACACCGTGGATACTATTTACATAAAAATATTAAATTAATATTAAATTATATACAACTGAAGATGCAAAACAATCAAGCGCAGTGTGACAAATGAACTAGAATCGGCATGGGCGAGCATGTCGCATTCGTATGATGATTTTTCGAATTGCACTGTCTATTTCCAAATAGCATTGGTTGAGAGAGAGTTCATGAAATACGTCTAGGTGTAATTTCAATATAAACGTCATGCAACTATGATAAGACTAAGACTGATGATCCAGTTTATTTGTCCTTTATCTGCGATCGTCAGAATTTTACCTTTTCAATTTTTAATTGCATCCATGTTGGCTAAACTATAAGAAGACTCATTGACTACATTGCGAAACACTCTTTTCTGTCTTCTATAAAGGGGTAGTTTCGTCGGAATCTACGAATTGAACGCGTATGTTTTTCTTGCAGATCAAACTACATGAGGTTGTGGAAACTTCAACCAAAGTGTACATCATTTTACAGTTAGCTTCTAAAGGGGATTTACTAGAATACATTAACAACAAAGCTACGCTGAGCGAAGACCAAGTGCGCATACTGTTTTGTCAGCTTGCCGCTGCCATGGCATACTGTCATAAGGAGCAAGTGGCTCACAGAGATTTGAAATGTGAAAACATCCTGATTGATGGCGAAGGAAAATTAAAGGTGACAGGTAAAAATAAAATAAACTACTGAGATGTCAACTGTGCACTCGTTCATTTAGCAAATGATATGAATGGTTTTGTGAATTGAGCTTACTGAAAATAAAGTGTAGACTAACAGTTTAGCGCGTGGAACATCGCCTGAGTATACCCTCCCCACGGAAGGCTACTTTGTGTACTCTCACCTATACCGAGTACCCGAGGGAGTACTAAGAAAAGTTTTATACGGCTAGACTCCGCCCGCGAGGTCCAACCCCTTACCCTTATATGTACCATTTTTGACAGGCAGGGTACCCCTTTATAATTATTATACCTCCTATTGCCAAATGGTACCCCTTTCACATATCATTTTATCCATTTCAACCGCTATAAATGTCTTTAAAATATGAATAAATCGCAAAACAGGAAAGTTATGTCGACTTCAACTGCCATAAAATCCTTTAGTAGCCCTTTTAGGTCATTTTACAGACCGAAATGACAGATTTCCGTACCGGCTTTCATATACTTCGACTGCAACCTCGGCCCTGGGAGCGAGGTTGACCTCGACTGGTGAAATACGGATCCAGTCATATACCTGCAGCTTGAAAAAGGTACACCTTTCGGGCGGAGCCTTCCAGTATAGGCCATTATAGGAAATACCCCTTGGGACCGAGTATTGCTCGCTCAAATCTCTTTGTCAGTTTATATCCTTAACAAAGAAATTATGCTCTCAGTTGAGTAGGTGAACGCTATTGCATTAGCAGTTTAAAAACAAGTCAGAGGGGGGACATCCAAAGAATACCTGTTTATGCTTTTCACTTGGATTTCAGACTTTGGTTTTGCAATAAGTACGATCAAAAATCGTACGCTGGAGACGTTCTGTGGTTCGTACGCCTACTGCTGTCCCCAGATCCTCAGAGGAGAGCCATACGACGGTAAAAAAGCGGACGTTTGGAGCATGGGAGTGGTTTTGTATGCAATGGCATGCGCAAGGCTGCCGTTTAGCGACCAAGATATGCGTGCTTTAGCTAAAGAGGGCTACCAGGGCAAGGTCAAGTTTTCCAAGAGAGTCAGTAAGGGTATGTGGATAAAAAGCAGTGGCGGATCGAGACCTTGAGATAAGCGTGGGCCAGACGCAAAAAACATTTTTTCGGCCCTTCGGGCCTCAGTTTGGTCTAAAAATAAGGGCAGTCCGGGCCCCTCGGCCCCTCCCCTGGATTCGCCACTGAAAAGTTAGAATTGTTTGGAATAAGGGAAAATAATCTAAAAGCAATTCAAATTCATAACGTACAACACTCAGAAAACTTACTTCTTAACAACGTGCGTTCATGGGTGGGACTGGTCAAATTTCAGGACTTCATCCAAAGGTTTTAAATCACTCGTACAGCTCAGAATGCTAAACACAAACAGGACCTCAGTTACGAGGGGATTGCTTACCGTCTATCAGTGATCTTTGACGATTGTTGATCCATAGACTGAAATGCTAGCTTCCTCCAGACGACTTACGCAGAAAAAATGCTTTAGTGCTGTAAGTCACTCCCAAGCTAAGGAGTTGTCACTTGAATCATCGCATCAAAATGTTCGTCTATCTTTAAAAAGCACTCAATATTTTTAGGCTCCTCGTGACTTTTATCCGCACCTTTTACAAGATTTTTCCAAAAATAATTGAATTTGAGAAAATCTGTTTTCCATGCAGAGGTAAATGCGGGACTTTTCTTGCGCGAAGGTGATAAATTTACTCAGAGACCACAATACTGACCTCTTTGTCTCCTTCTTTGCCATAGAATGTCGCGACTTAGTCCGCCATATGCTAAATGTGGACCAAAATGAACGGTTCTCTGCGGAGCAGGTATTTCGAAGCGCCTGGTGCATGAAGGCCCTCAAGGAGAATCCTGATCTGCGGTACCTCGATGAAAATCTTCATGTAGCTTCCTTTCGTAAGCCTTCAGAATGTGTTCCTCAAGAAAAAGATGAAATTGGTAGGTATAACTTTAATAAAATTGGTTTGTTGTTAAGGCTGCTGAAGGCAGCCTCGAGGACAGTGCGCTCGTCTCCGTTTTCCAACGGGTTCTAAGCCCAAGTCCGCATTCGTTTATTGTCTCCATCATTTTTAGGTGAAGGCAAGTACTGGCTGAACAAGGCTCTCTCTAAGAGACGAACGCACTGTCTACGAGGCTGCGTTCAACTGCTTTAACAACAAACCAGATTTGAGCTTTGGATGAGCTAGGACTGATAGGATCTTATTTTGGTGCGTGTTTTAGGATACCATATAAATTACTGACGTTCTTAAATAACGTTTGAAAATGGAAGTCCTGAATGACTTTCACGTGATGTGAGGAGGCCAAGGATGGCAGGGTAGGAGGGGGACAGAGCATACAAATTTTCAGCCAAACACTGACTATAATCTTTATGGGGTAATTTCTCTATATCCCTTATGGCCTGCGTAGTGGATATTACTGACATGCGCAGGCTACCCAGATTATTTTCCTCACGTTAATACTGACGAAATACAGTGTTCTTGACTGAAGTCCAGCCTGAGCTTTGTTTTTAAATGATGTTCTCTAGTTTTCTCATTCTAAGCCTCAAAGTATAGTGTATAAAATGATGTGAGCGTAACACCCATTTAATGTCCTCTTAATCTCTGGTCAGAGTCAAACTTTTGATTTTACTTAGGATCGTCAATGTGTAACAGACAGTACAGTTAACAACGAAACATCTCCCTTAAATATACCCTGTATGCGAGTGATGAATCCTTCCTATTTGACCTCTGATTACATGTTTTATTTCATTCTATCAGAAGAGGAGGAATCTTACCCAGTAGATGTCCAACCTATTCACCCCAAAATAGGCCAGAAATCTAAAGTGGTCAATTGCTTCACTTTCGCACCAAAGCCTTGTCTACCAAAGCAGAAACATGATCCTGGGCGACGTCACACTATATCTGGTTTCGAGATACATGATAAGAGCTATGGATTGAATTTACGCGATGACCTGCTTCGTAATTTAGCTCAAAAGGAAATGAAACAAAAGTCTTTAGATAAGTTTGAAGAAGAGAAGAAGGCATTGCCTGCAGAGTCTTACAACAGGCATAAAAGTCGGAGAAGGAGCACACTTGTTACGGACGTGCTGCAAACGGTGACACCACCCAAGGAAAAGAAAAACGAACCCTACCAAAGGAAGGCTTCCTTAGTATCTGACGTCATCAAATTTGATCCTAAAACCGTTGCAGAGAGACGAGGATCATTGGCAGGCTCCAAAGCAAATTTACTTACGCCACCTCAGAATCAACCAGAAACTATAATGGAGGAGGGTACTAACTCTCCTGAGACGTCGGAGAATACACATGAGCCGGCGACAAACCAATGTGCAAAAAGCCCAAGACAGCGCATGCCTGGCGGTCGTGAGTCCCGCTTTAAAGAAGTTGACAAGCTTAAGTATACATCCGCAGCGAGAGCAGCCAAGTTGGCTTTTAAAGAGGCACACATTTCAATGCAAGCTAATCGAAGGCTCTCTTTGCAAGGTCCCGATCATTATTTGACTATGCAAACCGTAGTACAGCTACGAGGGATTGAAAAGGAACCTAGTACAAATACAAAGTTTATAAACTGGAAAAAGAAATTCAAAGTAGGCTTGGAAGCAAATACCTAAAGTTAGTTTCTTCTCTTCACCCTTTCTGATAACATCCATAAAAGTTGAAAGTTCCTCTTTGTTGGTTGCGTCCTAGTGCAATTCACGATTTTCCTGGGTATGTCCTTAAGGATCTGCGGAAAGTGGGAACTTTTAGGCAAATCTGAAGATTTTTTTCACGTGAATTTGTGTTGTTAGCGCCGCTTTTCAAAAACGGCGTACTTTTAAAATACCAAACCAATCAAACTACAGAACAATTCAGACAATATCGTACTACACATGCGTAATTTAAACCGACTCCCACCTATAAGTTGGATCGAGCAACGTAAGTTGAACTCAGGTTGTACTCTGAACTCAACTTTAAGTTACGTTGTACTGAAACTAAGCTTATATCATCTGAGTGCAGTCACTGCGTTAATCAAATAAAACATTGTATTGCTTTAGCATTTAGATAAAATACCTCAATGTCACTTTTGTGTACTTAACTATTACCCATATTTCCTCGCGCGCATCTTCGTAGTCAAACAAAATATAAAGTATACTGACTTTCATGCCGTTGATTCACTAAACCGTTCTGGAAATTTCCTGAAAAGTTTTTAACCAGGGTTTGAAAGTGAAAACTACGGACTTGTGAGTTTTCAGTCAAAATCAAGTGTTCGTTGGTAAGGTATCTGACTCTGCGCACCTCAAGAAAAAACATAATGCATTGCAAGTATTTACGTTTGCCGGAGTGAAGAGTGTTTGTTCTCTAGGCTGGGGTAGCGAGAATTAAAACAAGGACAATGATTTTAACTCCACCAAAGTAATCACACTCTTCATGCCAGTTCTTTATCCTCCGCCTGGGCTCTCAACTGGTATTTCAAAAATAAAATAAAAGGAAATAAAGTCAGCTGTATAAGGTCTCTCTCTACTCTGCTTGCAGACTTAGACAGTTCTCCTATTTTCCCTTCCCATCGTTCCCCGCGAGCTTTCTTTTCCCCTCTCCCCACCCTATTGGCGAAAAAAAGAGGCCTTTGTGCTCTGAGTAGACTTAAAGTCTTTTTTTGGTTGGCTCATATCCGTTAGGAGCTTCGCGCTCGTTCTCGCAACTTAGACGCTCAAAACATGTCGATTTGTGGACAAGTCTACAAGCGGAGTAGAGAGACGCAATCCAGGCTCCGTAACTGCGCAAGAGAGGAACCGTAACTGATACAGCTATAATTTCAAGACAAGACCGCAGGGTCACATAGGTAGCTGTATTTGGTCATAACTTCACGGTTGTCAGTGCCACAGTAGAATCGTGCCTCATGGCTGAGTTAGGGAGCATTCATAATTTATCTAGAGGGTGGGCTATGATGATTTCCTTATTTTTTCCTTTCATTTTTTTGAAGCCCCCCCTGATCATCTCAGGGTTTTTTTTCTGACCCCCCCTCAAGAGATGTTGATTTATCAAAGGAAAATATCATAGCCCCCCCCCCCCCCCCCCCCCCACCTCCCCCAGCACATAACTACAACATGTCAAACTCACCCTTAGCCATATCAAAGTCTTGTGACAGGTACATTGAGCTTTGTTAGTAATTAACATAGTAACAACTTGCACTAATGAAATGGTGATATTTCAAGATGTCAATTTATGAAAATATAATGTTCGGTGCAATTAAATCTCTACGCATTTTTAATTCAAAATTGTTCTATTTTGGACATTTGGACAGCTCGGAACTTGACTTATATTTGAAGAATCACTCGTTACCTTGGAAAACAAAGCTGAAAAAAGAAAAACTGGAACTGAAAGAGACTATGGCTGAGGCATTGAGAACCATGACTGTAACAGGGCAACGTCTTTTACAAGAGCCAGAAGCAGTCTCAGATGATCATGATGATGATGATGATGACGAAGGCAACAACACTATCTTGGGGGAAACACGGAGTGAGGAGAGTGAGAGTGAGGAGGGTGACGAGAGTGAGTTTGAGCCACTCGCAAAGAGACCTTGTAGCACAAGAAGTAGGCGTCATGCATCAAGTTTCATACTCTAGTTCCGTATCAACATTTTGTCGAAATGAAATAAAAGACAGGAATTATAAGAGGGTCCAACAGCATATTTTCATTTCCTTTTCTTTTTCAGGAAAAAAATGGTTGCCCCCCCTATAATTTTCGTTGGAAATTTTCCACAGCCCCCCCTAAATCAAAGTAGGGAAAAAGAGTGACTCCCCCCCCCCCTCAAAATCATCATAGCCCACCCTCTAGGTAAATTATGAATGCTCCCTTAGAATTTTTTAATTCCCATGTTGCTTTGCAGTCTCCCCGGTTTGGCTTTCCGACAATATTAGTTGAAAGAAAAACTGTATTTTTTGGAATGTCCTGGAGCCTCACAAAGCATATTGCACTAAAAGAAAACAATACACTGAAGAGAGCACTCATTTCAATAAAGCTTACAGCTGCTCGCATGCAAACTATTAGCACGTTTTAATCATGTTAATAAACTTAGACTTTATTATGAAAGCGGATATTCGAGTAGAATTGGATTAAGGTGGATTGGAAACAATTCACCGATTCTTAATTTAAATCAGCTTAAACTTGTCATGTTTAACAAATCATTAGGTATTATCCTTGTACGAACAATGTTATTGCACACATGAAGGAATGACACTTAAGTTAAGGGCTTTTCTAGGCGAGATAACAACACTATAAATTCTCCCAAAATTAATTATCCCTGACAATCAATTAATAAATTTTGTGTTTATAATTCAGTCATCATTAATTCATGGCCCGGAAAGTCTTGGAGGTGACATCATATTTATTGACCTGCAGTAAATACTTGTAGCTTGCAGTTCAGTTTATCTGTGACAACAATATTCCCCTCTGGGGTTACTGCTAAGGCTTCAGGACCAAGGAACTGACCATCCCCCTCCCCACTGGTACCAATAGTGCTCAGAATTCGACCAGTGAAGGACAAGACTTTCACACAGTCATTGTTGTAGTCACACACAAGGAGATACTTGTCGTTGTAAACTGCGATTCCTGATGGCGCGCTCAAACCGTCTCCGCACGTTCTTAGAAACGTGCCGCGCGTGTCAAAAACTTTCACGCTGTCGTTGTCCGTGTCAGCGACGTAGAAACGCCCCTCGTGATAGATCGTGTAGCAAGGGTAGTTTAGTCTTCCTGGACCTTTGCTTCCAAACATAAACAGGAAGTTACCTTCATGGTCAAAAACTTGGACGCGTGAATTCATGGTATCTGTGACAATGATACGGCTATGGGCGTCTACGGATACCCCATGGGGACCTCTAAACTGTCCCTGTTCCTTTCCATGACGACCAAAGGCACGTATAATTGTAAAAGTTGGAGAAAGAATGACCACCCGGTTTCGGGCTTTTTCTACTACCACCATGTTTCCGGCTCGATCGCATGCGATCCCGGTAGGGCAGATAAATCCAAATTGTTTTCCGCTTTCTCTAGAGTAGTGGTCGTGAACTCGAATGATCTTTCCTTCTCCAGACAACACTTGTAATCTGTCATTGTTATAATCTGCCACAATAATATCGCCTTCTGGGTTGAAAGCCACTCCAACAGGTTCATCAAACCGGCCAATGTCTTCGCCTCTTTGCCCAACAGTAAACAGCAGTTTAAACTGTGGTGGTTTATTGTTGATGCAGGGCAGTGTTTTGACTCCCGTATCACATTTGTCACGGTCAATAGACATGCTATGCGCTTCAAAAACTCCATGTTGTGTGTTTAGATGATTTTTGAGGCCCACTAACGGTGTTGTTTGATGTAAACTGGAGTGAATTTGCAAACTGTTTTTCTCAATATCCCTCCAGGAACTAAAACTTTTGATCGCGGCTGTCTTGTCCTGCGTTTTGCAAACGTCCTTTTCAGAAAAGCGTCTCCAGTAGACTTGTGAGTCTTTCGGCAGGTTTTTGTGATCGTGCAGATCGTTCCCTGGAATCTCGTTGGTCACGTTTTTACAAAGATTCGTTTCTGTTACTAACACACCGTTCTGGGGTAACAAACTCTTTGCCATTCTCTCCGATAACTCAGCAGCCGAACTGTTATGAAGACCGTTGACAGACGCTTTAAATTCAACTTGCTCAGACGAAGTAAACTGAGGTGAGACCGATTGAATGCATCCCTGCAGCATATTTTCGTGTATAGAACCCAACACCTTAAGATTGTTCGGCATTTTCTGTTTCTGAGAAGGTCTCGAACTCAGCGACGAGAGAACTTCACTTCTCAAGCTTTGCTACGCAATTGGCGAGACTAAAAATATCATGGCCTATTTACGTCTTTTCAAACACTGGCACGTTGACACGTTTCATGATGATTCTAGAGGCACTGTCAATACCTGAGAGTTATGAGACATTTATTACCCCAGATTAGCATTGGCAGTTCCACCTACCCTTGACGTGCGGTATTGTGTATTGTTAGACGCTATGCTTTTGTACTTCTATTGTTTGATTGGTGAATAATTTAATTGGCTTGTTTTCATGTTTGCCATTTAGAAGAACAAAAAGGGCTGTTTTATTAAATCGCTCTTTAGAAAGCCCAACTCTCATTAAAACGTATTTTTACTTTTTAATACCCGTTGGGTAATGACCAACTGTCACATTAATCGGCCTCTCTGTGCGGACGGAATTATCGAAATAAACTCCACATCGCCGACGACCAGCCTGGCCGCCGACAGTCTAGTTTTGAGAAGAATGCCAGCAAAGTGTAGAAGGAAAAGAAAAATCGCTGTGGCGACATTGTGAATTTCTAAGGATTTATAGAAAGAATAAAAGAAAAATAGAAAAAACTTCTTTTTGCTAATAGTATTTAAAACGTTGAAAGGCTGGCTTTATTGATACGTGTTAAAGTGCTAGCCTGTTGAACGGAAGCTCCAACACCCTATAGTTCCTGAACGAAACAATTGAGGTACCACCAGAGATTATCTGTAAATCGTTTAATCTTTTTAGGAAAAGGAAAAACGTAAATCACGTCCAAGCCACTTTGCTTCTTGTACTGAAATCTTGTTGATAAAATGAAAGCTTTAAAAAACCCAACTTGAGTTTAATTAATTATAACACTTAATTATTATTTGTGTTAACAACCCATGACTAGGTGCAAATCATTTAAATTCGACTAATTTGAACCTTCGTTTATCAAAAACGGCAGTAGATATCATCTCTGTGAATGGATTATCTTTATTTCGAAAAAAATTTTTTTTAGTTTACGCTGTTTGCCGACTTGACGCCGCTAACTGAACAGAGAAGAAAGTTTACATGTTGGGGTTGACGCCATATTGAAAAATAGAGCGAACGCGCTTTTGTTTTAAAACCGGCTGAGCTCCGTTTAATTTCAATAACCAAACCCTTATTGTTGAGTAAACAATACGTGGATGACTAATAAACGTGCGGCAACATAACACAGTTTATGTTTATGTTGTGCCTGAAGTTGTGAATTCGTGATTTTAAGCGTGTCCAACGGTGGGTCATCTATATGGACAAGCGTGTTTTTTTTTAACCCCCGGGGGGCGGTCACTCCTTTCTATAGGCTATATAGGTATGCGCGGCGCCAAAGGGTATGGTTTTTTAGCCGTTTTTGGTCTGAAATAGGGTATGGTTTGTGCACTCTAGTCTTGGAATTTAGAAGAAGCTACTTCTTTATCATTAGGCGATAAGACCATATGCAACCTGCTTTATAGTGTGGAATCTTAAGCTCGAAACTACACAGTTTTGTATCCTACTAATTAAAGCGTATAAACTTTGCCATTAACATTAGTCTGACTTAGGGAGCTGCTTATAAGGCAGGCCTGAAATAGGCTATTGATTTAAGGGTCAGGTCTGAAAAAGGGTATCAAATTTTTCATCAGGTCTGAAATAGGGTAGGGAAAATCACAGATTTTGGTCTGAAATAGGGTAAGGGTTTCAGGAAGCGTGCCGCACACCCCCACCCAATTTTTCTGGAAGTACCCCCCCGGGACATGTTTACAGAGCCTCACTACGGGATACGTTTCACGCGACGAGATCTACACAGGGATCTCAGCGGGGCGCTGGCTTTTACCCTTCTGGCGATTTTTACGAGTGACGGTTAATTCTTTTCGTAACGGTAAAAAAGTTTAACATTTATTTTGACATCATTATATAAAGGTTTTGACAACGGTTGTTAAACAACCCTGGACGAGTTTATGTTGAATAGGAACAGGAGCAATTAGGTCCACAGTAGTTGTTAATTGGCGCTCGCTGTTACTGTGTCCCCGCCTGTACTCCTGTGAATATATGTACACTTTTTTTTTTGTAGTGTCACTTATCGTATATGTTATTGTTTGGCGAAGTTAATAAAATAAAAATAAAGTAAACCATGAGATACGCCACAAATGAACACTTTCAAAGTAGAAATATTTCAGTGTTAACTGTAGTTAGAAACTTTACCGAGATAGGGTAAGGCAGCCTCGTCCCTAAGGCGTTCTCGGCTCGGTAAATCCTGGCCTGGACGCTACCGTGAGCTGTGACGTCACCGAGAAAGACTTTCCCAGACTTCGCGCGGACAACGGTGCAAGAGAGAACGCTTAGGGCTGAGGCCGGAAGCGACTGTCAGTTACAGTTTTAAAGGGGAGGGGAGGGGGAGGAGGTTCACCCCACATACAAACGTTATTGTGGTAAGAAGGAACCCCGCCCCACGGGGTAGGATCCACGACTTTAATGATGAACGCCAAAGGTGGCAATATATGGAGAGCTCCGTGGTTCTTGCTTCTTGAAATTTGAATATTTTTTCTACGAAATACGGTTTCTAGCATTATAACAGTTGTCAATTCAAGGACAAGTCAAGGCGTTTTTAATAATGAAACAAATGCAGAAAAAATCGAAATGGCCTTTCAGCTTTATGCTTACAACTTTCTGAGTGAAGGTAAGAGTTAATTTTAAAATAGCATGTTTGAATATGGAACCGTGTGGATTCTGCACCTGCGGTCTCGTATACCCCCATTATGGCTCCAGATAACAGGGGAATTAAGGCGCCCAGGAAAACAACAGGCGCGCGAGGGAGAACGCCGGCTGCACGTCATATACTCGCACGCAGTTCCCTCAGTAGAAGCAACCAAGAAAAAAATAAATTAGCCTGCGTAGCAGGCGCTTGGAAGTAGCGGGCGAAAGAGAGAACGGGCGCGCGCGAGGGAGACACGCAAGGGCTACTTCTCGCGCGACCGTTTTTTGTTGTGCCCACTACTTCCAAGCGCCTGCTACGCAGGCTAAAAATAAATCAGCCTTCCCAGTATTTTTCCTTCTACCCTCTTAGCGTCATTGGTTTCAATTCGACGAATATGGGCTGACGAGCATTTCTTGTAATTTCAAGGAAGAACTATTGAGCGCATGTTGTGGAATACAGGCTCGATCTTTCATTGATACTCAGCGTCAGTTAGTGCCCATAGAATCTTCACATCCCCCGAGCTTTCACTATCCAGTTTTTCTCAGAACTCCCATCTCAAATTCCCCGCAAGCCTTTCCACTTTGCCCTTGACAAGCTGATTAGAATATAACGGCAGGTAATGGGTTTCATAATTACTTGTATCAACAAACAACTGATGCCTAAACATCAACTTGGGTTACCATAAAGTTGTTTATTTTCGAGGGATTGATTAATTAAGGGCATAAGACAGTGCCGAAGTCACGTATCCTCAAACTCTGTTTTGCCCGCCCAAGAGGTCGAGGCAAGAATAGTTTGAAGACTTGAACAACAGCAACTCTACCTTTTGAGACTGTTGGTGAAATCTTATGGCGAGATAGTCTGTTTATTTACAGCATCTTCACCTGAATGCCTCCAAGGGCTAATGGCTTTAGCAATTAATGAAACCTCCTTTTCAATTACAGTCAACCCCGTTAATACGGATACTGAGAGGGCCATATAAAGTGTTTGTATTAACAATTTGAATTTAGAGAAAATGCAAGGGCTTTCTATCCCCAGGGACAAAGCAAACTGTCAGTAATGATGAGATGTCCGTGTTACTGGGTGTACGTACGAGCGGGTTTGACTCTTTCAGCTGTACTTTCCCTTGTTTTTGTCAGTTGGTTTTGTTTATTTTTTCCTTTTCATATCCGCACTCTTTTTGCATTTAACCTGTTAATTCCTAAAGAGTAATCGACACCAATTTTCCTCCATCAGTGTCAATACCGACAATCAAGAGAAAATGTTATAAGAATTAATAGCATGTTCAAACTCTAGTTCTTTAGGAAATGAACATGTAAATCAGTGTGGAGAATTTGCATTTTGATATTGGGTCTTATAGAGCCGGGGAGTAACTCGTGCAGGAAAGAACCTCGGGGTTTAAACAGCTATCTCAGCTTCCTGTGCTGAGAAATATTCAGTGATTCCAGGATGAACGAGCGGAGCGAGACCGTTCAGGTAAAACTTATTCTGGATCGTAGTCAGCCGTCTCCTCCCCCTAACCGGTGGGGAACGCGGTAGCATGAATAATACGGGATCTCAAACCCGGACCTGCCTTTTTTTATGAGAAAGCCAGAGACATACAGCGGCATGGAAATAAAACGGCAGGCTGGGTCTCGCACACAGTGTGCACGTGCGCACCTGCTCTGCAAGGCATGCAACAATCTTAGCCAAAATAGAGGGAAAATTTTGCTCATAATACTCCCCTCCCCCTGCCCCCAAATTAAGTATGGGAAAACGGCGCGTTTTGCCTTCCGCACGGCTTCATCCTTGATTGGGGGAATGGGGGTTTGCTGTTTCATTTTATCAGGTCCAAGATTCGCGAGCACGGTGACTTTTGAACTTCGCGAATTTTAGATAGAGCGACTGAGTGCTGTTAAGAACCGGTCTTGCTGAGGCACGTCTTGCGTCCTTTAACCCGGAAATTCACGTACTTGACTAGGAGCTGAAGAGACTTAAAAGACGCACGTGCTGGCCTGCTTGTGCATAGAGGCGAGATATCTTCCAATCTTTAACCCAGTTATGTAAATGATAATTCTAAGCGACGAAAGAGCTAAGGATGAGCCAAAACGCATAAGGAGAACATGGCTTTGATCATGTTTTGAAAGAATCTTGCCACACGTCATTCTGGACACTCATCTGACTTATTTCTATTACCAAAGAGTTGTTGAATGCCATCACTCAAGCTTTAACGACAATCGGCTTTATCCTAAGCAAACAGGTACACCCCAAAACAAGCTTGATTACAATTGAAACGTTTATTCAATAACTAACAGAATTAGATCCGGGCTAAACAGGTATCAGTTTTTTTTAGCTCGTCAAAACATTCGAAAACATTGATAAATTCATTGACTTTACCTGTTTTATATTAATAATTTTTAAATAAACGGTTTCTTTTATAAAAAAACTGATGTGCTGGCTTTCTCCTGAGTATCCGCAGCAAAACATTTCGCGCTGCAACCTCGAGCGTAGAAAAGCCCTTATACATGTAAGCCAATAAAAGCGTACCACCTAAAACTCCTAAACACACCACTATCTATTTCATGAAATATTCTCCATTCTAATTAAATAGTCGAAATTTTTTGATCAAATTTCATAGTTATTCATAATCAGTGAAAATACAGTTACTGTCTTATACAGGCGTCTCCAAAGCGTGTTTGGATTTAGCAAATCGCGTAGCTGAAACAGACCCCTTTTTTGTATCCCCGGAAACTACAACGCTGCTCAAATGCTCACGAAGGAGCTGGCATTGTTTTACAGCAGGGCAATTTGTTACGTCCAATATTTCGACAAAACTGAACCTCTGGCAAAATTCGACGATACCATCGCTTGTCAGAGATCGGGAGTGGCTCACGTTGATTGCTTTCAGTTTTTGTGATCTCCAGTATGATAAACTAGCTCCTAGATTTATTAGAATATCATCATCCACTGCGTTTTCTTTTCCGATAGCGCAAAGTCCCAAGTATTCTAATGTCTGGATTTTTGCAATCCGAGGTAGGGCTTTTGTAAGCCCCGCTTCGCTGACCAGAGGGCACCATCCTAAATCGAGGTGTTTCAAACAAGAATTACGCCAAGAGATTTCGGCAAGTGTTTGGTCCTCTAAGCTGATCCCGTCTAAGATGAGTGTCTTGAGCTCTTTGCAGGAGTTCAAAAATACCTCAACGAAAGTCCCACTGAGGAAGCAACATTTGCGAACACTGAGTACTTCCAATTTCTTGCAGCGCGCAAACAAAGCCATGGTGCTGTCTTTAAGCAACAAGCAGTGACTAACGTCAAGTTTACGCAAATGTTTCATGCTGTCGATAGCTTCCTCCATCCTTCCCTCCGCTAGAAGGTTTTGAAAAAAGGCGTCAGAAAGACCTAACCATTTGACTTTACTGAGAACTTTTCCAATCGCGCGATATACGCGCGGGTTGCCATGCGAGAATCGGACGTCAAGATATTCGAGGTCACCGGGAAAAAGCACATCCTCTTTGCTTTGAGTTTTATTGCGGTCTACAGCAAAGGTCACGCTCTTCAATTTCAACTGGCGTAATTTTTTACAATGAGTTGCGAGAACTCGTAGAGAATCTTCGGTCAGTAAAAACCCGCTTAAATCCAGACATCGTGTTTTATTGGCAAGTCGGTTGACAGCCAGTGCTTGAAACTTTTCCGAGTCCACCAGAGATGTGGAAAATCTCTTTAAATTGGTGGTTTTCCACAACAGCAAGTCGTAAGATAGCCTTTGCCATAGGCGACAAACTTGACAAGCACGGAGCAGGTCCTGAGTAGGCAGAAAACGGAAGATTTTCAAGAGTGTTCCTTCGTCCAGGTCGAAAACCGGCGCAACTTCGTCCAAATTTAAATGAGCTTTGATGGGGGGTAGGTAAAAATAACTGCTTAACGTAGATAGCGTTGAGTTGAGGGCTTCGTCCAATCCAGTAGAAAATTTCTGCATAGTTGATAAAAGCTTTGCTGTGCCGGTCTTCATCGCGTTCATGATGCGTTCTCTCATAGAGAAAAATTATAGTATGAAAAAATACATTTGTAGAGGTGCATTTTAACTACCCCAGTCGAATAAAGTCATAAGACATAAGACGCTCTCATGTTTCCGTTTTTCACGTGATCGCGACTGTGAACCAAAAGACTCTCTTGCGTGAACAGAGGAGAAAGATACCACATGCACACACAAAAAATTGGCATTAGGATCCAAATTCTATTGAATCAAATCTTCCCTGACACAAATATCTTTACGTGATCACCTCATGGGCCTTTTTTTTATTGTTTACTGTGAAAGCTGCTTGCCTTTGCCCAATGATTTTTAGAAATCACCAATCCGCGACACAGCTGCGTTGCTGAAGAGCACGTGCAAAATAAGTTGTAAACGCGTGCCACAGTCAACATTGTGTGAGAATTTGTCCACGTTTTTAAAAGATGAAGTTTTATTTTTGAACTTTTTTTCATTGGTAATAGATGAGACTATGTTGGAGTTGGACTATGTCAATTTTTACCCCGCAGTATGAGAGACCGGCAAAGTAGATGTATCCGTGGTTAGGCGCCTTCTTGCAACAGTGTGATATTTAAAAATCCTTCAACACCTAAGCTCTGATTAGCAATTCTCCTCTCTAGCTGCGATACATTTTATTATACATTAGTTAGGAGAATTTGGGGTTATATCAATATGACATTAACTGGCTAACAAATTTGCCTATTCTTATCTCTCATCACCTATAGATGTATTAGGTATAATAAGAAATTACATGTCAATGATCAATCTTCTTACTGACCCTACATGAATGATACAAATACGATTAAGAGCTTACAGATAAATAAAAATTGGGAATAGAAATTAATGGCAAACAATGCAACGGAAAAACATCACTGACATAGCTTGCAAAGTATATTTATGAACTTTTCTGATTAACTCTCACAGATTTTTTTCGAGGGGAGGGGGCTTCTTTACACAGCCTAACTGAACGGGTGTTACTGTATTTTAATACAGTCTTTTATTGTTTAAAAACAATAAAAATTGAATGAATAAAAAAATGTTTGTTGAACGTTTATGATGAAAAAAATGTCAAGAAGATTTTTTGGGGTGTTTGCGGATATATTTATCTAAAGTTATATATGGTTGTTTTACGGCAAACTTTCCTATTATCTTTGTTAAGTTATCTTACTATTTGACTGTTCTCGTAGTTTTTACTTGTAAGTTTGATATGTGTTTTCCGAGGTATTTTCTTCTAACGTGAATGTATTCGACGGAGACACAGACGTCTCGCCTGCATCTCCGCACTAACACTTCTTTTCATACAAAATGTTGAAAGGCTTTCGTGAAGATAATACGGAAGCCTTGTTTTTGTTGCTAAAATTGATAGTTTTGACCTAAACTTAACCCTTCATAACTGCTTTCCAGGAATTGACTACCATATTTATTTGCAACCCTCTTTGTTGTATCGGCATTCAGTTTTCAACCGAACTCATGGCAGTATACAGTTTTTACTTTAATTAGAAATATTGTAATTGCAATAAGGTGACTTGACTAAGTGTTTTTAAATCACTGTAGACATTTATTTATCTAATTTCTGCTCTGGACTGCGCACTGTATTTTTAATTTATCTTCTGAATATTTCGGCGGCGTCCATATTTAATTTATAGAAAAGTTTACCCAATCATTCGAAGAAAAAGCTTTACACCCGCTGTGGTTCGACTACTTGACATGATTTTCAAACTTTATTTTAGTACTTTTCTCGCTGTTATTGCAAGAACTCTGTGTAGAAGCTGATTCTTTGTAATCAGTTTTTATTTTGACCGGTGGGACGGCAACCTGTACCGTACAAGGTCTAAATAAGGTTGGATCGGACTGGTCGGTGCCGGAGATGAACCAGTGTGTTATATACAACGGCCAAGGCTTTTGACAAACCTAAAAAAAACCTTCATGCTTTATCTTTAAGAGTAATAACCCCCCCCCCCCCCCACCCCACCCCACCCCTTCCTACCGCCTTAAGTTGCAGAGCAATTCTCTTTATATGTGTGAAGGACAACGGCAAGACGTCCTACAGCTCTCTGGCACGTTATTAAAGTTATGCCAAATGATTCTTCACTTGACGAAATGCCAGCGAAGCCTTAGACGTGGTAAAGGAGAGTTATGCTACTGAATATGCGGACGCGAGTGTTTACGAACCATACAGTCATGTTTCATGTGCTTTGAACGAGAACAAGGTTTAAAAATATTCATTTGGTTCTTGAGGTCCTCGCACGAGACAGAAAAGAGGAACAGCACGTGCAGGAAAGTCAACGATAGTTCGAAATCATTCAACATGAACACCTTATTTACAAAATCGTTTTCGCACATGAAGCAAATATACGTTCCCGGGCATTATAAGTCACCCAAAAGGGGGGGATCACTGAAAATTTTGGAAGGATTCAGAGGGGGGACCACTCAAACCTGCTTGAACAATGCCAGTTTGAAAGCATACAACATAAATGTGCCCATTCTGCTTGGAGATGATAGCATTTGCAATCTCAATTTGTTCTAACACGACTTTATTTAAAAAACGGAAGTCTGTCACACTGGCGAATGTGTGCATTTCAATTTATATCGAGAAAGCTTTGTTTTAACGCTTTTATATTTTTCCTTTTATAACGTGCTCATGACTTAGCTAATATTCATCTTTAAACATGACAGGTGAATTCTAAATTGTGAACTATATAAACTTCTGATAACTGAAACATTGTAAAAAGCGTGTTTGTTTAAACATAAACCATTTATCGCCTCTCCAGGAATGGGCGTCCTGTGTCAGCTCTATACTAAATTCGATTCAACTGCTTCATCTGCCTCATCTTGAGCCTCATCATCCCATTCAACAACTTCATTTGCCTCTTGAGCCTCGTCATCCGATTCAACAGCAACATTTAGTCCCCTTCGGCAGGTTGACCCTGGACTTAATGCCCTTAAAATGGCCGCTACTTGCTCTAGATTTTTTGCTAGGGTCGTGCTAAAAATACCCTTTTCTAGTAGCCATAGCAAAGGGTCTAGATGCAAACGCCTTGTTAGTTTCTTAGCGAAGTCAGCATTGATGCTATCTACAGGAGTAACTCTATCATTCTCTTCGATTGAACCGAAAATTTGCCCCGCGACCTCGATTGAGGTCAAGTTTCCTAAGAGATGACGTGCCCTCCGCTTGAGTCACTTGTCCTTGGTTTTTCGGACCTTCCTCTTATTTTCCTTCTTTTTTCTTGACATTGTTGATTTTCTCGCTCACAAAGGAAACTTCTTTGACAGGTTAATATGCGCTGTTGTCAACTTGTTGGATGCGGACTGAAGTTCCTCGTGCAGTGTAGTGATTCGCCTATGTGCTTCTTCTAAATAGGCCAACTCATCGCCTGCAAATGACTTTAGAGTGTGGTCCTCTGAAAACAGCTCCTTACGTTTGCTATCGATCAATGACCGTAAATCCAATTTGAATTTTCAAGCACTTTGCAGTTTTAAGCAAGATTGCTTGTATGTCAACTGAGTTCAGATGTCTGGATCCAGACTAGAAAAAGACACGGATCAAGAGACACTTTTAAAAAAAGACTGCGCGATAACGGCTTTATTATGCTGTAAAATACTACCTGTATATGAACGTTTAAAACACTAAATATACACGTCGAAAGGTGAATATGGGTACAAAGACATGGGGGGGGGGGGGGGGGGGATCACGAAAGTTATATATAGTTATGAGGGGGGATCACTTCAATAAAATAACATTTAAAGGGGGGATCGGCTAAATTTCATCGTGTTTAGCCCAAAATTCTCGGACCCCCCACAGGCGATAAATAATGACCGGTCCCTTAGTTTGGCCAAATTGACACGAATTTGAAGAAAACGGTCAGCGCTGTTTCTAGTGTTTCTAAAGTGTTCCTCAGTTTCGCCTTTCTTTGTTTCTTTTTGCATTCCTGTATTACTCACGTGTTTTACGCTCTCAAGCGTGTTTCACTCCCTTTGAACTAGAAATTCATTTCGTTACTGGAGGTCCTCCCACAGAGACAAAAAAGTGGCACGTGCAGGAAGTTCGAAATTATTTAAGAAAATAAACTGAGGTGTTGTATTTTCAATGATTTTTGTTTACAATTATTTTCGTTGGCTTTAAACTAACGATGTGTGAAGGATAAACATTTTTTTAAAAAATCATTTTGACACACGAAGCAAATACCGTAAAATTCCGAAAATAAGCCCAGGGGCTCAGTATATTTTTCAAAGGCCCTTTTTGAGGGACTTATATTCGGAGGGGCTTATCTACGGAGGGAAATTTGCGTTTCAAATCGATTGGGCTAGCCTTATAGCTGGAAGTAAATTTACCGTTTTTGCTTTGTTTTACTTTGTATTTGAGGGCAATTTTCAAAGTACAAGCCCCCGGGGGGCTTATATTTGGAGGGGCAATTTAACGGAGGGTTTTTTGCGTTACCGGTTTGGGGGGCCTATATTTGGAGGGGCTTTTACATGGAGGGGCTTATTTTCGGAATTTTACGGTATAAGTGAAACATTGAGCCAAACCTGAGCCAAACTGAGACGAACTTCAGGAGTGAAAGAAAAAAACAGTCCGCGCTGTTTCTAGTGTTTCGAAAGTGCTCCTGAACGCAGTCGGCGTTAAAATCTTAGTTCCTCAATGTAAAACTGCCGAAGGCAACTTTTCTTTACGGTATCTGACAGCATTCAAACGCAACAAGAATGGATATCGATGAAGTTGATATTAATGGCTCTGTTAGATCGTCGGTTGGTTTAAACTGACATTAAAATAGAAAATAAACTTACAAAATGTAAAACTGCTACAAAGCGACAAAATAAACCGAAAATGAAACTAAAACACGGACTGAGACTTACATTGTGTAGCACTGTAAACCATGAAGAAAGAAAACTCTGCCGATGGAGGAAAAAAAATGTACGATGTGCACTCCACTAGGTGACACTTTAAAAGTGACTAAATAATTCTGGAACCTAAACTTAACTAAAAAATTAAAGATGCAAATCAGAACGAACTACTTTTCCCGATGGCGCCTGATTACAGTTGGCTATTGTTCTTGGGTGTTAGATACAACACCTCAGGTTTAGCTATCTGCGTTCCTTTTGGTATCCCAGTATTGGTTGATGGGGAGGGGGGGGAGGGGGTGGGGAAGGAGGCTTCAGTATGAACAGTACGGGGCAGCGTCCTGTATGGAGACATGGCTCGGGGAATCAGAACAGACACCCAACCAATTCTGTAGTGATTAACGTAATGATTGCGTGAAAGATATTTGAATTGAATGCTGTCATCGACAAACTGTAGCCTGATGATGGCGTCCATTAACCATACCTGTAAAGCTTTAATTGAGGCCCATCTCAAATAAACGCTTCTTGTCTAATTAGTGCCCCCTACGGTATGTTAACTTTGAATTGGACGGCCCCTCTCTCATAAACGCCCATGTCTAATACTTCCCCCCGCACCGCCGCCCATAAAAATTACTCCAAATGCTAGGAAATAGCGCATAAAAGGAGCAAAATCATTCAATGATCTTCAATTTAGTCAGTTTCTTGCTTGATTAAAGGTTTGTACATTGAATCTTGGTCAATATCAAGTTTAAAGAAAGGATAGGCTAACGATGACAGTGCAATCGTCCTGAACGAAGATTCTGACATCGAGGATAAGATATAAAACAGAGAAAAAGCCGATTATAGCGTGCAAAGCGAGGCGCGAGAGATCGCGCGAGCAAGCGGAGAAGCACTCGCATCTCCTTTTGTGTGTGTCTCTCGCGTGAATTCTCTCGACTCTCTCAAATGGAGAGCTTGCTCGCAATATATGAGGGATTAGACGTGTCAATGTTTAGACTGGATATTTTGCTACTGAGGAACTTAATTGGTGTTTCTGGTAAAGCATGTTAGACATCGTAGTTTTTTTGAGCTTGCTACAGTTAAGAGAAAAAAACAGGCAAAAAAGGCGTTAGTTTTTCTCGTTTTTCAGGCGCCCGAAGGCAAGCTCGAAGTGAACGAGGAGCGCGAGACAAGTACATTTTTCCCCGTCGCGCGTGTCTCGCGCTCTACACCCGCTCTGTGCTTCGTTCGCCTGAAAAGCGCGAAAAATCGCCGTTCTACAGGCTAGAGAATAAACATCTGTCTCTCTAGTTTTAAAAAAGCTTCCTGTCGAAAAAAACACCCCTTCTTGGACCCATGAAATTAAATCTAAACTCGCTGTATGTCTCTTAGATTATTTAAGGTAGCCAAAAATATTAGAGAAGAAGGAGCGTCCAGTTTCTTTTTCATATTCCCGGTGTAATCTCCTTCGATTCGTAGCCGCTAGGGCTGTAGTGACGCAATGCTCCCTGCCACCAGGCGTGGGGGCGGGGAACTTGCGCGACTCCGGCTCGAGCAGCTGTGAAAGAAACTACGCCGGGGGTCGAACCCCAAAATAAAACATATTCAACTCTATTGAGTGTCAAACAAAAATAACAATATCAATCGGCTGGACTTGCGGTTAAGAAAGTACTACCGCAACGGGTCTTTTCTAAACAAAAAGAGGCTTGATTACACTTTCAACCTTTATTTACATATCATCATAGAAAGAAGCCGTTAACTGGGTTAAGAAGTACCAGTTTTGGCTTCTTTCAGTAAATTAATTTTAAATACATGTATATGATCAACTGGCAAAGCTTTTGATATAGCAGATTGAAACTAACCCTATTTTGCTAAACTTAAACTAAACTGGGGGACAAAAAAATCGTATCCTTTCAGTAGCATATAACTGCTGTGAGACCGTATCTTCTACTTTGTTGAAGAAAGAGAGGGGTAAAAAAAAATTTAAAGGTTATATCAGACCAGATCGACTATGAGCAATGTCTCAACGTCCTGTCTCGTCATTTTGTTTGCCGATATTCGTTTTTGTTATCTCACGTAACACTTCGAGCGCTACCCACAAGAAAACTGAGAGGCAGCGTAAACGTAGGCTCATATGCCACGCGCAATACTCACGATCGTTCTTTTCGATCGAGCATTCGCATGGTAGGCCGAGGTGAAATATATCTCTATATGGAGCAACAGAGTTTAAGGCGACCCAGGCGGAGTTAAAATACTGTTAAAATACCGGACATCAGATCGCAAAAACTGGTTCCGCTCAATCATATGAACTGTGAGCTATTAATTTTAGCAGGAAGTGCGTAACCTTCTTAAGTATGCGATGATATTTTCACGGTGCCCCCTTCAAAGACACATTGACAAACGTGAAAGATGTTCTCAAAAAAACAAGTAAAACCTGTAAAACGCGTTTGCCCGCAAAAAAATGATTTATGAGAAAACAAATCTGAGATAAAAATTATCAGTGAAAGCTGTTTAAGAAAAAGTCTTTCAAAAAGTTGGTACAAACAAGTTATCGCCTAAACCTAAACTATCTGAATCTTGCTTTCTCTCAACTTTTCCTTTGAGAATATTTGGCGAAAAATACTAAATTAATTGTTAGTTTTAGGGTCATAGCGGCCTAATTCTAATGGCAAACAAAAGTTGTAATTGAATAGAGGAGTATAAGAATTATCCGGTTTAGCTTAGACTGGAGTTTCTAATGTAAATTTGCTGTTGGCAAATTGCGCAGCACTGACATATCCCTTTCTTCTCTTTCCTTTTCCGCATGCCTCTCCGGAAATCTCAACAACTTCATTATTTTCATGAAAAATCTGATTATCGTGATCGTTTTCGTGCTCTTTTCCTATTTGGGTTGAATGTGATTTTATAGCAGGGCAATCTGTTGTGTCTAACATCTCCACAGGACTGCACGATCGGCTGAATTCGTCCACCCCGTCTTGTGATAAGGATCTAGAACGGCTCACGTTTAATACTGGCAATTGTTTGGATCTCCAGCATGATAAGCTGGCTCCTAGATTTATAAGAATATCATCATTCAATGCTTTTCCTTCCCCAATAGCGCAAAGTCCTAAGTATTCTAATGTCTTAATTCTTGCAATCCTGGGCAGGGAACACTTTAGTCCCTTCGGGGTGACCATAGGGCACCACCCTAAATCGAGGTGTTTCAAACAAGAATTACGCCAAGAGATTTCGGCAAGTGTTTCGTCCTCTAAGCTGATCCCGTCTAAGATTAGCGTCGTGAGATTCGTACAAGAATCCAAAATATCGTCAACGAAAGTGCCACTGAGGAAGCAACATTTGCGAACACTGAGTACTTCCAATTTCTTGCAGCGCGCAAACAAAGCTAAGGTGCTGTCTTTGAGCAACAAGCAGTGACTAACGTCAAGTTTACGCAAATGTTTCATGCTGTCGATAGCTTCCTCCATTTTCCCCTGTGCTAGAAGATTTTGAAAAAAGGCGTCGGAAAGACCTAGCCATTTGACTTTACTGAGAACTTTTCCAATCGCGCGGTACACGCGCGGGTTGCCATGCGAGAATCTGATGTCAAGACATTCGAGGTCACGAGGGAAAAGCACACCCTCTTGGCTGTGAATTTTTTTGCGGTCTACAGCAAAGGTCACGCTCTTCAATTTCAACTGGCGCAATCTTTTACAATGAGTTGCGAGAACTCGTAGAGAATCCTCTGTAAGTAAAAACCCGCTTAAATCCAGACATCGTGTTTTATTAGCAAGTCGGTTGACAGCCAGTGCTTGAAACTTTTCCGAGTCGACCAGAGATGTGGAAAATTTCCTTAAGTCAGTTGTCTTCCATAACAGTAAGTCGTAGGAAAGTTTCTGCCACAAGCTACACACTCGACAAGCACGGAGCAAGTCCTGAGTAGACAAGAAACTAAAGATTTTTAAGAGTGTTCCTTCGTCCAGGTTAAAAATCGGCGCAACCACCGCTGAATGCTTGGATTCCCTAAAAAAGCCAGTAAACACAGTGAGTGCAGCGTTGAGGACCACTTCCATTTTAAGAGGAAACTGGACATCAGCGATGAGCATGACTCTGCCAGTCCTGATATATTTTGAGATGTGATCTTGGTGACTGGCACAAGTTTCTGAAGAAAGATTCCTACTGCATACGTGTTTTTTTTACTCGTAATCCGATGAACAGTGCTCATGCTGCCTGAACATTGATTGATATGAGGCTCTCAGGGTCTAGGGTTTCCTTCCCTGCACGTGAACAGTTGATACCTCACACGACTTCGTAAACACATGAAAAATTGTGTATGTATTTTCAAGAGGTCTTTAGTCGGCTGGGCACATTATGGAACATCGATTTCTTAGAAGCAAACTATCCATTATTTAGAAGGGCATTTGTTTTTTTGAGAATAATATTAATAATATAAAAATAAAATGCTGGACATATTGGGGTTTTATTTTACAGTCGGTTATGATCGAAATTGAAGAACCTCTGAGTCAAAACAGAAGCCAAGATTGCTACCACGTGTACAACGGCAAGTACAATAAGAGCTCGTGTTCGTGATAGAGAAAGGAGGGGGACACAAAATGCGAATAGAGTAATCACAATCAACATGGAAAAAAATTCTTATATATGAGTCATGCGCTTCACTGTTTGACTCTATTTGTTGTCTTTAGCTTTTTCTGTATCGTGCCTTACTATTTTCGTAAGTATTCCATTGTTTTCAAAATAAACACGCCGAGATGGGACATTGAACTGTGGGGAAAATTGGAGGAGCTCACAATTCAAGATGTGCGTTTGACCTTTTCATTCGGTCAATGTGAACGTTCTAGTTTCGCGGTTTACATCGAGAGGAAAATTCTCACATCTGGTCCAAACTTGAATCAGCTGAACAGGCTTTTTCAAGACGTCCGCTGTCAAAAATAAAAAGAGGGAATGACAACGACTACGACAACAAAAACACAAACATCAAAATCCACCAAAATGCTGGATCTAAAAAGGAGGCGCGCTCCATTACCTCAGCTGGGAACCGCTATTTATAAACGGTCCGGCGGGCTTATAAATTTTACTGTAGATAACAAAAAGTAACTACGTTTTTGAAAGTAGAAAAGTGAAAAGTGAAATCTGACTCAAGTTGTCTGCAACCTGAGAATGAACCAAAAACGTTCAGAACGTTAGGAATAGGACGTGGCTTATACGGATAGGGGAAGGAGTACTTAACTAGACAAGGGGTTTAGACTCTGAACTTTGTTTAAGACAAAATCTTCTCATAATGCTTCTATATTAGGCAACACCTCCTCTTATATTATGTAATTCTGTTTTAAAGATCAGAATTACCTTTCGCTACGTAAAAAAAAAATGTTTTGCTTGTTTTTTTCAACGAACTCCTGAGGAACTGCAAACGAACCTTAGGAACGCACAGACGCCTGACTGCATGAGTTTATTCCAGTGAATGAACTCCAAAAAGACACCCTGTTAATTGTTTTACTATCATGGTTTAAGACGAAAAGTAGTTAATATGTATACCCGGCCTGTTGAAGAACCCTGTTAGCGGCACGCGCTCTTTAAGCTAAAAGAAGAGTTCCGTTCCCCCCGTCTTCCCACATAGCGAGTCACACGATCCCTATTAACAAAGATTTTAAGGTCAAACGCTTTCGTAGGCATGGAATTTTGGTTGTAGACTAGTATATATTTCGCAGATGTGGACTTTTTGGCTGTAGTGATGTTATCAGAAATTTATTCGTTATTAATTTGGACAAAAAAGAAGAAAATTACAATAACTAACAGATTCAAACTGTTTAAACGAAAACACCTATATCCTTATTGAATACATAAATCGGCATAAAATGCCTGAATTCTAAGGCGAGCGAAGATAAAAGCGTCAAAGCGTCGACTCTCGAGGTGTTCCCTGCAAAATGACAAACATATTTTGAAAATATTTAGGTAATAAACCAAAGTCAGAAGACTGAAACGGCCAGTACCGCTATTGCTAAAGCAGTAGAAGATGAAGTGGGAGGGTGTTTTTAACACAGTTTGTACCGGCCTTTTTCGGTGTTTGAAACAAGTTTCGTGTGTTCTCTTTGTGTTTCCTGTACTGGTTAATCCGGCCTTCTGCAGAGTTATCCGTGATTCCGTGCAGGAAAGCTCTCTGCAAGAGACGGATTGTTATACTTCGCACTTGATCTAGTGTTGTTTCATGCCGGCCGAGGGAAGGGATTATACTTTAAGTAGGTAAAACTCACGGTGGTTGTCAAAAGAGGTCCAAACCCCGGCTTTACCTAGTACCAGTTTTAACCAAAAAGATACACTATTACATAACTTCTAAAACTTAGATCAAAGACCCTTTACCGTTCGTAGTTAAAGCATATTACGAAGAGGCAGTTTGAAGGGGGACGGGGGGGGGGGGGTTGTGGGGCACGAAAATAGAGAGATTATAGAGAGTTATTATGTCATGTTATTGTGAACGCCCTTGCCTACCCTCTTCTGAAATGAACTCTCCCTTTAGATTCGAGACATTTTTTAATTTCAACACCTATTTTATAACGATATAATCTTACACTTTTTTCTGTATGGATATTGCTACCAATCTTGCTATTATTTACGTTTGGTAATGACCTAACCTGCGAGCAAAGGCCCTTCGAAATTTCGTGTTTTGTATCACTCATTTTTTCGTACAAATTACGCGTTTCCTTGAAAATGGATCAGTCGTTAGGTTTGTATCTTCGAGAAACGTTAAAAGACTCTCTTTTAAGAGAAAATACCTAAATACCTATCTTGCAGTTTCCGTTACGGTACCCTTTTCTATAAGTCAAATAGTGGAATCACCACCCTTTGTATACCTCTCGATTCCACTCTCCTGAAAAAAAGGTACCTCTTTCGGGTCGTTCAATTCTCGCAGGGTCCCGCATTACATGGAGTCACCCGCAGTTACATTTGTGCGACGAAAGACAGAAGGTTTAAAAGGTTTTCCATTTGGCTCGCCGTCTAGTTAACTCTTTCCGCTCCTCGACCAAGTAAAGGAGGGATGATTTTTTCTCTCTATCTTTCTATGATGTTACCAGTTAAATGAAAACTCTTTGGCAGAACTTTTCAATAGTACTATTCAAATCATAGGATTTTAAAAAAATAAATTTGGAATTTTTTTTGTGAATTTTTTAATTTGACCACTATTAGGACCGAGCAAAAGGGTTACCTTGGCCAAGAACACGCGATGTCTGCCATTGAAAGGAAATCACGTGCAAAGTTTATTATATAACCGTTAGTAAAAAGAAATTAATTAAATTAAAATTAAGAGTAAGAGTAGTTAAGAGGAAGTACGTTCGGGAAATACGCTCAAGTTATGAAAATTGTGTTGGCGGTTCTCAGCATGAACATGATCAAGCAAAAATCGACATGGACTGTAATAATGCGAAGAAAATAATGCCAGGAGCGGGAAAACACCCCGGAAATATTCATGGGAAATTCAGACAGGAGCGTGCTGCGTATGTTATGAAACCTTTCCTCTATTTCAGAACAAAATATGTGATTTTTCCCTCGATCCTCCCGCTCAACCTCGTTCCGAGGGTGCTCTCCTGATCCTACCCCTCCATCCCTGTCGCTGAACGGCTGTTCTTAAGAGACGAATTATCAAAAGCAAACCCAATCCAAAAAGCGCAAAAACGTACACTATTTCAGACCTGTAAAATATCTGTACTAGACCCAAAACCAGACTCATGGGGACTCTCCGCGCCGCATATGCCTATACCCCGGCGGCTTATCTAAAGAACACCCCCCCCCCCCCCCCGGAAGGGCCAAGGCACAATTGCCGATTCCTGAAAAAAAATGTAAGCGTGCGCGTGCACGTGCATAAAGCGAGATACGAAGGAAAGTAAAAGATTACCTTCTTTTTTTTTCTGGACACGTGCGACGTCAGGCGAGTGAGGGGCTTACCCATTTTTTTTGCTTTTTCTTTCTGTGCACGTGCTGGCAACCCGATACATACATATGGCTTGTAAACAAGTTATTTTTAAACAGTTCCTGAATTGCTAGAGACCCTTTCATTGTTTATGTTTTCGTGCTCTTGCAACAAGCAAATTGCCTTTGTAGTATCCTCAGCTATTTGGCGAGTAAATATTTCCGATCAATCTCTTTTTTAAACTATGTGTTCGTTTGATGGGAGCAAAGGAAATGTAAGGATTCAAGCATGCTTAATCCACCGGAAATTCATCGTTGTAACCAGCGATTGCTCCCCAATGCAATACGTGACCACGAAATGCGAGCGCGGAGCTCTGGTCACGCGAGGCCGATGGATTCGCGTGTCTTTTCACTGGAATCCATGAACTCACTCTTTACTCCTGTTTCGTGGTTGTTAGAGCAGCGTAAATTTGAACTAGCCCTTTCTTGGTAACAACAGATGTCATTTTTAAAATCCCTCTGAATTAAAAGTCCAGTACATGAAAGTATGTAAATAAAATTTCCTGACTAAAGTACATAGCCTAATTTTGCCTTACGCGCGTGCGCGTGTCATGTCTGTGAAGAAAAAAAAGGATTAAAAATGCCAATTTGCAAAATTTTGGCAAAATTCATTGTTCCATCAGTTTTCTTTACGATGTAGTACTGACTTGGATAGCGAAATTTCGACTAGCTTGTCCGGAGACCTTTTTTTTCTTCTTTTGCTCTGACGATCAATAAATCGCCCGCGGTTTTTAATTTTCATAAGCGCGATCGACGATGTCTGAAAAGAAAATACAGGATCTGCGACTATTTACGCTCAGTTGCTGAGGGTCTTCAATAGACATCCTGTCCTTCGACTGGAAAAATAACCACTTACTTACGTGCAACTGTTTTTTTATTATAAACAGAGGGCATAAACAATATGGAGATAAAACTCTTACTATGTTACTCTGACACTGCGAGTAGTCTCTCTTTTTCTTCAGATTAGTGAGGGGAGTGCACGCGCGCGAGAGCGGACACGCGAGAAACGAGGGCGCGAGGTCATTTGCGTGTCTCGCGCGTTTTGCTAGACGGACCAAGAAAAAGAGAGACTGCTCCTAGTCTATGTTACTCTAAGAATTACCATTGTCAACCAATCAAAACAATTCATTTTCAGACGTGCTTACTTGCGCTAATATTACTAGCAAGGTAAAAACATATGTCCTTTAGATCTTGCTCAAGAGCCTTAACTAAATAGCGATAATTAGTGGTTCTCATTTATAACAGGAATCATAAAGAAAAGGCCGTTTTCTTGGCGTTGCGTCTAAAATACACTCCATTTCTGATGAAAAGTTTCAGCTCAGCCATCATAATTTATGCATGACCTAGGATATTATCAGTCTCAAAGTCGTAATTATGTTTCAAGTACTTATCTCTTAACGCAACCACACATTCTTGTCACAGTAATATTACTTAAACAAATCTATTACAAAAAAGAGAATATGTAGGTCACGGCGGACTAGAAATCAGTTTTTCCTGAGCAGCTCTTATCGTGTGCACGGGCAACTGATGAATCATGATAAAACACATGCAAAGTAAGGATTTCTTAGGGTACTATCCATTTGTCCGAACTGACCGACCATTTCCGTTGTACTGAGAATTTCACTTTTAACCAAAACTATTTACTCAGATCAGTCAAATGCTTAACAGTATGCAGGAAGGCAGTGGCCGATCTGAGGAAAGTGATGGTTTTCGGCCAAAACCCTCAGACAAAGCCTATTCCATTTTCAAAATGACTGGTCCGGCAAGCCACTGCAGCTCTGACTTTTGGAAAGCGCCCTCGGCCCTCGTTCGTCGACTTTGTCAAAAGTTCACCACTGCACGCTTAGCCTGCGAGTCCTCCATCCAAAAGTCAGAGTCCTCCAGACCACTCCTTTTGTCAATAAAACTAAAAGGACAATTTCATGTGATAAACTCAGTGATGTCAGTACTTGTTCATATAAAAGTGTTTATATTAAGAATACTCTCTCTGTTTGGTTACGACCACATACAACCAGTCTACTCTATATTTCTACATAATAGGTGTAATTTCCACCACAAAGAAATTGAAAATAATATACTTATTGCGCAATTTTGTCCTTTTTCTACGGAGAAAAAACCATCCACGTTTTATTTTTAACATTGCAAGCCGAACGATAATCCTGAGTTTCTGACACACGCGTTGTGTATCATTATTACGAGTCAAAAGGAAAGGTGGATTAGCAATAATACTACGCGTTGTTAATTGAGGCTACAATTATGGAATCTACATTTTTAACATTCTAGGTTGCCATAGCAACAGTTAGTAAAACCCCGTTAGCTCTAAGAGACGAGGTCGGTGACCCTTTTTAGTATTGGCCTACCAAGCAGAAGTGTGCCGTTGTGAGCCACCTTAACGTAGATGGAGAGTCGATGGAAGAGTAAGTTATTTCGCTTGAGCTGTACAGGTGCCCCGTGATATGTCGCACGAAATTGAGGGCATATGACTTTTCGCAATAAAGTCATCCAAGTTCACTTTACCAAAGTAACTGAACAAAATTCACCCGCTAGTTATCCTACGCACACTTCAAAGAAAAAAAATGCCATTCTAATTTCCTTTCTTGTAAGGAAAACACAATGAACACCTTGCATAAAATTTTTGCTCATTGTCAAGGTGACGTCATTTTAGAACAATATATCAGAATTGGTTTCCTTAGGTATTTAGCACGCAAGGTCAAATTAAAGGATACCTTTTCAAAGGGAGATCGTAGATGTAACTTCATGTATTTGGTTTTAGGTAAGTACCATCCCAAAGCGTCCAATAGCCAATAAGTATCAGCTAATGGGTCTAGGCAACATCGCTAACTATCACAATTGACAATAGATAACTTCGTCGTTCATCAGGCCATCAGGGGTACCCAATGACAGCTTTTTGTAACCGGCAGCGCTAATAAAATCGTTCAATGAACAAAAAGGCTCAACATCCTGAGCCGGACTTTAAAAACCTCAAATTCCAATGAATATGTTGCTACTAGTGTACCGTCTTTATTAACGGGGTTTGACTGCAATCTCCTCTTCTACTGCATATTTGTACTCAAGGTTGTCTGTTGTCAACGTGAGATTTGACTTGGCTTTTTATTACTACTTAGTTTCGTACCGCACGGCATGTACGGCACTCCTCAGATAAAATTGCCAACAAAAGTTAGCCTGCTTCCTGCAGGCACGCCCGTAAATTTTTTTGTTAGCAGCTTTTCATCTTCAGTTAGCACGCAATAGTTTTTTTACTCAAATTCCGCGCGCGCGTTTGTAGTCCTAGCATATGTTGTAACGAACTTTTTGTTGGAACTCTAGTCCTTCTATTGAGCACTCTGCCGATAGGCGTGCATATGCATCAACTGGTATATTTGTACTCTATCAATGTACACAATAGGTGTAATTTTCACCACAGAGAAATTGAAAAGAAAATACTTATTGCGCAATTTTGTCCTTTTTCTACGGAGAAAAAAACCATCCCCGTTTTATTTTCAACATTGCAAGCCGAACGATAACTCTGAGTTTCTAACACCAAAAGCGAGTTGTGTATCATTATTGTTGAGTCAAAAGGAAAGGTGGATTGGCAATAATACTACGCGTTGTTAATTGAGGCTGCAATTATGAAATCTACATTTTTAATATTCTAGGTTGCCATAGCAACATTAAGTAAAACCCTGTTAGCTTTACGTTTTTATTAGTCAGAGACAAGGTCGGTGACCTTTTTTAGCATTAGCCCATCAAAGCAGACAGGGTGCCGTTGTGAGCCCTCTTAACGTAAATGAAGAGGCGAGTAAGTTGTTCTCGTGAGCTAAACAGGTGCCCCGTGATATGTTGAGGGCTGGCACTTTTCGCAATGAAGTCATCCACATTCATTTTACCAAAGTAACTGAACGAAACTTCACCGGCTAGTTATCCTAAGCACACTTCCAAGAAAAAAATGCCATTCTAATTTCCCTTCTTGTAAGGAAAACACAATCAACGCCTTGAACGCAATTTTTTGCTCATTTTCAAGAAGACGTCATTTTGGAGCAATATATCAGAATTGGTTTCCTCAAAAATTGCAAACTAGCTTTGTTTTGGAAGTGTCAATGTATTTAACACGCAAGTTCAAATTAAAGGATACCTTTTGAAAGGGAGATCATGCAAATTACACGGGGGCGATGTAGATGTAAGTACCATCCCAAAGGGTCCAATAACGAATGGGTATCAATTAATGGGTATGGTCAACATCGCTGACTATCAGAATTGACAATAGATAACTTCGTCATTTATCAGGTAATCAGGGCAGTACCCAACGACAGTTTCCTCCTAAGTAAATTGTAAACGCCTTTTAGGCTATCAATAGAACTGCATTCTAAGCCGTGACACCATAACATTTGTATCTATTCGGTCATAGATATAGAATTTTGATGACATGGAAACGCGTACTTTTCAAAACGCATTGTGGTTTAGCTTTTCTTCGGCTCCTACTTCAGCAAATGAACTCAAAAATCGATAAAATCCTTCTGTTTTAAGAATCGAGCAGACCCATTTCCTTTGAGAGGTCTGTTAGGCAAATACCCTGCGACCAAACTAAAGTCATATCGAGAAAAAGTAATCTCTGCTCTGCGTGCAAAAGACAAGAAGCCCTGTGAAGAGCAATTTCTTGCGACTTTTGCTGCTTTAATTTTAAAGAAAATTTTTGGCGGCTCATGTAGTAGCCATTTTAGGCGCAAGTTTTTTGGCAATTTCGTTGCAATTTTGTAATCTTTGATGCAGCGATTTCCGTAGGCTTGTGTAATGAACGCACTTATCGTCTTTGTTAGCTCTCGCAAAGAGTCTTCATGAATTCGAATCAGGCCTGTACAATGCGCCTCGGTCATAACAATCGCAATAATTATTGCATCTTTTCAGCTACAGTTATATCGTCTTTATTCTCTGCCATGAAGGTACCTTAAAATTCTAGGCAAACATTTTATCATTCGCAGAAGAAGTGCGGGGGCAGGGCAAGTTCCCCCCCTCAGCACCTCCCCCTGGGTGGAGATATCTGTTCGACTGAGTTACACTAATTTTTCTGCGATTTTAGTATTCCTCCGTTCTACTTCAGGTTACTCTGAAATACACTTCAACTTTGAAATACACTCTGAGGTCGCTGAGATACATGTGAGTACAGAGTGGGATTATTGACCGGTAAAATTAATAATAAATTGGAAAAAAGTAATTTAAATGAATGAGCGTGCGCTTAACCGGGAACCTGTCCCTTTAAGTCGCCTTAAGTCGCCTTAAATCGCCTTAAGTCGCCCAAAAATACGGCGACTTAAGGTCCCAGAGTAGGCCAAAAGGCGATGCGGAATCCGGCCCGTTCCTTCAATCGATTGTTGCTGCTGAATTCATTGCTGTTGCGATTTTACATAATAGTTATAACGGTAAGTGTTTCGGAATGCCGGTTCGAGATTGTTTTTAAAAAGGAAACGGGGAGAACTAAAAGAAAGGGATAGTTTAATGCGGTAAAGTTAAAATATACAGTTGTATTTACAGATTTTTAAGACACAGCTGGAGTAATATCCTTTTTAAAATCTCAGCCTCGGGTTCATTCTTATCATATTCTTAAAACTGCGCAAATTTAAGCCTCAATATTCTTATAAAATATATTCTTATAAAAAAAAGACTGCATGTAGAGGACATACGCGAGAGGGATAATGATCCCGATGTATAAATTACCAAGACATTTTTCAGTGGGACTAGCTACTCGAGTACGGACAGACGCTAAAAGTAGTTTTCTTATTTCCAAGTCATTGATATATCAACCATGCGAAGGAGCGTACAATATTTTTAGAATTTCGAAAAGAAATAAGGACACTGATAGAGAGTTTTAAAAAGGAGGGGCAGTTACTGTAAAAAATTTTAAGTGTCTTGAAGGTGTCTGGGTATCAGATGAAATGCTGTTTTCATAGTTTGATGTTAGGCCTCTAAATTGATCTATAATTCTTTAAATTCAAATTCTTTGAATTCAAAGCAAAAGTTCAATGGGGTTCCCCGCTATCTTTATTTTTTCAATGAAAAAAACTTAGCTAACATCGAAGTATCTTTTTTCAGGATTGTCATTGACAAACCTTGAAATTATTTTTCGATCTCGTATGTCAATATACGAGTTATTTCTGGAAAGGACACTGATCGTTATGTCGAGTGTTAAAACCAAACAGGCGAAAAAGGTATTTTTCGATCTGAATTTTACTTGCAACTCGCATTAGTCGATAGACAAAAGAGGAATAGTATGCAACTCGAAACTGACTTCTGTTTTCTGTGTCGAGTAACGAAACAAAACCACGACACGTCTTTGAGGTGCACGTGCATCTGACAGAATTGAGCTAAGATAATTCTTTCCTGAGTGCATAGATTATATATTAAATCAGCCACGAGCAAGTCACAGTTCGCTGTAACGAGCGGGGGGCAAGCGGATGCATGCAAGCGCTCGGTACGCGGATCACATAGCAGTCATGATCACATGAAGCAAGCGCTTTTCTTAAATGCGACAGACATTTTAAAAACTGAGCTTTTGAATCGCTTTCAGACGGCTTTAGTGCTCTAAATGTGGATAACACTATCCATCTCCTAAGTCACTGTACAGTGGATGATCACGAATAGCTCTGCAAGCTATACCGTAAAGATCATTTAGTCCGGTAAGCTATCCCCGTTTTCGGAAAACCCTCCAATCCTTGGGTTATTATGGGTATCAAGAAATGTGACTGCCCCTATTTGTCTTTTGTAAACTGCATGTAAACAATACTTTTTAAATGCACAACGTTTTAATCTATTGTTGTGAAACTTCACGATTTGACCATTTTAAAACACGGACGAACCAGTCTGGTTAAAAAAAAGGAAAGCAAAAAGTAAAAACAATGTGTTATGGGTGGTACAGCCGGGTAACGATATTCTGTCTCTATCGACGGTAAGTGAAAAAAGCCTTAAAATTTTACGGCTTTAAAATACCAGGCTTTTATTATGAGGATGATGCTCTACCCTGCCTTTTACCACTAAACTCTGACTGTACCTCGAAAAGAAATAAGATGAAATGAAAAGAAATACATCGGAGCAAGAAAAAAGACTGAGCCCCGCAGTCGGTAAATCATATGAAAAATTCAGTCTATTTTCTGGGTCCTTTTAGCGTCAGACATATTTCTGCTCGGCCTGTCTAACATGTTTTCTTTTATTTACACGAATGGATCGAAATGGAACGGTAAAGCCACAGGCATCCCAAGATTACCTTACGCAACGTGAGCTTGGGAAGCCTGTGGAAGAGCAAGCAATGTCGTACCCTAATGAGTTGTGGCAAGAGAGAATGTGCTTATTTTTATGAGAAGTCACTGAGTCGGGTCTCGTGTACGTTTTACTTCCCTGGCTCTCTGATTATAAAAAGTAAGTAATTAAGCAAAACTTTATTCAAACACGGGCGTGGCCCATTCAGCTCGATCAAATTGGTAACAGTCATATGGGGCCCTACGTCTAAAGAATTTAAAATTAGATTATTGAGAAAATCTAAAATGAATATGAAAATCTAAGTTACGACACAAATTTCACTGAGGAAACTAAATGTCGTGCTTGGCGGCAGAAAGTCTGTATGCTTTCAACGTTTACTATGTTTACCAGAAGTTTATGAAAAAACAAACGCGCCGCTAAAAAGAAAGGTCCTTCTTCAAAACATTTTAGCAAGAAAGCAAAAAAAAACTGCGTTTCCAATTTTGGCATACGTTGTGTGCGTGTGTGGGCAGGATCGATTGAAAGACAAGAGGAGGCCGAGATAGCGAGATTGGAACATATGTTTATTTTTGGAGGGCTGCCGTGAAAAGGGCACGTTAGCAGTTCGTGACCTATGCCTTTGTTTATGAATAGTTGACTTGTTTTCTTTGAGAGAGAGTGCAAGGGGGCACGTTTGATTTTACCACCACTGGGCGTGCGAAGGCTTTTATTGGACACAACAAAATCGGGTTACTAATTTAATCTTGGATATGTTTATATGAATCCAAAGTATTAGTATCTTATTAGTCCTCCATCGGAAAACTGACTTTGAAGAGTCTATTTAACTAGCAAAAATTATGACCGAATAAGGAATAGTCTCTCGTCACTCATCGCGCTGCCAAGAACGTTTTACGGCAAGGAGCAAGGATAGACGGCTAGATTATATACGCAGGCAAGGACTTAGGGTGTGTGTGTGTGTGGGTGGGGGGGGGGGGGGGGGGGAGTACTCCCTTATATAAGCCTTTCAGGTATGTGCCGTCCCAAAGGGTAGGGGCAAGTTTTGCGCCGTTTTGGACTGAAAACGGGTATAGATTTTGCCCATTTTGGTCTGGAATCGGGAACGGTTTACGAAGGATTTACTGTCTATGAACGTGTCTGTCATTTCAATTCCAAATGAATAAGAAAGAAAGTGTAATATGGGAGTTCGAAATGGATTTTAAGAAATCTGTTTGTTGCAGTTTTAATCTCAGCAATGATGACATAATTTCTGTTTTATGTAAACATGTAATGTTGCATTTTGTAACCAACTCCAGGTTTGAAAACGAATATGGATTTTAGAGACCAGGTCTGAAAACGGGTGTGGAAAATGACATTTTTTGTTCTGAAGTGAGGGTCAGGATTTGGAGAACCGGACGGCAAAGCCCAACGCTAAGAATTCCCAGGAGTACCCCCCCTCCCGGACTTACTGCAGCTTACTTACTGAAGCTAGTCTCAGACCAATAGGCAGGTACTTAGGATTTAGTCTACAAAACAGCCCGTATTTGAAGAAGGCGCGAGCGATCAAACGAGAGTCTTAAAGCCAGGTAGAAAACCTAGCGTTGATCGGGCCAATAAAGGTTTCAGGGAAACTGCCCACCTACCCCTCCTCGAAGCCAATATTAACACTTCCTTTATACTTAGGGCAAAAAATTAGCTTGGGAGATGGGTGCTCACAGTTTTCAATCCTACCCTACCCACCGGTAGATATAAAGCTTAATTTTAAAAATCTGCATTTCTCATCAGTATGGAGAGGCAATCATCTCTTTACGTAGAAGGGCCATGTTCTGCCGGCGGAATTTTAGCGATCATTCTAAGCATTTGGGTTCTTAGTGTGTTCGGGTGTGGTCTTTTTTTTTTTCTATTTTTATTCTGTTTTTATGTGAATCTTTGACATTTTATCATGTGCGGATGCGTACGTGCGTACACGGGTAGCTAAAACCCTGTTTAGATTTCATTCCTGAACAACATGGTTTTTATTGCTTCCCAGTCAGGGTTTACTTTTTCTTTTCTTTTTTTAAGCGTTTGACGATAGCTTTTTGAGAGCACCCCCTGTGCTACATACACACAACAGTCCATCAATAAAAATGACTAACTGACACGGATACATATATATCTCAGCACTTGACTGACTTCCGGTTTATTCCATGTCGGAAATCATGTACCAGAGATTACTAAAAGAAAAAAAAAAGCATCGTGATGAAAAGTGTGCCATTTGTTGCATATTCTGTAAAGAAATATTCTGTTTCTTTTATTGTTATTATTACTATTTTTTTAATCTGACCGATAAGAAAAAATCAGAGTACAAGGCCAGGGGTAAGAATAGCACTGGAGCCAATAAGCTTTCCTGCCTCTAAGATCCAGGCTTTAAACTCTTTTAAATTGCTCAGAGCAGGATATTGTGAAGTTAGGTGTTTCTAGTTTTTAGAGATAATCATTGCCTATTTAGTAGCTCAATCTTGTCAAGCTGTTAAATTTTCAAAGTAGCTCGGTTTAATAGAGTCTTCCAACTCCCTCGAAATGAGCGTGTGGTATTCCACGGAAAAACCGTGTAACGTTAGTGGTCATTGAAACATAACAGAGCCTGGTTGTTCACTGTTTGTTCATTCTTAACGTACATTTAAGTGGATTTTTTACGCATTGAAAATCTCCCCTGTGAATTTAAGTGATCACTTCCGCCCTAGCTCTCCTGAAATTTGGTACATTTTTAGACCACATGCCACGCAAAAAAATCTTACGTCTGGAGGAATTTCTCATCTAAAATACTTATAGTCATTCTATCAAACTCCTTTAAATTAGTCACTTTGAAAAGATTAACAGGTGCGTGCAACCAAAATACTTGTTGTCACGATTATAGGTTTTGGATTATTATTTCACATTATGCGTTAATGAGATAAAGAGACTGCGACATTTGCTTATTCGTGTAACACCCACATTGTTGCTCAAGAAAGGGTGTTTTAGATAACTTTACAAAACTTTTACAGCGTACTTTTTCTTATAATACACTTCTACCGAAACACAGTTTATAAGAATACTTTTAATTTGTCACGTTTCTCCTTACATTTGAAATAAAATCTGACAGGAAACGTGTAAATAATCTTTTTATCGATGCGGTAAACATGTATGGAAACCTGAAATGACTGGGCAAAAAAATAATAAAAGTGGTTTTGTTTTGCAGGTAAAAGCACGCGTTTGTGTCAAAGATCGCGTGGGTGAGCATCGCCATGCTAACAGCCATGGCACTAGGAGTTCTTGAAAAACTTTTCATGGCCCTAGATGCAGTTGGTGCAGTAAGAAATGAGAAAATATCTGCTGCACAGGTCACTGAAAGGGATGTTCGTTCTGCCCTAGGAGCGCCAGTGTTTAGCCTGGGAGATGAAGATCTCTTGAAGATTTTCAGCTTTTTGTCCTTGGGTGACCTGCTTCAAGCTTCGCGTGTCTGTCGATGGTGGTACAGATTATCATTTGATGGCGTTTTGTGGAAGGACGTTGATATGAGGCGTTTCGCCACGCGTCTTACTGATCCTGAAACAATGCAATCGTTGCTTGTCAAAAGATTCTCAACAAAAATCCGAAGCCTTGATCTAAGCGGTTTTACTCTGTCTGACGAAACCCTGCAAAGACTTGCTTCTTGTAAAGGGCTACGAGTATTGATATTAAAAAGTGTAAAGTTTACCGCAACAACCAGACCCCTACAAAAGAATGAGTTACAAGAAAAAAGGGTTTTCCCGAAGCAGCTTGAAGAACTGGACATCCGATTCTCACACGGCCATTCTCAAGTCTATCGGGCTATTGCTTTAGGACTCAGTAATATCAAATCTCTCGGACTCTGTGACGCTTTTCTTTATACACTGTTTAAAGACAACAACTTGGAAACAACGATCAAAAGAATGACAAACTTGCGTTTCTTGGATTTGAGCCATTGTCTGCTACTCAAAGATAGCACAGTGGCTATGTTCGCGTGCTGTAGGAAGCTAGAGGTCCTCAGCGTCCGTAAATGTCATACTTTGGGGGGCAGCTTTGTTCAAGATATCCTTCAATCTTGTGTGCATCTCAAGACCCTTGTACTTGACGGCATCGGTATAGACGACAATACATTACAGAGTATAAAGTGGGAGAGTTCTCGCTTGATACATTTGGAACTGGGGAGCTGTCCGCTAATCACCCCAAGCGGACTCAACTTAGCCCTTCCTCAAGTGACAAATATTAAGAGCTTAGAATATTTAGGATTGCGTGCAATTGGAAAATGCAAAGAACTCGATGACGATGTTGTTGTTGAACTGGCAGCCAGTATATCGAGAACACCAAACAAAAACCTGAAATGGTTTAGCCTTGGTTGTTCAAGGTATATTACAGTGGATGGTCTTAACATGTTGTGCTCTTTTGTTAAGAGCAAAAACAAAACAAATTGCAGTGCACTTAGCTTAAAAACTGACACGAAATGTCACAAAAACGTGAACGTTCCTCTGCCAGATACCGGGATGAAAATAGAGAGACACGTTTTTAGTGGCAGTTATAACTTTTTCAGTTTGAACTGCTCCCTAGAGACACCCGTTTGATGGGTGGGGCCCCGGGGGGAGGGGGTGTAGCCTCATTATTGCCTATGCAAGGAAGCTCCGCCCGAAAGGGGTACCCTTTTCGGGCTTCAGGTTTACGAAAGGGTAGGGATTTCACTAGCTCAAGTATATGAAAGGGTAGGAAAATCTGTCATTTTGATTTGTAAAAAGTCCCGAAAGGGCTAACAGGCGCATTTTTTGGCCGTGAAAAAGTCGAGAAAACGTTTTTGTTTGTGATTTATTCAAATATTAGAGACAGTTCATTAAAAGGGATAGAAAATTTCTAAGCAAGGTATACGAAAGGGGTACCATTTGTCAGTAGAAGGTATACGAAAGGGATACCTTTTCTGTCAAAAATGGTATTTAAAGGGTAAGGGGTTAGAACTCGGGGCGGAGCCTCCCCTTATAAAACCTTATTGAGCACCCCCCCTCCCCCTCCCCTCCACGCACACACATATTGTCTTTTTCACCCCGGGTTCTGAATAAAAACTGGGTCCAAAATCAAAAGAAGGAGTTCTAAATGTAAAGGTAAATATAAAGCCAGGCCCATCTAGCTGACACTAGTTAAGAATAAATGCCGGTTCAAAGGTACTTTAAGCTAGATCTGTATTAGAAAACTCTATTTTTCAACCCTTTTTTTTCTAGTTTGGGCACAAAATCCATGCTCTATCCAGTGGCGGATCCAGACATTCAGATAAGGCGGAGGGTGGGGGGGGGGGGGGTTTGGGTGGTCATCCAGACCCTGAGATAAGGGGAAGACCCGGTCTAAAAAAAAATTTTTTTTCGGCCCTTCGGGCCTCAGTTTGGTCCAAAAATGAGGTGGAGGGCCGCCCCCCGGGCCCCTCCCCTGAATCCGCCATTGCTATCCCGACAAACTCAGCTAGAAACTCTATTATCTCTAAGAAATAATATAGGAAACGCGGCTCAAGATTTTGATTTTTCCATCAAGCCCTTGATGTTAGGTGTGGCTTGGTTGATACCCTATCATGACTAAGCCAAACCGTGTTCCAGACTACACTGATACTTGGCTCCTTACTCTTTCTTGTGGCACATACTTATGAAAGCAAGGACAAATACCACCCCACCCGACCCCACTGCGAGAATTCACTGCACCCGGGTGGACTCCAGGGCCTATATGCGTCGTTCATTGATTGACTGACCGATTGATTGATTGATTGCCTTTAACTAAACGGAGAGCCCTTTATGGTCAAATATCAAACTCAACGACGTCACTTGGGAAATCTTTTCATTATTAGTTTCTGATTCACTACAGAACCGTAATAGAGGGTGGTGTTTAGGGGTTAATAGAGATGGGCTTGAACCAGTATGGCAGCGGGAAAAGGGCGTTGTTACAATCTTGGACAAAATAAAATGGAACAGCAAAACCCCATCCCCCCCAAATCAAGGATGAAGTCGCGCGAAGGGTAAAAACGCGCCATCTTCCCATCCTTGATTTGGGGGGGAGGGGGGGGGGTCTAGGTTTTCCATTTATTTTGTCCAAGATTGCAGGTTTTAGTCAGCGCAATCGGATTTTGTGTCGCGAAGATAAATTTTTTAATTCTTGATCATGATAGAAATGCCACACGAGCGCTATACGACTACTAAAGAGAGTTTGTATGAGAAATAAAACTTACATCAAACAAATGAACTTAAAGGGGTAAAAATTATCAATAAAGTATGAATATTGTTATGATCTGATGTCGTTGTCTTTATTTCTAGGAATTTTCAGCGTGATTGGAGTAGCACAACAAGAGTACCCAATAGGATTAATCAATCCAAGCCAATATTTCATTTTTTAACTTAATATTTCGGAAAAAAGTGGGGGCGTTTACAGGGGGCTGTGTCTTCAGTGTTACGGCTGGATGAACCACAATTGCCGTGTATTTGTACCTCCTTTTCACGTTTTGAGCGGTTATTTATATGTTTTACTCAATTTGGTGCCAGTTTCCACTGTCTGAATTTTGTTAAATTTCGTGAAGATTATAGGGCTTTCCACAAGTTGCTCGGCAACTTTGTTGCAACTTCCCGTATTTCGAGCAACTTTATGTATTCTGAGCAATTTCTCCAGTTATCTTCTAATTCTGAGATATCGGACAGGGACCGCGGAGGGGGAGGGGCTGGTAGGGCTATAGCCCTACCACTTTTATTGCTGGGATTTATATCATAGGATTCCAGTTGACATGGAAAAAATCCCCGTGGAATTATTGGACTTTACCCTATGGAAGAGTGGGATGTTTGCTTGTCCGAACGACTACAACCCGATGTGCGTGCAAGGATAATAGGATGTAACGTCCAAATGGAGCGAATTGACTTTTTGTTGACTTTGCATCTTGGAGAGCACCTTTATTCCCACACCGATAATCTATCTCAGTAAGGATCTTCAGGGGCCCGTTTCTCGAAAGTCCCGATAATTAACGGGCCCGGTAAGCTGTTGCCGTTTACATTAAAGACCGGGCTTTCAGTAGTTTTGCATCTAACATGATAAAACTATCAGTTAATGAAATAAAATGGAGTAGTTTTTTAGCCAGGACCCGCGCTCTTACTCTTTTTATTTCTACTTGTGAATATTTGATTTCGGGCCCGAAAAGTTACCGGGCCTTTCGAGAAACGGGCCCCAGGGTACTAAGATGGCTGCTGTCGGTGGACAACATCTGGAAAATGTAACAAAGGAGACGCTCACAAAAATTCGCACTGATCAAAGCTTGGCGAACCAACGCTTCCAAGAAAAAGACGCACTCCGGCCAGACTGGAGGTTGGTGCTGGTGCACTAAGCTATCCTCAAACTGCTAAAGATCACTTTAGACGGGTCTATTATGAGGCTATTGATCTTATCATCAGGGCTTTCTATCAGCGCGTTAATCAGGAAAGCTTCAGCTCCTAAGCCCAGATGGAGACCCTCTTGGTTAAAGCTGCTAATGGTGACGACTATAAGTCAGAGTTCAGTTCCTTGAAGCATCATACAGCGAAGTCAGTTAAGGATACAGGGGTGCTATCTGGGCATCTAAGTATTTTGGAAGTTATGTTAAAGGAGGAGAAGATATCATGTTTTGACGAAATCCTGTTGGCGGTGTTAAAGATTCCAGAACCAGAAAAGAAGCTAATTCAGGAAGTCCAAACTAATCTGTAAGCTGCTTGCTGTAAATCCTACTACCAGCTGGATACCATAACAAGTGACGACGTTTATGTTATATTTGTTGAGGCTGTAAATAAGATGGGGCGTAAATGCAAGATAAATGGCGAATCACTGAACTTAATGCCTCTTTGTATTGGCCAGATTTTTTAGCCCTACCACTTTAAAATGGTCTCCGCGGTCCCTGTCGGAGCAGTTTTTGTTTTTAAATTGGCCTTTCTTCCATAGTTCACAATGTTTTAGTAGACAAATTATGAATTTCCTGTGAAGGAGCCAAACCCTCCCCCCCCCCCCCCCCCCCCCCGCTAGGGTAGATCATGGGTGCAAGATAAAAGTAGCTGGGCTGCTAGGTCAACGGTTTTTAGAGAAAATTCAAAATGGTGGACAAAGGTTCACACTAGACTGACTGACTGACTGACTGAAGAAGGTCATTCAACAAATTTAATTGGCTCGATCGACATTACTTTTTGGTTTTAATTGAGGACAAAGTTATTTAGCAACGCTGGTTACGCCTTAAAATTGCACAAAAATGCTTAGAAATGTTACTTTGCTGTACAGTTTGCATGTTTTAGCATCAGATCAAAAAATCGTTTTTGTTTTTTCGAGCAACGTCTGAGCAACTTTCGTAACAAAAAGCAACTTTTGATTGTTTTTTGAGCAACTTTTTGAGAAATTACGGGAAATTTTTCGGAAAATCTCGAGTAACTTGTGGAAAGCCCTAGTGGAAAACCCTTCTAGGAAAGCATTAGTGAAACTGAGAATTAAAGCAGTCACAAAATTAATAGGATTGAGACAGGTAGATACGACAACACACCAGGTGATAAAAGGTCAGAAGTCTCTGAAATTGCAACAGAATTGAAGATGAAACTCACTTTTTATTAGATTGTCCAAGTTTTATCTTCGATAAGAGAGATGTTCTTCTCTAAACTAGAACCTAAAATACCGTTTCTACGACTACAATCACATGAGACATTATTATCACATCTAATGAATTCTACTGACTATTTTATTAACATCCAATTAATTTCATTTATATCATCTTGCTTTGAATTGAGAGACAAACTTGTCTTTGGAATCATTAATCCTACTGATGGTTGAAAATAAGCAATAATTATTATATTTGAAGTTATTTTAAATAATCAAATTAAAAAGGAATCAATAATTAAATTCAAGTAGCTAGCGCTTTTGCGATACTGTAATACTTTGTTATGGTCATGCAAATAAAGCTTATTGTTGTTGTCGTGAATAGGGTTAAGGATTGAGGGAGGGTCGAGGCCGGATTAGATGACTTAGGAACATGAGAAAGTGTAATCAGTTTGAGGTCTAAAGGTTTCAAATCGGCCATTTCTGTCTCTTCAGTGACCGATCTACTTGAATGGTCGATTGAGAGCTGGGGAGATTTTGTGGTTCAGAGTAGCAAAAACCAAAAAAAAACAACAATAACTTGTACTTGAAGTCTGTGTTTCCGGTAAATGACATGTCTTGGGCTTTTCACCTTCAGCAATTTCTTCGCCGTGCGATGATAATCTTTAGAATTATGATGACAGGAGCGTACAATGTGTGCTGCAATGTGTTCGTGTGGCTGTTTGGATCTTATTGGCAGTATTGGTGCAACCGAGGGCCTGTATTAGGATTGCAACGCCTTAACCAAAGTAAGGAAGAAATGGAACTTGTGTTGTGAGGAAAATTATTGCTATTTTAGTATTTCTTCTAATTATAGACGCATTGTGCTAAGTTTGCACAATTCATTCTACATTAAAAAAAAGTAAGCTTGACCCTGTTGACTTTGAGATGTTAGGCGCTTACCTTTTGTATAGAAATTTCAGTGAAAAATTTCCGTCAAATGGTACTGGTATTTTTTTTTTGTCACCGAAAACAGGAACGAGATTGAGTTGTACCATTTACAAAATACCGGTAACATTTTCGCTTTCTCACTACATGAAGCCTGGCACTAGTAATCCAACCAAATGGTACAGAAAATTTCGGTCGTTTCGGTAAAAATGGGAAAAAGGTAGTAGCTCGAAAAATATACTTTTTTTCCGGAAAACTTCCACCGGGATGAACTGTTCCATTTGAATTCTCCTCGGAATTTCCGGGTTTCCATACAAATGGTTAGCGCTCCCAAACAGGAGATCGTGCTGAAGAATAAAGTAGATAGCAATTAAGCTTCCCTGGCAACCTCCGTTTGTTTAGCCAAAATATTGAGGCCACTAACCAGATTTGCGCTGCTTTGTTCAGTTGTTGACGCAAACAGAGGATTAGAGTTACCTACTGATAAGGGCCTCTGAACTCTGTTGGTGCCTTTTATCCTTTGTACGAATTCGTAAAGACAGACCAAGGTTATAGCGCCAGTTTTGCTTTGAAGAATTGATCAAATAATAGCTTTAATAGTTTCTAGGCCATACAAAAGACTAAACGTATTGTCGGGGGAATCGATAACAGGAACTACTTCCCTCACTGAAGGATTACCTAAAGTAAACATTGTCAAAAAAGGCAATTCCTTCAGTGAACCGCACCTTCTAAGGAAGCTTAATTCTTCGTGTTTACTTAGTTGTAGCCTTGCGTCGACTTGAATTGGCGTACAAACCTCTAGTAAAGCTTTTTATTAATTATTAACGATAACTGTAAAAAGAACAATAAACGACAAGTCGTAATCCAGCAACCTAGTGCCTCGGTTACTGGACTTAATAACTTTGCTTGCCCTTCGATAAATTGAATTCGGTATTCTGTATTCTGTTTTCTTTATTCTAGAGGGCGAAACTGATAGAAGCGAACGACAGGGAGGGGTAGTCTTGTTAGCTGAAAAATTAGACCGGAAAAGGCTTGCCCTAAAAACCGTAGCCTTCCCTAATTCCCTTCCCCTTCCCTTTCCAACGCCTGCCACGCAGTCTATAAAAACCACGTCAGCAGGACTAGTACAAAAGAAAACGGGCTAGAAAGTTAGAAACCATCGCCAAGGTTTTATTACAACGTTAATGATGTACGGTGCCTGACTAGAATCAGCTGTAGAATGACTAAATAAGTTATGCGATTGATTTAACTAACTAGCAGAATTGACCGGTCACGACGCCTGAAATACCTGACAACACGCCTCACCACTGGAGAGTTCCCCGAAAAGGTCTCTTTCGGTTTCAACGGAGCTCAAAGACAACCGACGCTAATAAATTAAGAGCAGTGTCACCCTTATAGTACACATGCACTTAACTTTTACATCAAAGTGAACAGTTAAAAAATCCTCACCTACTTACATTTAGTTTTAAAACACTTAACTTAGTCAAGTATTTGAAGTACTTTTTCAAATTTTACGGTGATCGTTAAGTTGTTTTCTTTTCCCTAATAGGGTTAAATCGACACCAGAATCAAGCTACGTTGCTTCGTGACCTTTCGATGACTGAGCGAATAGCTGTCGAAAACAATGACTATGGACACTATGATGATGGTAAGGCATAATAAGTTTGATTATAAACATATTAAGAGTAGGTCTGAAATTATCTGAACAAAAAATTTTATAAAAAAAGAATCCATAAATTTATAAAATCTATTGATCTTTGGTTTTGTTTTACAGTTTACATCCAACATCAATTTACAATCACTTTTAATCAAGTCATGCTTCCTCGTCTGAGTAATATACATCCCGTTAATTCCAATAATCGACCCTCCCTCTCCTTGCGGGAATAAGCTCTCTTCCAATCGACGGGCCAAAATTGAAAGTGATATGCTGTATTTCTATGCAGAAAAAAAGACACATTAAAACTGCAAATTAAAAAATGCCCCCTTCCTTGCCTTGGATAGGATAGGATCAAAGTTGTAACATATCTGACATATGCTTTACTGAATACATTTTCAGGGCCATTTCCGATTCAGTGCACTGATGCAATCTAACGGAGCTTGGTCAGATGAGAGAAGACACTATTTTGATTACTTAATAGTTTACGCAAGCAAGATTCTTAATGAATATACGACTTTCATTTTTCTATTGAGTGTTAAGACAATGGGCTTTCACCCCGCGGTTGATTGATCAGTTCGTAGCTGTAACCTTAGAAAGCAAGATTTCTAATGACTGTTAAGACTTTCCGCATTTTCGTATTGAGAGTAACACAGTGGGTATTCACCTGGCAATTTTTTTTCACCCGCTATTACTGATTAATAATGTTAAGACAATCATGGGCATTTGCCCGGTAGTATTGATATCGAAAAGACAGTGGGCATTAATATTGCAGTGTATTAATATTGCTAAGACAGAGGGCATTCACCCGACAGTATCAATGTTGTTAAGACAGGGCATTCATCCGACAACACAAAGGGCATTTACCAGGCAGTATTAATATTGTTAAGACAGTGGCTGATTCACCCAGTAGTATTGTTATTGTAGAGACAGTGGGCAAGATTCACCCGACAGTATCAATATTGTTGCGACAGTGGCATTCACCAAGTAGCATCAATATTGTTAAGACAGTGAGCGTTCAACCGGCGGTATTAATATTGTAAAGACAGTGGGCATGATTCACCCGGCAGTATCAATATTGTTAAGACATTGGGAATTCACCTGGCAGAGTTGATATTGTAAAGACACTGGGCATTCACCTGGCGGTGGTATTAACATTTTAAAGACATTAGGCATTCATTTGGCAGTATTAATGCTGTCAGGACCGTGATGGGCATTGAAAACCAACAAGTATATTGTAAAGACAATGGACATTCACTCGACAGTCGTAATATTGTTAAAACAGAGGGCTTTCACCCAACAGTACCGATATCGTTAAGACAGAGGGCATTCAACCGACAGTATTAATATTGTAAAGACAGTGGGCATGCATTCTGCCCGGCAGTTTTAATATTGCAAGGACAGTGGGTATTCACCCGACAGCATCAATATAATTTTTAAGACAGAGGACATTCACTCGACAGTATTAATAGTCTGTCAAAACAATGGGTATTTGCCAGATCGTAATATAAGTGTAAAGGCAATTGACATTTACCAGGCAGTATTGATAGTGTAACTGCATGTGACAGTACTGGAAAATTGCAGTAACCGGCCCTACGTTGTAAACTCAATATGATAAGTTAAGGTTTTAATTAAGTATCTTAGGTAGTTTTGTTAAATAATAAACAGTTCTCAACGTGCATCAAATTTTATTGTACGCAGAATTGTTCTTTTCTTATCATTTTTTACTCTTTTCATTAAGGGCCTAATGTTTAAACCAAACGTAATAAGAGAGTTATGATGTTTTGAAAATATCTTCTAAAGAGCCCCTAAGGAATCTGGGTGAGTATCCAAATCTTCAAACGGCTGCCTGTGACGCTTGTGGCAAAGCTCAATCAAAAATTACGTTTTGTATTAGTCGAAAAAAGACAAAATGACGCACTGGTGGCCCAGAAGGCGTCGCGTGTCCCGTCCACGGGACACGCTAGCTTCGTGCTCGTGATAAACTCAGAGCTCGTTATGCAGGTCAGGAGGTAACATCCTTGTGCAATAGGCCACTTCCGAGTTCCAAAAACCCTCACTTTCAAAATGAGGCTAGGTGCACAACCTTTCTTGTGAAAATGAGTTTTATTTGCATGAGAATGAAAAATGATTTCCATATCAAAGGCTGAGCACCTACCCTCGTTTTAAAACAGAGGCCCGGGGGAACTCGGAAATTGCCTATTCCCCGTGACAGCTATAGTACTGTAACATATGAAGCAAAATTCAGGCGCGGTTGTTGCACTAAGTACGTAACTGCGATTAGAAGCGTATAAGTTATATGCTTCTGCTGCCATCTATAAATCTTCCCTGTCTCCTCTCTCGCCCGGTCGCCCGGTGTGCGACAAACGCAGACTGCAGACTTGCAGGTAAACGAGGTAAACATTGTTGTGAAATGCTCTAACAGATTCCCTATCCATAAATTTCAAGTCTACTAAAAGGCTTGTTTTGGGGATAAGGATTTCCTTTACATGGGACGATTTCATCATTGGCTCCGCGCCACTAGCCTCTGTGTTATATAGTAATGAAGAAGGTAACTTATGGTTATTATTTACTGTTTATTTATCCATTTTTATGATAATGATAATGCATAAAAAAATCACCCATATAGTTAATTAAAAACTGAATTTTTAAAACAAAGAAAAACAAAAATATAGACTAAATAGAATACTAAGTAGACTACAAATGGAAAAATTCTCATCCATCGAAATTTCGAGTTAAAAAGATAATATTTCTACCCATAATAGATAATTTACAACCTCGCCTCCTTCAGCACGATCTTTCTGATTGATTTATATAGTTTTCCATGTTAACTGCTAAGCTGTAATAGAACCGAACCTGACCGATTTTCCACCTTAAATTAATGTCTGTTGGTTTTCTTAGAAAAAAGTGTGAAAGAGTGCATCAAATCAGTCTCGAAACTGGTATAATGCAGGGACATCTTTACATGTTTTGTCTGTTAAATCAAGGTTACTAGACAAGTTTCAGGTGTTTTAGCTTGAATAAAAGGAGTACTTCTAAATATCAATGGCATGTCAGCTGGTGTTGGCTACTCTCCTGCTGTGTTTCACTTCGCGTCAAAAAGGTGACAAGGAGCGCTCGACGTAAATAGGCGCATTGTTCCAGTGTGCGGCCAATTCTGAAATATGGGTAAACTGCAATCGTTTTGATATTGCGCTGAGCTGCTTATAAACTAACGTCATAAGGGCATTTCTTATTTATAATTGATGCTCAGTCTGCTCATGCTCGACCTACTGATGAAAAAACTTTATTGGAATAAAAAACAAATGACAAAAAGAAGGATAAGTGTAAAAAGGGTACCAACAGAGAAGAACTGAATCCTCATACAAAGCTGACCCCCTCTCTAAATATACAATGTTAAATACGATATGTAACTAGATATAAAATTCAAATAAGATATGTACAGAGTCAACGCATTATGCGATCTATCGCTTAAATGCTTGTAAGTACACAAGCTTCTTGAAGTTGATAACATTGAGAGTCGAGAATGGGGTATATAAAATGGTAAGGGGTTGGACCTCGGGGCGGATTTTCCCCGTATAAAAGTTTGTTAAGTAACCCCCGAGACAAGGATAGGTAAATTAAAGATAATAAGCGAGGAAGGCCATAACCGGGCCCCGAATAAGTGTATTTCTTTTCTCGATATCAATTCATGTTTATTTATTATTACACTGGCTTGTCACCTTGCAACTGCGGATGTTTTCATTTAGACTATTTTTTACCGTCTGTCCTAGATGGTAATTTTGAGTTTTTTCTTAACTAGTTGGCCTTGGCTGTTTCGTAAGCATTTTACTTTTATAAAGAAGGCAGCGGGGCAAGATTTCAGTTTCCTGTACTTCCTGGGGTGTACTATAGTTGGCATGAAAACCTATAAAGGAAAACAACGCGAAAGATAAACGGGAAAAGAAGAACGAGATGAAAAAACTCCGCAGGGGTAGTTTTACAAGAAAATATTTAAACGAATTTCAAAGAAAAATAGCAAGTTAAAAAAAAGTTTCAGCTATAGCTGTTATGAGGTGGGCCAATGGGCTTTTTGAGTTACAAAACAGAAATAGCCATGCTGCAGTTCCCTTTCGCCTAATTGACTTAGAAAAGTCCGGAAGATTCAGCGCTGTCCAAGAAGTAATGGGATTGTCAAGGCTGAAAACCTTTCGGTCGAAAAGAATCATTTGAACAAATTGTAACAGGCTGAACCTTTCCTCACCAGACTGAGATGAGACAAAACTGTTAAGAAGGAATCGACCAGACTTTGAAAGATATGTATGTGTTCACGGGTTCGAAATCATCACAGATCGCCATAACAACGATGCAGTCCTTTTTGGTCATCTTGAACATCACCGGAAACTTTCTGGTGTGCGTAATTATAATGAAAAACCAAGACATGAGGTATGTGTTCCTTGAGACTTGCAAACAGCTTGCTTCGTAAAACTATTGTGAGCACTGACTTGGTGCTTTAACTTACCGGCGAGAGAGGGACACGGGTTCAGTTTTGTAGGGGTGTGCCGCTGAGGCCTTCAACTGAAACTAACAAAAACCATTTATTTTGCTACCCTGAGACCAAGAGACTATTTATTTTTTATGACCCTTATTCATTTCATTTCGCTTACCGAATTAAGTATTTTCAAGAGAGAATTCCCTCTTGGTATTTTTTAAATTAACATGGTAGAATTAGATTTTTAAAAAGCGTTGGTACCGTTGGTACGGTATATGTAGACTGCACTGTCTGCCAACGTTGACCCAGCACTGTTCAAAAGCCTTCAGTCTCAAAGACATCTTGTCAATAGTAAAAGTATATACCCTGTTCAACCTTGTTCCCAGGGTTCTCTCCTAAGACGAGTAGGAGAGAACCCTGGAAACAGGGTTGAACCCTGTTTAAAGCTGTTTCACTGAGACATATCGGCAGATCAACGGGTACCACACACAGAGCAAAAAAGAGCATTTGTGACCGAGTCGACAAAATAACGAAATAATAACAAAATAATGTCTTTATCTTTCTCCTCCTGATCGCATTTATTTCGCTTATTTTCCCCAGAACTTCAATTAACTTCCTTCTCATGAACTTAGCTGTTGCCGACATGACCGCTGCCACGTTCTTTCTACCGCAGTTTATTTTTCTCAGTTCTTCTGGCCACCCAGATGGAGAGTCTGGCAAGATATTATGCCGATTGGTGACGGGGGGCACCATAGCTTACATCGGAGGTGTTGCTTCGGTTGTCACATTGGTTGCCATAGCAGCTGAACGTTACTATGCAGTGATGCATCCCCTTGAGAACATAGGAAAGCTTACTGATCGTAAAATGAAGGTGCGTTTAGCGAATGTCGTACGTTTGATAGTAGCGTAAAAGGGCAAGAAGCGCGGGATGCCTACATGTAGTCTCCCTCTTGGCGGTTACGCATGCCTCCGAGGTCTGCGAAAAAAAAGCACGGGCACTACGTACAGGGACGAAACTAAACTACGAAACTACGACAGCGACGTCAATGAAAACCTCGCTGGAAAAAAGACTCCACATCCTTTCAACCCATGTCGCGATTATCCCAAGTCGCCCAGTTACTTAAAAGAAGGGAATTCAAGTTGGACCTGAAGAGAGGGGACCGCACTCGCGCGAGTTCAAATAGAGATGGTAGAATTCATCAACTTGCCGTTCCTGTTCTCAAGAAAACTTAAAATTTTGTTCTTTCACGTCGCAGTCGAGCAGGGATGCATGGCAAAGAAAAGAACAAAAAGGGTGATGCAACTTACAGAGCTGTTGTTTTGCTAACTAAACCTATTGTTTTTTTGACGTTGCCATTGTTGTTGCTGTCGTAGTTTCGTAAGGTCCCTACTAACGGGAGGATACGGGAGAGTTTAGGGAAACGACAAAAGGGCTTACTTAAAGGGACACAGTCAGTTATGGGACCGCGCTGACCTGGAAACTACTATTCCCAGTGAATTTGGAAAGCGTTTACCTCAACCCGAAATCAAATGTACGCGTCGTATACATCTAGAAATCCGCTTCAATCTTGCCTAGTGTTTCATTCGATCCTCTATCTTTTACTGATTACCTGTTTTTGAGCAAACGTTTTCTCATACCATTGAAATGGTTAAACACAGTATCCAAAGAAGCATAAAAAAAAGGAGGTGGGAAACGTGTAGGCGCCAGGCTGGAGAAATCGCCTTCGTTTACCAAAATAATAAGAGAAATGAATCAATGACATTCCAGAGCAAAACATCGTTGTATATATTTGGAAAATCGATGGAGACAAGTTACAAATATTTGCAAAATCGAGCTTTCTCGACCTTGAATCTTCGACGACTGATTCAGACTTCGTGTCATTTCTCACCCGGTTCTACTTCGATCTACTGATTCTTCAAATTCGGAAGTATTCGCGGATGTTTGGCTTTGTAATAAATGGCTTTACATCGGGTTGAGGTAAGTTGGCAAGATGTTTTTCGGAGTTGTTTTTGTATTATATTTTCTTCATTTGTCGGCGGGTAAAGTTTATGTTTGGCTTTCCCTGAACAAGTCCATCGGTGAATTCTCAATGCTATATGAGTGCTCTAATATGAGCACATGTGATCTATAATCACGATTTTGACTTGTAATTATTTCAACTCCATACAGTTTATTTAGATTTTCCGGATGGGCTTCTCACTTTCTGTTTATAACTCACGGATGTCCCTTCGCGAGTCTTAGCTAAAAAATGGTATCTAATGCGCATGTGCATCAGCTGACTGTGTCCCTTTAAATGTTTTTGTTTTTTCTTTTTTAGGTGATCGTAACTTGCTCTTGGATCTTTGGAGTGATTATAAACAGTCCAACCTTAATGTTTGGTGTTTATGACGAGAAAGAAGGTGATTGCATTGACGTTCACCCTCAAGAGTGGATGGAGAAGGCTTATTCTGTGATTTGGTCTCTGTTCACGGCAATTTTACCTGTTTCTTTCATGATTACGTTATATTCACGTGTCGCGTACACTTTGTGGTTCAAACGTGCAGTGCATGATGGAAGAGAGATCTCTCTACAACAGGTTTGAACAAAAATTCTTCTGCACCTTGAGCCGACCGTTTTTACTCGAAGGACCGTTGCAACGCGAAAATAGGGACCCTACGATCCGACAACGGTGACCTCCATGAAAAGGTCACTGAAAATAGACTTCGCATCCTTTCGCTTTTTTCGCGATTATTTCAAGGGGCCCAGTTACTTAAAAGAGGAGAATTTTGGTTTGAGCTGAAGAGAAGGGACTGCGCCCGAGTTCTGACAGAGATGGTAGAATTTATCGCCTTGCCGTTCCCGTTCCCAAGTAAACTTAAAATTTGGTCATTTCACGTCCTAGTTATGCAGGGACGGCAAAGAAATGTACAAAAAAGCGTGATGCATGTGCAGAGTTGCTATTTTGACGTTCCTGTTGCCGTCGCCGTCGTAGTTTCGTAAGGTCCTTACTTTCCGACCTGTCGGAGCGGCGCTCATTTAAAACGTTTTGTTTGTGAAAAACATCGTATATACGTACTCCATCGCACGGGAAAACCGGTCGGTTCACGGTTTGGGTGAATGGTACGCAAAATCCAGTTCCTTTTACCGAAAAACGGTCGCGAAAGCCTGGAACTGGTATCAAAGATGGGTTTCAACAAATGGTACTCAAATTACCGCTTGGAATATTCCATCCGGAAAAACAGAACTACTTTCACAGATGGCCGTTGTTCCCGTAAATTTTCCGCTGCAACTCAAAAAGGCGTGTTGCGCTTACTTTCCAACCGGATTTTTTGGTTAACAACCTCAATTTTTTGGTTTTGTCGATCCTATCCTTACCCGGTCGTGTAAAAGTCATAAGCCGTCCCGTGAGGCCAAATGACCTGACCGCGCGGTTGCAGGGACACCGGGATGAGTCCACCTGTAGAAAATCTCCCCAGAAAAGCCTAATTTTGGTGAATCCCGCTTCCGGGGAGGCGTCCAAATCCCGTCAACAACATAAATTTTGCGTTTTCCCGAATCCCGCATTATGTTTCGCTCAAATTCGGGATCCCGAGGGTACCCTTCCAGACCCTGTATACAGCGAACAATACAGGGGCTTGAATTCACCACTCTTTCACCTATTCTTCCACAGGGCGTGCTGAGGGTACGAAAGCGAGTCACCTTGATGGTTATCACTGTTAGTGTCATCTTTGGAGTATGCTGGCTTGCTGACGCTATAAGCTGGATCCTAACTTCCTTTTCCTCTCACTATGCCAGCAGTGATATGTCATATATAGCCACTAGCACGTTGATCTTGTTCAACTCGGCTATTAACCCAATTGTATATGCTTTAGTTAATCAGAAATTCAGGGCCAAGATCAAGTCAACTGTCAGCTGCCCTTGCAGTGTGACCCGAAAACTGCAATTAACGGACGTTCGAGTGGGATGTAAAGCTGCGGCCTTCACTCACTCACCTTATTTGGCAGCGGTTATCAGGATTCCGGAAAACAAAATTTCCAATGCCCGGGCACTGAGTGCAGAATGTATAGCCATCTAATTAAGGGCAGAAGCGTAATATCAACCTGTAAAGAAGATGAACCTTTTCACAAATTGAATTAATTATATCAAGTAGGAGCCACCTTAAAATTTCAGGACTGCCTGCTATGATTCAAGCAGACCCTGTTAAACCCTTCAACCTAGTTATTTCTTTTTAAAAGTTTTTTATGTTTGGTCCATCCTCCTAAAGATGGTTACAAGATAAAGCTTCCTACACTACAGGTTTTGAACCAACATGAAAACATTGTGGCTTAAGAAGAGTTTGGACTTGAATTACACAAAGGTGCACGTAGTTGGAGAGGGAGAGGGGGGTAAATGTCAGTAAAAATTTGGTCTTTGCCAGTTGATTATAAATAGCTGCTTGATTGTTGCTGCCCGCACAGGGCAGCCACCTATTTTTGTGTTGAAAGCGTCTGAGAACTAGATTTTCCGGGGAAGTTTGTTTCGCTGTTTCAGTTAGCAGGTTCCAGTCCCCGCCGCGTAAAGTCAAGTAAAATGGCAGCCAAACTTTCATCCGAAAATTTTGAGAGCGCTAAGAAGGTGAAAGTCTATGATTCTTTCTCAACACGCTTTAACCCACTGACACCCAGGACGCTTTTCGTCCATGAGCCCAACCAGTAATCGGCTGTGGATCACGAACACAATCGATCAACTCCGCAGAATCGTTTTTAACAGATAACCTTCCTACTATAATTCACTAATTTTTCTAACCAGCTGAATGGAGCAACGAGGCGAACAACCTGAATTATAATTGACGTCATAATTTGCGCACGGCAGGCATCGTTTCCAATGAACGGCAAGCGAATTGCTTACCGAGCTGGGCAAACTGAATTAATCTTTTCCTGTTCATTTAACACTTAAAATACTTATTTGTATTGATCTTTTAAGGAACCAGCTTACAGATGATTTTGTAAATGCTTCTAAGATGAGTATTGTAATTAGAAGTATGCTTTTAAAAGTTAAGTGTTGTAATTAGTTAAATATTGCAATTCGGTAATAATTGTAAATAATGATTGTTCATTTGGGAAGTAGTCAATAAAGGATGCATGGATGCTATTAACGGTTGCACCATGGTGTTGGTTGATGCGCTAAATCCATTAAAAATAACAAACGGACATGCTCATAACATGAACATAACCAAAAAGCGGAGCTTTATGTAAGTAAAACCGAACGTTTTGGAACGTGCATGGCGTTTTTTACGACAATGACACACACAAGGCAAGAATGCACAGTGAGGATGCGTTTTGCACCCACTGCATTTCGTAGATGTATATTAAGCGACCTCCCACACTTGTTCTTTCCCTCGACCTAGCGTTTGTTTTCACGCCATTCAACCAAGTGCCAACAGAACCATGAAGCATTTCACTGACACTCCCTTTTTTTCATAGTTAACCCCCCGTCAGCATCAAAACCAAGTTTTCTTGATCTTCTGCCCACAGTGGCAGACCAACGTGTCTTTATCCCCAACTTGGTATGAGAATCCCTACCACCTCCTACCCTGTAACCCAGCAAACTCACAGCCGCCCCGTCCCGCCCCTCTCCAGTCACTGCCAGCGAGCACAGGTGATGCTGGACGATTTTCCCAAGGGATCTAATGGGAGGTTAGAATCTTATCGAGGTCGCTTATATCCTACGTTCATATGCCTCAACAGCAAGTGGAAATGATGCCCGCAGTTCCCATTAATACCAATAGCAAAAGTAGGTTGAATTTGATCGTCCGGGTGAACGTAGTCCTGAATAGGACTGTTGTTGTTGACAATGACTGACGTTTCGACAACCTTTGCGGTAGTCATCTTCAGAGTCAAAGAGGCCAAAATCAGGCCATCACATTTGAGTTTGGCGTTTTAGGCCTGATTTTGGCCTCTTTGGCATTTTCGAGGGAAAACAACAGAAATGAGGAGGAAGAGGAGGAGGAGGGAAAACAATAAAAATGAGAAGGAGGAGGAGGAGGAGGAGGAGGTGGTGGTGGTGGAGGGAAAACAATAGAAATGTGGTGGCGGTGGTGGTGGTGGTTGTGGAGGGAAAACAATAGAAATGTGGGGGAGGAGGGAAGGTAATAAAATTGTGGAGAAGGGAATAAAAAAAAAAGAAAAAAATGAGGAGGGAAACGTAGTGCAAAAAAAAAAGATAGCTCCCTTTCTTTGACTATTTTAATAGATTTCGTCTTAATCACTGAGTATTTTACACTTTTTGCAATTATTAAATTTCTTGTGTCTTAAGGAACGTGTCTGCTTTTATCGCGAGCGATTATTAGTCGCGTGTTTCAATTGATCTTTGTTAAGTTATTAACTGGTTTGTTTTTGTGTGTTTTTATAATAATACGTCAAGATGCTCCCTTGGGTTTTTTAATGCAGAGCTAATTTGTATGCAACGGTGAGCTAGTGAACTCGCATAATTACCTGACTAACGGCGCGTGAAACGCTGAGACTGTAATAGTTTTTCATTTCCTCGAGACAGAAAGGAGAAAACGGTTTTGTAATAGTCAGACAAAATTGAAATAGAGAGTTTTCAGCTCCACTTCGTGTATATGTGCGTGTGTTTTGTTTATATTTCCGAGTTTTAGCGCTAAATAAGGAGACGTAAACTAAACTGAAATAAAGACTTTTCAACTCAACTTTCTGTTTGCGTTTTGTTTATATATATGAGTTTTAGCGCTAAATAAGATATAGAAAGCCGTTTCTCGAGTTGCTAGGTGATCGCCTCTCTTATTCTTATTTTCTTTTTAATAGACGGTCTGAAAACCGGGCTCAAGTTACTTCACGGGCAAGCCGAGGCAAGCCTATTGTGCCTATTGTAGTATTCGCTCATTATAAAAACCTATACCGAATTAGTATGCAGGAAGACAGTTATACGTATTAATAAAGGGAATCCACTCTTTGCGAGGGAATCCAAAGGGAATCCACCAACGGGGCTTAATTTTGCTTAAGCATAACCACTAACCTGCAAGATAGATTTTCCACTTTTAATTAATGTCTGTGTTTTCACAGAAAAAAGTGTGAAAGACTGCGTCAAATTTGTGTTGAACCCAATGTAATGGGCGCAATGACATGTTTGCATGCTTTTTCTGTTTAATCAATATTATTAGACGAGAAGTTTTAAGCTGTTTAGTCTCGAATAAAAAGAGTATTTTTAAAAATTAGCGGCATGTCATCTGGTGTTGGCGACTCTCCTGCGGTTTTTCGCGAAAAAAGGTGACAGGGGGTGTTTGACGATCGAAAACAGGTGCATGGCTCCAGTGCATCTGCGCCGGTCAATTCTGTAATTTGGATAAACTGGAATCGTTTTGATAATCTGCTGGGCTGCTTATGAATCTACTTGAACTGAACTAAACTACTTCAGTTAATTGACATGTCATATCTTCTAGCTCCGGCTACACGTAGGCTACTAATCTGTACGTCACTTCTTCAACAAGGGCCCCGGGTTGGGAAGGGAGGTAGTCCGTAAAATGGCTTACACGGGATCCAAACAGGTTCCTACCTTTTCATGTATGAACGCGTAGGAAAATCTGTCATTTTGGTAAGTATACTTTGCAGACCAAAATGACAGGTTGACTGAGGAAATAAAAGGAGCAACAGAAGGATTTTATGGCTGTGAAAAAGTCGAGAAAATTTCCTGGTTTGATGATTTATCCATAATCAAAAGACATTGCATTTACAGCAGTTGTAAGGAATGCAGCAATCTAAACTACGTCGGTACGTGAAGGGGGTACCATTTGTCAATTTGTGGTATACGAAAGGGGTACATTATCTGTCAAAAATGGTACTAAAAGGGTAAGGGGTTGGACCTCCGGGCCGACACTCCCCGTATAAAACTTTGTTGAGTACCCCCCGGGACAAGGATTGGAAAATTAAAGATGAATAAGCAAGGAAGTTACTGACATATTAGTCTTTGTTGTGTTTAAAAGTAAAATGCTATAAAAATCTTACTTAAATTTCAAAGAAATGTGGCTAAATAACAGTTTCTTTCACTTCATGGGATGCTGACTCTATTTGGCATGAAACTAGTAAGGAAAACAGACGCCACTAACAACATGAAAGATGACAATTTAAGATTCCGTGTTGAAACAAAATAAACAAATCCGCAGGGGCTTTTGTACAAGAAAACATTTGATAATTATTTTAAAGAAAATAACGCAAATTAAAACTTTCATCTAGCTGTTACAAAGGTGAGCCGCGGCTTTTTCGCTTTAAGAGACAGTAGCAAAAAAGGTTTGTCACCAAGGGAAGAGTCGAAGCAGGCTACCAGTTCCTTTTCGTCTTCACTTAAAAAAATCCGGAAGATTCAACGCTGTCCAGAAGGTATGGGATTGTCAAGGTCGAGGACCTTTTAATCGAAAAGAATCATTTGAACAAATTGTAACAGGCTGAACCTTTCCTCACCAGATGAGACAAAACTATTAAGTGGGAATCGACCTAACTTCGAAAGCTATGTATGTTTTCACGGGTTCTAAAGCATCACAGATCGCCATAACAACGATGCAGTCCTTTTTGGTCATCTTGAACATCGGTGGGAACTCGCTGGTGTGCGCAGTTATAATAAAGAACCAAGATATGAGGTATGTGTTCCTTGAGACTTGAAAACAGCTTTCTTCGTAAAACTATTGTGAGCACTGACTTGGAACTTTAACTTATCGGTGAGAGATGGAGACGGGTTCAGTTTGGTAGGGTGTGCCGCCGAGGCCTTCGATTGAAACTAGCAAAAACCATTCTGATTCTGCTGCCCTGAGACCAAGAGTCTATTTTCTATGACCCTTAATCATTTCATTTCGCTTACCGAATAAAGTATTTTTTAAATTAACATGGTAGAATTAGACTTTAAAAAGCGTTGGTACCGTTGTTACGGTAAATGTAGACTGCGCTGGGAACAGGGTTGTACCCTGTTTAAAGCTGTTTCAGCGACACATATCGGCAGATCAACGGGTACCACACGGAGAGAGAAAAAAAGAGCTTTTGTAACCGAGTCGACAAATATCTTTCACCAATAATGCCTTTATCTTTCTCCTGCTGATCGCATTTATTTCACTTATTTTCCCCAGAACCTCAATTAACTTCCTTCTCATGAACTTAGCTGTTGCCGACATGACCACTGCCACGTTCTTTCTACCTCAGTTTATTTTTCTCAGCTCTTCTGGCCACCCAGATGGAGAGTCTGGCAAGATATTATGCCGATTGGTGACGGGGGGCACCATAGCTTACATCGGAGGTGTTGCTTCGGTTGTCACATTGGTTGCCATAGCAACTGAACGTTACTATGCAGTGATGCATCCCCTTGAGAACATAGGAAAGCTTACTGATCGCAAAATGAAGGTGCGTTTAGCGAATGTCGTACGTCTGATAAAGTAGTAGAGTAAAAGGGCAAGAAGCGCGGGATGCCTACATGTAGTCTCCCTCTTGGCAGTTACGCATGCCTCCGAGGTCTGCGAAAAAAAGCACGGGCACTACGTACAGGGACGAAACTCAACTACGAAACTACGACAGCGACGTCAATAAAAACCTCGCTGGAAAAAAGACTCCGCATCCTTTCAAGCCCTTTTACGATTATCCCAAGTCGCCCAGTTACTTAAAAGAAGGGAATTTAAGTTAGAGCTGAAGAGAGGGGACCGCACTCGCGCGAGTTCAGACCGAGACGGTAGAATTCATCACCTCTCCGTTCCTGTTCTCAAGAAAACTTAAAATTTTGTTATTTCACGTCGTAGTCGAGCAGGGACGGCAAAAAAAAAAGAACAAAAAGGGTGATGCAACTTACAGAGCTGTTGTTTTGCCAACTAAATCTATTGTTTTTTTGACGTTGCCATTGCTGTTGCTGTCGTAGTTTCGTAAGGTCCCTAGTAACGGGAGGATACGGGAAACTACTTTTCCCAGTGAATTTGGAAAGCGTTTACCTCAACCCGAAATCAAATACACGCGTCGGATACATCTAGAAATCCGCTTCAATCTTGCCTAGTGTTTCATTCGATCCTCTATCTTTTACTGATTACCTGTTTTTGAGCAAACGTTTTCTCATACCATTGAAATGGTTAAACACAGTATCCAAAGAAGCATGAAAAAAAGAGGTGGGAAACGTGTAGGCGCCAGGCTGGAGAAATCGCCTTCGTTTACCAAAATAATAAGAGAAATGAATCAATAACATTTCAGAGCAAATCATCGTTATATATATTTGGAAAATCGAAGGAGACAAAATACAAATATTTGCAAAATCGAGCTTTCTCGACCTTGGACCTTCGACGACTGATTCAAACGGCTTGGAAACTAAAATTTGATAGCATTTTGTTTTGAATAAGGGTATGGGCATGATTTTCAGTTGAACATGCCTAGCGAGCGTCAAAATCGCATCCAGTCTGAGGATTAATGAGAGAGAGAAAATTTTATACATTTAGACATGACAAAATTCAAGGGAACATTGGTACTTAGAAATAACCTCTCGTAGGCATGGAAAAAATGGGTTCATGCCCTCGCAGCCCAAAATTGACCCAGCTAAACTTAGGTCCCAGATCTCTCGCCGGATTGATAATTCATTCCCAGTTTTTGCTCCTCTGGTTTGGCATGCCCGGCATGCCGATGGTGAAGTTACTTGGTTTGGCATGCCCGGCATGCCAGGCAAGAAATTGGCATGCCCAGCGAGACTAATTTTGATTTTCGCTTCAGCATCATATCCTGCGAATCACATATAATCGCCAAATATATCTTAAGGAGCTTGAAGTTACAGGTTTCATGCCTTTGGCAATAAATGCAGATTATAACAAAAAAGTCATGTTTGTCACAATGTGTGTCACGGGATCGACTGGCAAAACTGAAGACAGAAGCCTGGATTTATAAATAAAAAGCACAACAAAACAACATTATTCATGCATAAAATAGAATACTTAACTTGCAATCAAAGATTAATCCTTTTATTTCAAACCGATACTGACATTTCTGGGTCCAGATTTAAATTTGATCGCGGAAAAGCAACAATAAGATAACAAATCTTCTCAGTATAAACTTATCCATGCTTAAGTTTTATCGCGTCGGAATGTTTCTCGGTCAACAGCATTAAAAGACTGGTGAAAATGAAGCTTACCAGGTCATTCAAGTCAGTACGAGAGTACGACGTTAATACTGCAAAGACGTTCTGATTTGGTGAATTTGGACTGCCTTCTCAGAGAGATTTTGCTTAGTTTTTCAGTGCGCTCCTTGTCGGCTATGCGAATCTCGCAAACTGTTTTACTCCTTGCTGACGATAGTCCTTTGACCAACGTCATCTGCGTCATCCGAAGATACCCCGAGCACGCACGAAATCGGCCGAATTTCCGCAGAAGTGTTTTCGGATGACGAGGAATCTAGTTTGTTGTAGCGTGGCAGTTGTGGCGTCACGATGTCGTCATGTCTCTTCGCACTTGTTTGTCTTTTTTTTCTGCGGTGCATGGTTGAGATGTTGGTGAATGCTGGACAAGAAATGGATTCTGCGAGAGACTGTAAGTACAAATTTAGTATTAATTTGGTAAAGAAAAAGCCTGAATATCGAACAAATCCCGTGAATTAGCCTTTTGGCATTCAGTTTATCTTGCTGTTGAGCATGCCTAAGAACTCCGGCATAAGTGGTTGTCAACTCGTTCACTTCGGATTGTTTCTGTTTGTATGTCTTGTAATCTTCTTCTGCTGCTAAGAAGACTAGAGAAAACTTCAAAAATAAGAAACCAAAGCTAAAAAAAGTCAGGTCTAATTTTATAGCTCGAGTATAATTATTTTTGGCACCTACGGTCATATTTTTCCACTGTACTGGTAAAGTTACTTATTTTTGCTGCATAGTTTGACTGTTGTTTGAAAGACAATCAAACGGATATTACAATCACTTTTGGAGACAAAATAAAATATCCGTAAATCAAATGCCAAAATCAGATTTGGATTTCGCTTTAAAAAAATGAACATGCTTTGCGTGTCAATGCAAAGTTGTAAACAACTCAATATAAGCAGTCTGTGAATGTGCGTTTAGGTCCACAAAACTAATTTTTCTTTTGGAAATCTCATCCAAGCAAAGACTTAAGGCTTACATTGCTTGTCTACGAGTGTACTACAAAATGCTTTGCTACAGTAAGCCTCTGAGAGGCGATTCTGGTAAATTTATAGGACGCTAAAATGCAGAAAATTCTAAGCTTAAACAACCTGGCTGGGTTCGACTTTTGAATCACAAAATGTTCACGTTTGCCGGCTCTACTTTAAATGAACATGGTTTTTGAAATGATTTTGCACTATTTTAACCCGAAAATTATGATTGGGTTATAAAGCTTTTAAAACGGACGAAAACTAAGCTAATAAACATGTTCAATGTAAAAAACTAAGATTTAGTTGCCTTTTCAACTTTGCTTTGTGGGCCGAAAAATTTACCTTTACGCAAAAACAAAAGCAAACAATGAGGCTTTTATTCGACATATTTTCTGAGAATTTTATCTGATCAATTTAATGTCACTAGCATTGTTTTCGTATAGGAATTTTCCTAATTATATGAGCTTTAAATTTAATAATTTTGATACTTTATAAACTTCTCATTTGATAGCTTCAATTTTTTATACACCGATTGAGAAACAAATTCGCTGTCGTTCAATCCTATTTTATGACCTATTTATTAGAACTCTAGGTAAATGGTGAAATGATGTAACCGGACAGGCCTTAACTTTTGGTCCTAATGTATTTTTTCTTCGCAACTCCTAATCAGTTGACGGGCCATGAGAGAATATCGCCACAAAAAGATGCGAAAACGTTTTCGCTGAGTTTCCTTTACATATTCCGGCTTTATATGGGTCTACACCTTACCTGCTTAAAAATGAAACTGTTGTTCAAGTGTCAGTCGAACTCAGGATAATCTTGACTTGCAAACCCAAATGCAAAGGTTTATTTCGCAGTAGAACAGCGTGTAAACATCATCGAACAACGCAATGTAAGTTCGCTAATGTGAAACCACGTTTCTTTCACTTTATCTACCATGCATTTATCTCAATTGCACACTCTTGTGAAATTAGCCTCAGACAATTAGTTGCGACCTTTAACAGACTCAACAAGCCAGTATGAAAATATCTTAAGAGAAGCTGAGCTCTACATGTTCTATTTCTTTTTTTTCATATTGCCCTTGCATGTGTTAACATTCCATTTCTTTTTTGTTACAGGTAACTTCCAGACATGACGAGGAGATAATTACTTTTCTAGAGAGCAATTCTTTGATACTGTCAGTTATTACTGACTTACTTTGAGTTTAAAACAAAGAACACAGACACTGGTAATGACACAAAAACATTAATCCCTGGCAAGCCTACAAAACAAGAAAGAGGAACTCAGACTCCTTATCAAAATGTAAAACAAGATAAAAACAGCTTTTCTAACGTAGGGAAAATTGCGTTAGAGAGATTTGTAATTGCAACGTTATATTCAAGCACAATGCATTGTCAAACATCATAATTTACTGAATAATGAACAGTGATTTTGGGGCTTAGCTCAGTTTGTAATGAACTTTGAAAGATATTCTATAACCTTGTATTTTTAAAAGCTTTCTTGGAAGTAGATGCATTTTATTATACAATGAAAATAGTCTCTGTCTCTCTTTTTACTGATTTCAGTCAATTCCATTTTATTCGCAATGTGAAATGGGAATCCTATTAAAGACTAATTAAAAGGGGTGAGGAGTTTTTACAATCCCTCAACAGGTCATCTCCACGATGACGCTGTTTTTACTACGGCAGAATCCCTCAGGGTTTTACTTTCTTGTGAAAACTAGAGCTTTTGTTATTTAAACTTCGCTGGGACAACCAAATCTATGAAAATGAAAGGAATAGCAATGACGTCATCATGTAATCGTACATCAAAAGATAAGCACAGTGATCTGTTTATTTTTTTTTTTTTAAGCCAGGCTTAAAATATCTGTAGATTCAAGGAATTATAACCTGTGCGTTGAGAACATGCCAGAGACCGATTTTGGCATGCCCGGCATGACCCAGATTATGGCACGCCCGGTATGCCAGGGAATTTGGCATGCCGGGCATGTCAGAAAATTTGGCATGCCCGGCATGCCGGAGATTTTGCTGGGTATGAATTACTTATTACTAGAACCTAGGCTTCTCGCGGCCTGGGTGAGAAGGTCACGGAACCTCAAATTATGCTTACAGGGCATGCGAAATTCTGTTGCATGCCAATTTCAATGTAAAACTACTCTGGGGTCACCCCCTCTATTACCAGTGAGCAAATCATTGACGATAGGCATGGGAAAAATCCTTGCATGCTAATCAACATTGAAAACGTAGCAGAAATGTCCTCAGTTGCTGAGTCATGCCCTAGGGGAGGCTTTAAAATACAGAATTTCCTGACATGGATGAGGGAATTTTCCGTAAACAGCATGTGATCATGCCGGCTAGGACGTATTGCCTCCGTATTGCCCCTTTTTACAGCTAGCTAGGCTCATTTTTAGGTTCTATGGCCTGAAATGACGAAAAATTCATGCCCTAAATGTAAAAAGTCCAAAAACATCCTCGAAATTTTAGTTTCCAAGCCGTTTTCAGACTTCGTGTCATTTCTCACCTGGTTCTACTTCGATCTACTGATTCTTCAAATTCGGAAGTATTCGTGGATGTTTGGCTTTGTAATAAATGGCTTTACCTCGGGTTGAGGTAAGTTAGGAAGATGTTTTTCGGAGTTGTTTTTGTATTATATTTTCTTCATTTGTCGGCGGGTAAAGTTTATGTTTGGCTTTCCCTGAACAAGTCCATCGGTGAATTCTCAATGCTATCTCGCAGTGCTCTAATATTAGCACATGTGATCTATAATCACGATTTTGACTTGTAATTACTTCAACTCCATACAGTTTATTTTGATATTCCGGATGGGCTTCTCACTTTCTGTTTATAACTCACGCATGTCCCTTCGCGAGTCTTACTAAAAAATGGTATCTAATGCGCATGTGTATCAGCTGACTGTGTCCCTTTAACTGTTTTTGTTTTTGTTTTTTCTTTTTTTAGGTGATCGTAACTTGCTCTTGGATCTTTGGAGTGATTATAAACAGTCCAACCTTAATGTTTGGTGTTTATGACGAGAAAGAAGGTGATTGCATTGACGTTCACCCTGAAGAGTGGATGGAGAAGGCCTATTCTGTTATTTGGTCTCTGTTCACGGCAATTTTACCTGTTTCTTTCATGATTACGTTATATTCACGTGTCGCGTACACTTTGTGGTTCAAACGTGCAGTGCATGATGGAAGAGAGATCTCTCTACAACAGGTTTGAAAAAAAATTCTTCTGCACCTTGAGCCAACCGTTTTTACTCGAAGGACCGTTGCAGCGCGAAAATAGGGACCTTACGATCCGACAACGATGACTTCCATGAAAACGTCACTGAAAATAGACTTCGCATCCTTTCGCTTTTTTTCGCGATTATTTCAAGGGGCCCAGTTACTTAAAAGAAGAGAATTTTGGTTAAAGCTGAAGAGAAGAGACCGTGCCCGAGTTCTGACAGAGATGGTAGAATTTATCGCCTTGCCGTTTCCGTTCCCAAGTAAACTTAAAATTTGGTCATTTCACGTCCTAGTTATGAAGGGACGGCAAAGAAATGTACAAAAAAGCGTGATGCACGTGCAGAGTTGCTATTTTGCTCATTAAACCTTTGCTTTTTTGACGTTCCTGTTGCCGTCGCCGTCGTAGTTTCGTAAGGTCCTTACTTTCCGACTTGTCGGAGCGGCGCTCATTTAAAACGTTTTGTTTGTGACAAACATCGTACTCCATCGCATGGGAAAACCGGTCGGTTCACGGTTTGGGTGAATGGTACGCAAAATCCAGTTCCTTTTACCGAAAAACGGTCGCGAAAGCCTGGAACTGGTATCAAAGATGGGTTTCAACGAATGGTACTCGAATTACTGCTTGGAATATTCCATCCGGAAAAACAGGACTACTTTCACAGATGGCCGTTGTTCCCGTAAATTTTCCGCTGCAACTCAAAAAGGCGTGTTGCGCTTACTTTCCAACCGGATTTTTTGGTTAACAACCTCAATTTTTTTGGTTTTGTCGATCCTATCCTTACCCTGTGGTGTAAAAATCATAAGCCGCCCCGTGAGGCCAAATGACCTGACCGCGCGGTTGCAGGGACACCGGGATGAGTCCCGCCTGTAGAAAATCTCTCCGGAAAAGCCTAATTTTGGTGAATCCCGCTTCCAGGGAGGCGTCCAAATCCCGTCAACAACATAAATTTTGCGTTTTCCCGAATCCCGCATTATGTTTCGCTCAAATTCGGGATCCCGAGGGTACCCTTCCAGACCCTGTCTACAGCGAACAATACAGCTGCTTGAATTCACCACTCTTTTACCTATTCTTCCACAGGGCGTGCTGAGGGTACGAAAGCGAGTCACCTTGATGGTTATCACTGTTAGTGTCATCTTTGGAGTATGCTGGCTTGCTGACGCTATAAGCTGGATCCTAACCTCCTTTTCCTCTCACTATGCCAGCAGTGATATGTCATATATAGCCACTAGTACGTTGATCTTGTTCAACTCGGCTATTAACCCAATTGTATATGCTTTAGTTAATCAGAAATTCAGGGCCAAGATCAAGTCAACTGTCAGCTGCCCTTGCAGTGTGACCCGAAAACTGCAATTAACGGACGTTCGAGTAGGATGTAAAGCTGAGGCCTTCGAACACTCACCTTATTTGGCAGCAGTTATCAGGATTCCGGAAAACAAAATTTCCAATGCCCGGGCACTGAGTGCAGAATGTATAGCCATCTAATTAAGGGTAGAACCGTTATATCAGCCTATAAAGAAGATGAACCTTTTCACAAATTGAATTAATTATATCAAGTAGAAGCCACCTTAAAATTTCAGGACTGCCTGCTATGATTCAAACAGACCCTGTTAAACCCTTCAACCTAGATATTTCTTTTAAAAAGTTTTTGATGTTTGGGCCGTCCTCCTAAAGATGGTTACAAGATAAAGCTTCCTATACTACAGGTTTTAAACCAACACGAAAAGATTGTGGCTTCAAAAGAGTTTGGACTTGAATTACATAAAGGTGCACGTAACCTTTCTATTGGGCATTATTGCTAAGACAGAGGGCATTCACCCAACAGTATCGATATTGTTAAGACAGGGCATTCACCCGACAACACAAAGGGCATTTACCAGGCAGTATTAATGTTGTTAAGACAGTGGCTGATTCACCCAGTAGTATTGATATTGTAAAGACAGTGGGCATGATTCAACCGACAGTATCAATGTTCTTGCGACAGTGGCATTTACCTGGTAGCATCAATATTGTTAAGACAATGAGCATTCACCTGGTAGTATTAATATTGTAAAGACAGTGGGCATGATTCACCCGGCAGTATCAATATTGTTAAGACATTGGGCATTCACCTGGCAGAATTGATATTGTCACGACAGTGGGCATTCACCCGGCAGTGGTATTAACATTTTAAAGACATTAGGAATTCATTTGGCAATTTTGATGCTGTAAGGACGGCGGTGGGCATTGACACCCAACAAGTATTAATATTGTAAAGACAGTGGACATTCACTCGACAGTCAGAGGGCTTTCACCCAACAGTACCGATATCGTTAAGACAAAGGGCATTCAACCGACAGTATTAATATTGTAAAGACAGTGGGCATGCATTCTGCCCTGCAGTTTTAATATTGCAAGGACAGTGGGTATTCACCCGACAGCATCAATATAATTTTTAAGCCAGAGGACAGTCACTCGACAGTATTAATGGTCTGTCAAAACAATGGATATTTGCCAGATCGTAATATAAGTGTAAAGACAATTGGCATTTACCAGGTAGTATTGACAGTGTAACTGCATGTAACTGTACTGGAAAATTGCAGTAACCGGCCCTACGTCTTACACTCCATGTGATAAGTTAAGGTTTTAATTAAGTATCTTAGGTAGTTTTGTTAAATAATAAACAGTTCTCAACGTCCATCGAATTTTATTGTACGCAGAATTGTTCTTGTCTTATCATAAGCTTTATTCTTTTCATTAAGGGCGCAATATTTAAACCAAACGTAATAAGAGAGTTATGATGTTTTGAAAATATCTTCTAAAGAGCGCTTGAGGAATCTGGGTGAATATCCAAATCTTCAAACGGCTGCCTGTGACACTTGTGGCAAAGCTCAATCAAAAATGACGTTTTGCCTTAGTCGAAAAAAGACAAAATGACGTACAGGTGACTCAGAAGGCGTCGCGTGTCCCGTCCCCGTTGCAACTGCTGAAAAAAGCCGATCATTAAAATGACACACTAGCTTCGTGTTCGTGATATACTCAGAGCTAATTTAATTTATTTATTTGAATTAGTTTTTTTTTTTTTTTTTTTATCATGATATTATTGTAATTTTTATAAGTCGTTTTTATTCGATTTCCAATTATTGTAAATTAAATCGGAAGAGCCACTGGCTGGAGATTTAATAAATTTACTACTACTACTACTACTACTAGAGCTCGTTATGCAGGTCAGGAGGCAACATCCTTGTGCAATAGGCCACTTCCGAGTTCCAAAAACCCTCACTTTCAAAATGAGGCTAGGTACACAACCTTTCTTGTGAAAATGAGTGTTATTTGCATGACAATGAAAAATGATTTCCATATCAAAGGCTGAGCACCTACCTTTCTGACTGGCTAAAATCCCTCGGCTAATTCTTCATAACCAGCTTGCGTTGACCAAATTTGGAAGATGCAAACATTGATTTGATTGTATATTTGACTGGAAACGAGGCTGCTTAGACAACATACATCGGTCAACCTCGTTTCCAGGCGCAGCCGCCTAGCTGTTTATTTACACGCGAGAACTAAGAAATAGCGAAATAGCTGAATTTCTGACTAAAACTGATAACGGAAGATAACGGATAATGGAAGAAAACGCTAAGCATGTTGTTCGATAGATGTTATCTACTTCATGAGGAGTACATGTAGCTACAGGAAAAAAAGAATCTCTTTATATCCTGAAACTGTGCGAATAAAAAGTCTTCGAGGACGGGGTCAGTGGATAACATTCTGTTCGATCTGCGTAGTTATTCACATCATACCAAATTCAATATAATTGTTAGATATGGCTGTCAAAGGTAACTGCTCAACTCGTAATTAAACCGAACCTGCATGATTGATTTTCCACTTTTAATTAATGTCTGTGTTTTCACAGAAAAAAGTGTAAAAGAGTGCGTCAAATTTGTCTTGAATCCAATGTAATGGGCGCAATGACATGTTTCCTTGTTTTTCTGTGTAATCAATATTATTAGTCGAGAAGTTTTTAGCTGTTTAAAGCTTGAATAAACAGAGTATTTTTAAAAATTAGCGGCATGTAATCTGGTGTTGGCGACTCTCCTGCGGTTTTTCGCGAAAAAAAGGTGACAGGGGGTGTTTGACAATCGAAAACAGGTGCACGCCTCAAGTGCATCTGCGCCGGCCAATTCTGTAATTTGGGTCAACTGGAATCGTTTTGATAATCTGCTGGGCTGCTTATGAATCTACTTGAACTGAACTAAACTACTTCAGTTAATTGACGTGTGATATCTTCTAGCTGGCTACACGTAGGCTACTAATCGGGGACACCTTCATTAAGGTATTCTTACTAAGGCAGCCGGCACGACAATCCAAGCTAATATATAACAAGGATATCCTTCAGATATCCTTTCCCAAATCTGTGGTTTATCTGTTTAGGTACGTCACCTCTCTGTCGCTTTGTATATTCGTCAACAAGGGTCTCGGGTTGGGGAGGGAGGTAGTCCGTAAAATGGCTTATACGGAATCGAAACGGGTTCCTACCCTTTCATATATGAAAGGGTGGGAAAATCTGTCATTTTGGTAAGCATACTTTGCAGACCAAAATTACACATTGACTGAGGAACTAAAAGGACCAACAGGGGATTTTATGGCTGTGAAAAAGTTGAGAAATTTCCTGGTTTGATGACTTATCCCTAATCAAAAGACATTGCATTTACAGCAGTTGTAAGAAATGCAGCAATCTAAACTACGTCGGTACGTGAAGGGGGTACCATTTGTCAATGGGTGGAATACGAAAGGGTTTCATTATCTGTCAAAAAGGGTACTAAAAGAGTAAGGGGTTGGACCTCCGGGCCGACACTCCCCGTATAAAACTTTGTTGAGTACCCCCCGGGACAAAGATTGGAAAATTAAAGATAAATAAGTGAGGAAGTTACTGACGTATTAGTCTTTGTTGCGTTTAAAGTAAGATGCTATAAAAATCTTACTTAAATTTCAAAGAAATGTGGCTATATTACAATTTCTTTCACTTCATGGGATGCTGACTCTATTTGGCATGAAACCAGTAAGGAAAACAGACGCCAACAACATGAAAGATGACAATTTAAGATTCCCTGTTGAAACAAAATAAACAAATCCGCAGGGGCTTTTGTACAAGAAAACATTTGAAAATTAATTTAAAGAAAATAACGCAAATTAAAACTTTCATCTAGCTGTTACTGGGTGAGCAGCGGGTTTTTCGCTTTAACAGACAGTAGCAAAAAAAAGTTTGTCACCAAGGGAAGAGTCCAAGCAGGCTACCAGTTCCTTTTGGTCTTCACTTAGAAAAGGCCGGAAGATTCAACGCTGTCCAGAAGGTATGGGATTGTCAAGGCTGGGGACCTTTCGATCGAAAAGAATCATTTGAACTTTACAAAACTGTTAAGTGGGAATCGACCCAACTTCGAAAGCTATGTATGTTTTCACGGGTTCTAAAGCATCACAGATCGCCATAACAACGTTGCAGTGCTTTTTGGTCATCTTGAACATCGGTGGGAACTCGCTGGTGTGCGCAGTTATAATAAAAAACCAAGACATGCCTTGAGACCTGCAAACAGCTTTCTTCGTTAAACCACTGTGACCACTGACTTGGTAGGGTGTGCCGCTGGGGCGTTCAACTGAAACTGGCAAAAACCATTCTGATTTTGCTACCCTGAGACGCAGCGACTATTATTTATGACCCTTATTCGTTTCATTTCGCTTACCGAATTAAGTAGTTTTTAAATTAACATGGTAGATTTTTAAAAAGCGTTGGTACCACGTTGGTACGGTAAATGTAGACTGCGCGATCTGCTAAAGTTGACCCTGCACTGTTCAAGGGCCTTCGTTCTCAAAGACATCCAGTCAATAGTAAAAGTATATACCCTGTTCAACCATGTTCCCAGGGTTCTCTCCTTCGACGAGTAGGAGAGACCCCTGGGAACAGGGTTGTACCCTGTTTAAACTTTCGTTTAAAGCTGTTTCAGCGACACATGTCGGCAGATCAACGGGTACCACACAGAGAGAAAAAAAGAACATTTGTGTCCGAGTCGAGAAATATCTTTCACGAATAATGTCTTTATCTTTCTCCTGCCGATACTTAAAGGATATTGATACCATGAACAGACTTTATTGTAGTCTTGTGAGACCTTTATTAGAATATTCATGCGAAACTTGGAACCCTCATACTAAATGTAACATTGATAAATTGGAGGCTGTTCAGCGAAGAGCTACCAGATGGATCACTAGGTCTGATGATGATTATGATACTAGACTATCTAAGCTAAAATTGTTGTCATTATCTAATAGGAGGTTCACGATAGATGTTACATTTTTAATCTAATTAATGGACATTATGATATTGACATTTCAATATTTAATAGCTAATATTTTGTAAGGACAGAAATACAGGTTATAACTTGAGGAAAAGTGACACACAGGACCTTGTTCCAAATTTTAGTAGAACTGATGGTTTTAAATATAGTTTTTTTAACCGTGTTGTAGATGAATGGAATGGTTTACCCAGTCATATTAGAGAATCAAAAAGTATCGCAACTTTTAAAAAGAAATGTTTTAAGCTTTACTAAGAATAACTTACTAGAACATTTATATTTCTATTTGTATATATTTTTCTTATATTTTAATTAGTGGGGACATCCCTAGCATGGCGCGTTGGCGCTTTTGGTTGTCTCCTTCTCCACAACTTTTTGTTTTTCTTATAGTAGTGTTAGCTTATTTCATTTCATTATTTGCTTGTAATATAGTGGAGTGAATCTGTAATAAATCTGTAATAAATAAATTTATTTCACTTATTTCCCCCAGAACTTCAATTAACTTCCTCCTCATGAACTTAGCTGTTGCCGACATGACCGCTGCCACGTTCTTTCTACCACAATTCATTTTTCTCAGCTCCTCTGCCCACCCAGATGATGAGACTGGCAAGATATTATGCCGATTGGTGACGGGGGCAGCCTTGGCTTATATCGGAGCTGTTGCTTCGGTTGTCACATTGGTTGCCATAGCAACTGAACGTTACTATGCAGTGGTGCATCCCTATGAGAACATAGGAAAGCTTACTGATCGCAAAATGAAGGTGCGTTTAGGGAATGTCGTACGTCTACGTACGGAACTACGTACAGGGACCTTACGAAACTACGACGGCGACGTCAATGAAAACCTCACTGAAAAAAAGACTCCGAAAATCGATGGAGACAAGTTACAAATATTTGCAAAATCGATCTTTCTTGACCTTGAATCTTCGACGACTGATTCAGACTTCGTGTCATATCTCACCCTGTTCTACTTCGATCTTCTAATTCTTCGAATTCGGAAGTATTCGTGGATGTTTGGCTTTCCCTGAACAAGTCCATCGGTGAATTCTCAATGGTCTATGAATGCTCTGATATGAGCACATATGATCTATAATCACGACCTTGACTTGTAATTATTTCAACTCCATAAAGTTTATTTAGATATTCCGGATGGGCTTCTCGCTTTCTGTTAATAATTCACGCGTGTCCCTTGGCGTGTCTTACTAAAAAATGGTATCTAAGCGCATGTGCATCAGCTGACTGTGTCTTTTTAACTGTTTTGTTTTTTGTTTTCTTGTTTTTGTTTTTCTTCTTTAGGTGATCGTAACTTGCTCTTGGATCGTTGGAGTGATTTTAAACATTCCAACCTTAATGTTTGGTGATTATGACGAGAGAGAAGGTAAATGCTTCGACGTTCACCCTGAAGAGTGGATGGAGAAGGCCTATTCTGTGATTTGGTCTCTTTTCACGGCAATTTTACCTGTTTCTTTCATGATTACGTTATATTCACGTGTCGCGTACACTTTGTGGCTCAAACGTGCAGTGCATGATGGAAGAGAGATCTCTCTACAACAGGTTTGATCAAGAATTCTTCTGCACCTTAAACCGGTACCGTTTTTACTCGTAGGGCCGTTGCAGCCCAAAAATTTTCCGACTTGTCGAAGTGGCGCTCATGTAATTTTCACTAGCCTTGATCATGTGCGCTAAACGACCCTAAACTACGGATGTCTTAGGTGTAAGCAGGTCCGCTCTATTTGTGAAGCGCTTTTATTAGGGGTTGACGGCCTCGTATACATACAGGGTCAGAAAGGGGGGTTTAATCTCCTCTTCCCGGTCCTTTTTCACGACAATCGGGCATCCTAAACTGCTGTCATGATCTCCATGATTTTGGTGAATCCCGCTTTAAGAGTGGCGTCCAAATACGGTCAACATCAGAAATTTTGCGTTTTCCCGAATCCCGCAAATTCCCGATTCCGAGAGTACCTTTCCAGACCCCGTATACAGCTAACAATACAGGTGCTTAAATTCACCACTCTTTCACCTATTCTTCCACAGGGCGTGCTAAGGGTACGAAAGCGAGTCACCTTGATGGTTATCACTGTTAGTGTCATCTTTGGAGTATGCTGGCTTGCTGACACGATTAGCTTCATCCTAACCTCTTTTTCCTCTCACCATACCAGCAGTGATATGTCATATATAGCCACTGGCACGTTGATCTTGTTCAACTCGGCTATTAACCCAATTGTATATGCTTTAGTTAATCAGAAATTCAGGGCCAAGATCAAGTCAACTGTCAGCTGCCCTTGCAGTGTGACCCGAAAACTGCAATTAACGGACGTTCGAGTAGGATGTAAAGCTGAGGCCTTCGAACACTCACCTTATTTGGCAGCAGTTATCAGGATTCCGGAAAACAAAATTTACAATGCCCAGGCACTGAGTGCAGAATGTAAAGCCATCTAATTAAGGGTAGAACCGTAATATCAGCCTATAAAGAAGACGAACCTTTTCACAAATTGAATTAATTATATCAAGTAGGAGCCACCTTAAAATTTCAGGACTGCCTGCTATGATTCAAGCAGACCCTGTTAAACCCTTCAACCTAGTTATTTATTTTAAAAAGTTTGTGATGTTTGGTCCGTCCTCCTAAAGATGGTTACAACATAAAGTCCCTATACTACAGGTTTTGCACCAACATGAAAAGATTGTGGCTTAAAAAGAGTTTGGACACACAAGGGTGCACGAAGTTGGAGAGGGGGAGGAGGGTAAATGTCAGTTAAAATTTGGTCTTTGCCAGGTAATTATAAATAGTTGCTTGATTGTTGCTGCCCGTACAGTGAAAAGGCAGTTTTAATCCCTATAATTTTCGGATCACTAGACTTTCAGCTAGGAAATCCGAACAGATGAAAAATTTTTTAGGGGATAACAATATGCCTATATCTACCGTTTAAATACTAAAATACGCTTAACAATGCTATGTTTAAGTGGTTTTGAACTATATTTTCGTTGGGTGCCCCTGGCGTAAAGAAAAGTAAAATGGCGGCTAAACTTTTATCCGAGAATTTTGTGAGCGCTAAGAAAGTGAAAGTCTACGATTCTTTCTCAACACGCTTTAACCCATTGACACCCAGGACGCTTTTCGTTCCATGAGCATAAAAACAGTAATCGGCTGTGGATCACGAACACAATCGATGAAATTTTGTCACGAGGAGACAATTTGCTTCAAAACGGCCTAGAATATCAACTCAGCAGAATCGTTTTTAACAGATAATCTTCCTGTAGTTCACTACTTTTTCTAACGAGGAGAATGGAGCAACGAGGCGAACAAACTGAATTATAACTGACGTCATAGTTTGCCCACGGCAGGCAACGTTTCGAATGAACGGCAAGCGAATTGCTTACCGAGCTGGGCAAACTGAATTACGCTTTTCCTGTTCATTTAAAATACTTATTTGCACTGATCTTTTAAGGAACCAGCTTATAGATGATTTTCTAAATGCTTCTTAGATGAGTATTGTAATTAGAAGTATGATTTTAAAAGTTAGGTGTTGTAATTAGTTAAATATTGCAATTCGGTAATAATTGTAAATAATGATTGTTCATTTGGGAAGTAGACAATAAAGGATGCATGGATGCTATTAACGTTTGCACCATGGTGTTGGTTGATGCGCTAAATCCATTAAAAATAACAAACGGACATGCTCATAACATGAAAATAACCAAAAAGCGGAGCTTTATGTAAGGAAAACCGAACGTTTTGGAACGTGCATGGCGTTTTTTACGACAATGACACACACAAGGCAAGAATGCACAGTGAGGATGCGTTTTGCACCCACTGCATTTCGTAGATGTATATTAAGCCACCTCCCACACTTGTTCTTTCCCTCGACCTAGCGTTTGTTTTCACGCCATTCAACCAAGTGCCAACAGAACCATGAAGCATTTCACTGACACTTCCCTTTTTTCATAGTTAACCCCCCGTCAGCATCAAAACCAAGTTTTCTTGATCTTCTGCCCACAGTGGCAGACCAACGTGTCTTTATCCCCAACTTGGTATGAGAATCCCTACCACCTCCTACCCTGTAACCCAGCAAACTCACAGCCGCCCCGTCCCGCCCCTCTCCCCCCTTTCCAGCCACTTCCAGCGAGCACAGGTGATGCTGGACGATTTTCCCAAGGGATCTAATGGGAGGTTAGAATCTTATCGAGGTCGGTTATATCCTACGTTCATATGCCTCAACAGCAAGTGGAAATGATGCCCGCAGTTCCCATTAATACCAATAGCAAAAGTAGGTTGAATTTGATCGTCCGGGTGAACGTAGTCCTGAATAGGACTGTTGTTGTTGACAATGACTGACGTTTCGACAACCCGTGCGGTAGTCATCTTCAGAGTCAAAGAGGCCAAAATCAGGCCATCACATTTGAGTTTGGCCTTTTAGGCCTGATTTTGGCCTCTTTGGCCTTTTCGAGGGAAAACAACAGAAATGAGGAGGAAGAGGAGGAGGAGGGAAAACAATAATAATGAGAAGGAGGAGGAGGAGGAGGAGGAGGAGGAGGTGGTGGTGGTGGTGGAGGAAAAACAATAGAAATGTGGAGGAGGAGGGAAGATAATAAAATTGTGGAGAAGGGAATAAAAAAAAAAAAAAAAAAAAAAAATGAGGAGGGAAACGTAGTGTAAAAAAAAAAGATAGCTCCCTTTCTTTGACTATTTTAATAGATTCCGTCTTAATCACTGAGTCTTTTACACTTTTTGCAATTATTAAATTTCTTGTCTCTTAAGAAACGTGTCTGGTTTTATCGCGAGCGATTATTAGTCGCGTGTTTCAATTGATCTTTGTTAAGTTATTAATTGGTTTGTTTTTGTGTGTTTTTATAATAGTACGCCAAGATGCTCCCTTGGGTTTTTTAATGCAGAGCTAATTTGTATGCAACGGTGAGCTAGTGAACTCGCATAATTACCCGACTAACGGCGCGTGAAACGCTGAGACTGTAATAGTTTTTCATTTCCTCGAGACAGAAAGGAGAAAACGGTTTTGTAATAGTCAGACAAAATTGAAATAGAGAGTTTTCAGCTCCACTTCGTGTATATGTGCGTGTGTTTTGTTTATATTTCCGAGTTTTAGCGCTAAATAAGGAGACGTAAACTAAACTGAAATAAAGACTTTTCAACTCAACTTTCTGTTTGTGTTTTGTTTATATATATGAGTTTTAGCGCTAAATAAGATATAGAAAGCCGTTTCTCGAGTTGCTAGGTGATCGCCTCTCTTATTCTTATTTTCTTTTTAATAGACGGTCTGAAAACCGGGCTCAAGTTACTTCACGGGCAAGCCGAGGCAAGCCTATTGTGCCTATTGTAGTATTCGCTCATTATAAAAACCTATACCGAATTAGTATGCAGGAAGACAGTTATACGTATTAATAAAGGGAATCCACTTTTTGCGAGGGAATCCAAAGGGAATCCACCAACGGGGCTTAATTTTGCTTAAGCATAACTACTAACCTGCAAGATAGATTTTCCACTTTTAATTAATGTCTGTGTTTTCACAGAAAAAAGTGTGAAAGACTGCGTCAAATTTGTGTTGAACCCAATGTAATGGGCGCAATGACATGTTTGCATGCTTTTTCTGTTTAATCAATATTATTAGACGAGAAGTTTTAAGCTGTTTAATCTTGAATAAACAGAGTATTTTTAAAAATTAGCGGCATGTCATCTGGTGTTGGCGAATCTCCTGCGGTTTTTCGCGAAAAAAGGTGACAGGGGGTGTTTGACGATCAAAAACAGGTGCATGGCTCCAGTGCATCTGCGCCGGCCAATTCGGTAATTTGGATAAACTGGAACCGTTTTGATAATCTGCTGGGCTGCTTATGAATCTACTTGAACTGAACTAGACTACTTCAGTTAATTCACGTGTCATATCTTCTAGCTCCGGCTACACGTAGGCTACTAATCTGTACGTCACTTCTCTCTCGCTTCGTATATTCGTCAACAAGGGCCCCGGGTTGGGAAGGGAGGTAGTCCGTAAAATGACTTACACGGGATCCAAACAGGTTCCTACCTTTTCATGTATGAACGGGTAGGAAAATCTGTCATTTTGGTAAGTATACTTTGCAGACCAAAATGACAGGTTGACTGAGGAACTAAAAGGAGCAACAGAAGGATTTTATGGCTGTGAAAAAGTCGAGAAAATTTCCTGGTTTGATGATTTATCCATAATCAAAAGACGTTGCATTTACAGCAGTTGTAAGGAATGCAGCAATCTAAACTACGTCGGTACGTGAAGGGGGTACCATTTGTCAATGGGTGGTATACGAAAGGGGTACATTATCTGTCAAAAATGGTACTAAAAGGGTAAGGGCTTGGACCTCAGGGCCAACACTCCCCGTATAAAACTTTGTTGAGTACCCCCCGGGACAAGGATTGGAAAATTAAAGATGAATAAGCAAGGACGTTACTGACATATTAGTCTTTGTTGTGTTTAAAAGTAAAATGCTATAAAAATCTTACTTAAATTTCAAAGAAATGTGGCTAAATTACAGTTTCTTTCACTTCATGGGATGCTGACTCTATTTGCCATTAAACTAACAAGGAAAACAGACGCCACTAACAACATGAAAGATGACAATTTAAGATTCCCTGTTGAAACAAAATAAACAAATCCGCAGGGGCTTTTGTACAAGAAAACATTTGATGATTATTTTAAAGAAAATAACGCAAATTAAAACTTTCATCTAGCTGTTACTGGGTGAGCCGCGGCTTTTTCGCTTTAACAGACAGTAGCAAAAAAGGTTTGTCACCAAGGGAAGAGTCTAAGCAGGCTACCAGTTCCTTTCCGTCTTCACTTAAAAAAATCCGGAAGATTCAACGCTGTCCAGAAGGTATGGGATTGTCGAGGCCGAGGACCTTTTAATCGAAAAGAATCATTTGAACAAATTGTAACAGGCTGAACCTTTCCTCACCAGATGAGACAAAACTATTAAGTCGGAATCGACCTAACTTCGAAAGCTATGTATGTTTTCACGGGTTCTAAAGCATCACAGATCGCCATAACAACGATGCAGTCCTTTTTGGTCATCTTGAACATCGGTGGGAACTCGCTGGTATGCGCAGTTATAATAAAGAACCAAGATATGAGGTATGTGTTCCTTGAGACTTGAAAACAGCTTTCTTCGTAAAACTATTGTGAGCACTGACTTGGAACTTTAACTTATCGGTGAGAGATGGAGACGGGTTCAGTTTGGTAGGGTGTGCCGCCGAGGCCTTCGATTGAAACTGGCAAAAACCATTCTGATTCTGCTGCCCTGAGACCAAGAGTCTATTTTTTATGACCCTTATTCATTTCATTTCGCTTACCGAATAAAGTATTTTTTAAATTAACATGGTAGAATTAGACTTTTAAAAAGCGTTGGTACCGTTGTTACGGTATATGTAGACTGCGCTGGGAACAGGGTTGTACCCTGTTTAAAGCTGTTTCAGCGACACATATCGGCAGATCAACGGGTACCACACGGAGAGAGAAAAAAAGAGTTTTTGTGACCGAGTCGACAAATATCTTTCACGAAAAATGTCTTTATCTTTCTCCTGCTGATCGCATTTATTTCACTTATTTTCCCCAGAACCTCAATTAACTTCCTTCTCATGAACTTAGCTGTTGCCGACATGACCACTGCCACGTTCTTTCTACCTCAGTTTATTTTTCTCAGCTCTTCTGGCCACCCAGATGGAGAGTCTGGCAAGATATTATGCCGATTGGTGACGGGGGGCACCATAGCTTACATCGGAGGTGTTGCTTCGGTTGTCACATTGGTTGCCATAGCAACTGAACGTTACTATGCAGTGATGCATCCCCTTGAGAACATAGGAAAGCTTACTGATCGTAAAATGAAGGTGCGTTTAGCGAATGTCGTACGTCTGATAAAGTAGTAGAGTAAAAGGGCAAGAAGCGCGGGATGCCGAGATGTAGTCTCCCTCTTGGCGGTTACGCATGCCTCCGAGGTCTGCGAAAAAAAGCACGGGCACTACGTACAGGGACGAAACTAAACTACGAAACTACGACAGCGACGTCAATAAAAACCTCGCTGGAAAAAAGACTCCGCATCCTTTCAAGCCCTTTTACGATTATCCCAAGTCGCCCAGTTACTTAAAAGAAGGGAATTTAAGTTAGAGCTGAAGAGAGGGGACCGCACTCGCGCGAGTTCAGACCGAGACGGTAGAATTCATCACCTCTCCGTTCCTGTTCTCAAGAAAACTTAAAATTTTGTTATTTCACGTCGTAGTCGAGCAGGGACGGCAAAAAAAAAAGAACAAAAAGGGTGATGCAACTTACAGAGCTGTTGTTTTGCCAACTAAACCTATTGTTTTTTTGACGTTGCCATTGCTGTTGCTATCGTAGTTTCGTAAGGTCCCTAGTAACGGGAGGATACGGGAGAGTTTAGGGAAACGACAAAAGGGCTTACTTAAAGGGACACAGTCATTTATGGGACCGTGCTGACCTGGAAACTACTTTTCCCAGTGAATTTGGAAAGCGTTTACCTCAACCCGAAATCAAATGTACGCGTCGGATAGATCTAGAAATCCGCTTCAATCTTGCCTAGTGTATCATTCGATCCTCTATCTTTTACTGATTACCTCTTTTTGAGCAAACTTTTTCTCATACCATTGAAATGGTTAAACACAGTATCCAAAGAAGCATGAAAAAAAGAGGTGGGAAACGTGAATCAATAACATTTCAGAGCAAATCATCGTTATATATATTTGGAAAATCGATGGAGACAAGTCACAAATACCTGCAAAATTTATTCCAGATGGGCCTCTCACTCTCTGTTTATAACTCACTGATGTCCCTTCGCGTGTCTTTGCTTAAAAATGGTATCTAATGCGCATGTGCAACCGCTGACGGTGTCCCTTTAACTGCTTTGTTTTTGTTTTTGTTTTCTTTTTTAGGTGATCGTAACTTGCTCTTGGATCTTTGGAGTGATTATAAACAGTCCAACCTTAATGTTTGGTGTTTATGACGAGAAAGAAGGTGATTGCATTGACGTTCACCCTGCAGAGTGGATGGAGAAGGCTTATTCTGTGATTTGGTCTCTGTTCACGGCAATTTTACCTGTTTCTTTCATGATTACGTTATATTCACGTGTCGCGTACACTTTGTGGTTCAAACGTGCAGTGCATGATGGAAGAGAGATCTCTGTACAACAGGTTTGAACAAAAATTCTTCTGCACCTTGAGCCGGTACCGTTTGTACTCAAAGGACCGTTGCAGCGCGAAAATACGGACCTTATGATCCGACAACGGTGACCTCGATGAAAACGTCGCTGAGAAATAGGCTTCGCATTCTTTTGCTATTTTTCGCGCTTATTTCAATGGACCCAGTTACTTAAAAGAAGAGAATTTTGGTTAGAGCTGAAGAGAAGGGACCGCGCCTGAGTTCTGACAGAGATGGTAGAATTTATCGCCTTGCAGTTTCCGTTCGCAAGTAAACTTAAAATTGGGTCATTTCACGTCCTAGTTATGCAGGAACGGTAAGAAATGTACGAAAAAGCTTGCTGCACGTGCAGAGTTGTCATTTTTAAACCAATTGCTTTTTTGGCGTTCCTGTTGGCGTCGCCGTCGTAGTTTCGTGAGGTCCTTATTTTCCGACTTGTCGGAGCGACGCTCATGTAAAACGTTTTGTTTGTGAAAAACATCGTACTCCATCGCATGGAAAAACCGGTCGGTTTACGGTTTGGCTGAATGGTAAGCAAAATCCAGGACTGGAAAATTTCGTTCCGGAATCGTGTTAACCATTTCACAAATCAGTTCCTTTTACCGAAAAACGGTCGCGAAAGCCTGGATTTAGTATTAAAATTTCCCGAATCCCGCATTATATTTCGCTCAAATTCCGAATCCCGAGAGTAGCCTTCCAGACCCTATATACAGCTAACAATAAAGGTGCTCAGTTTAAAAATTCACCACTTTTTCACTTATTCTTCCACAGGGCGTAATGAGGGTACGAAAGCGAGTCACCTTGATGGTTATCACTGTTAGTGTCATCTTTAGAGTATGCTGGCTTGCTGACACGATTAGCTTCATCCTAACCACTTTTTCCTCTCACTATACCAGCCGTGATATGACATATATAGCCACTGGCACGTTGATCTTGTTCAGCTCGGCTATTAACCCAATTGTGTATGCTTTAGTTAACCAGAAATTCAGGGCCAAGATCAAGTCAACTGTCAGCTGCCCTTGCAGTATGACCCGCAGGGTTCTCAATAGATTTTTAAATAGGAGGTGATCACTGATAAAGTAGGAGACTCTTCAGCAAAGCGAGAGGTGTCAAAACAAAGCAAAGAAAAGCGACTTAAACACAAAGTAAGCGGCTATAAATCTCAAAGTAAGCGGCGATCAATCGCCGGGTGCCGCCTTCTATTGAGAACCCTGGACCCGACAACTGCAATTAACGAACGTTGGAGTAGGATGCAAAGCTGAGGCCTTCGAACACTCACCTTATTTGGCAGCAGTTATCAGGATTCCGGAAAACAAAGTTTCCAATGCCCGGGCACTGAGTGCAGAATGTATAGCCATCTAATTAAGGGTAGAACCGTAATATCAGCCTATAAAGATGAACCTTTTCACAAATTGAATTAATTATATCAAGTAGGAGCCACCTTAAAATTTCAGGACTGCCTGCTATGATTCAAGCAGACCCTGTTAAACCCTTCAACCCAGTTATTTCTTTTAAGAAGTTTTTGATGTTTGGGCCGTCCTCCTAAAGAGTTTTGAACCAACATGAAAAGATTGTGGCTTAAAACGAGTTTGGACTTGAATTACACAAAGGTGCACGTAGTTGGAGAGGGGGAGGGGGGTAAATGTCAGTAAAAATTTGGTCTTTGCCAGTTAATTATAAATAGCTGCTTGATTGTTGCTGCCCGCACAGGGCAGCCACCTATTTTTGTCTTGAAAGCGTCTGAGAACTAGATTTTCCGGGGAAGTTTGTTTCGCTGTTTCAGTTAGCAGGTTCCAGTCCGCGCCGCGTAAAGTCAAGTAAAATGGCGGCCAAACTTTCATCCGAGAATTTTGTGAGCGCTAAGAAAGTGAAAGTCTATGATTCTTTCTCAACACGCTTTAACCCATTGACACCCAGGATGCTTTTCGTTCCATGAGCCCAAACAGTAATCGGCTGTGGTCGCTATGGACCACGAACACAAGCGATGAAATTTTGTCACGAGAAGACAATTTGTTTCAAAACGGCCTAGACAATCAACCCGGCAGAATCGTTTTTAACAGATAACCTTTCTACTGTAGTTCACTACTTTTTCTAACGAGGTGAATGGAGCAACTAGGCGAAGAAACTGAATTGGCTCCGCCGCCAAATCTCACTTGACTACTACACAATACCGCCAGCTACGCAGGCTAGAACTATAACTGACGTCATAATTTGCCCACAGCAGGCAACGGTTCGAATGCGCGGCAAGCGAATATCTTACCGAGCTGGGCAAACTGAATTAAGCTTTTCCTGTTCATTTAAAATACTTATTTGTACTGATCTTTTAAGGAACCAGCTTATAGATGATTTTGTAAATGCTTCTTAGATGAGTATTGTAATTAGAAGTATGCTTTAAAAGTTAAGTGTTGTAATTAGTTAAATATTGCAATTCGGTCAATATTGTAAATAATGATTGTTCATTTGGGGAGTAGACAATAAAGGATGCATGGATGCTATTAACGTTTGCACCATAGTGTTGGTTGATCGCTAAATCCATTAAAAATAACAAACGGACATGCGCATAACATGAAAATAACCAAAAAGCGGAGATTTGGAACGTGCATGGCGTTTCTTACGACAATGACACACACAAGGCAACAATGCACAGTGAGGATGCGTTTTGCACCCACTGCATTTCGTAGATGTATAATAAGCCACCTCCCACACTTGTTCTTTCCCTCGACCTAGCGTTTGTTTTCACGCCATTCAACCAAGTGCCAACAGAACCATGAAGCATTTCACTGACACTCCCCTTTTTCATAGTTAACCCCACCGACAGCATCAAAACCAAGTTTTCTTGATCTTCTACCTTACGTGGGAGACCAACGTGTCTTTATCCCCAACTTGGTATGAGAATCCCTACCACCCCCTACCCTGTAACCCAGCAAACTCACAGCCGCTCCATCCCGCCCCTCTCCAGCCACTGCCAGCGAGCATAGGAGATGTCGGACGGTTTTCCCAAGGGATCTAATGGGAGGTTAGAATCTTATCGAAGTCTTATATACTACGGTTATATACCACGGTCGGTTATATACTACGTTCGTATGCCTCAAGGTTCGGCAATATCAACAGCAAGTGGAAATGATGCTCGCAGTTCCCATTAATATCAATAGCCTTCAAAAACATAACGTAACACCTGGTATGGGCTTCTAGGTCACAACTGAGTGGCTGATAAGGTTTAATACATGAATATTAACACTGTCATTTTTTTTCCGCGTTAAGTGTACTACAGCAACAAGTTACTAAAACGGGAACGAATTACCCCAAAAAAGTTCGCGAAGCAAAGTGGACAATGGCGTTAATAGGGCCATTTACACGAGGAAAAATAAGACGCGCCTTACATAAGACGCGTCTTGAATAAGACGCGAACTGGACCATTTATACGAGCATGTCTTATCTGAGACGAAAACAGCTCGTATAAATGGTTCGCGTCTTACTTCTGTTCTTGACTCGTTTTCATGAAAATGAACTGAACTTACTTTTTAAGTGCAAGTTTATAATACGAAGATAGCAATTTGATGAGTACATATAAATTGTGATAGTTTAAAGTTTAAAGGGTCTACTTACACCAGCGGATGTCAAGCATTTGTCCAGGAGGTCTGCTATCGCTTTCTCCTTACATAATAACAAGAAATCCTTTCCGCGATGGACCAAGTGTTTCTTTTTGCCTTTAACGGCGAGCTCATTGTAATTGAGCGAAGAAAAAAATAAAGGAAAATAGACAAGAAAAGCCACAAGAAAACGAAAACGCGTTATGTAAACAACTTTTTCCCGCCAGTAGCCTTCCAGTCCGCCGCGGGGCAAGCGATAATTTTCCCGCCAAAAATTAACGCATGCGTACTATCCGGAAAGTTCGCGTCTTATTTTTCCTCGTATAAATGGCCCTATTGTGGCGTTCAGGCGAATTGACATGGACTGTGCTAAAGGAAGAACGCACAGAATTATCGAAACGAACTGAAGTGGTTAGGTTTCATAAAAACTCTAATTTATTTACCAATAAATCACGGCTACAAAGTTCACTCATTTACTATTTATTGGTTGAACTTTTGGTATACAGACCGGTGGGCCATCTTGTGAGTCGAGCTTCAACGTCTTTCTTGCTGTCTGTCGGTGGATGAGGCCTGCAAGAGAGAAAGGCTGACAAAACTGAGGAGACATCTATCGACAGCAATAACGTACAGCGTTGTAACAGCGGCAGCAGCAACAACAGAAACAGCAGCATCAGCAACAGAGAACCCGCTCTTTACACGTAAATATCCCAACTTCGTGGCTCGACTGCTACTCTTGAAGGACATTTAAAGAGATTATAGTACATAATTACTCGCGTAAAAGACGTTGCGAGTTATTAGCTCAAATAGTATTTACACAGATAAATTAGAAAACCTAAATATTTCTATAATTATAATAGTGCTATTCTTTCCCATACCATAAAAAAACCTATTAGCAAATACGAAGTGGGCAATACGAAGACGAAGCCTACTACACATTCGCTTGAAACTTAATTGCATTTCCCTAATAAATGCTATCTGATGACTTGTCGGGACGAGTCGGCTTGGGTCGATTCGGGACGGGTCAGCTGGCCGCGAGGATCCCCTGGGACTGCTTGCAATCGATCTTGGTACCATCTTGGGTCAGGACAACGCCAAGATCTTGTAAGAACTTGAGACACTGCTCATCTTCAGTGAAACCTAACTCAGATTCAACGAAGGAGACAGCTATTGAGGGGCGATACCTACATCAGTCGTGTCAGAGCACAGGACGAGGAACACAGGGTCAAGCAAGAAAGAAAGCAAAACAACACAAGTTAGTAAAACAATAGACACATAAAAACCGTACCCATCATGTTGACTATTTGGCTATCTATAGTAACTCACGCCCCAGAATATCATTAACAGAATTCCGATTATCGGAACTTTTGATCAGCACTAAATTTCAAACCCTACATTACCAGTATGTTGGGGGTTACAGCCGCACATTATAAAATTAGACATGCCAAGTGTGTATGTATTCTAGTTGTCGATTGGTTTCCTGGCTATCCCGCCCTCCCTCCCTCCTCTGATGTCTCCAAAACCACAAAGTAATAAAATATGCAGAGATCAGCAACACCAATAACTGAGAATACTCGGACTTATACATTGGGGTAACACAAAAAACATGATCCAGAAGCAAATAATAATCATAATCATAATCATAAATAGTAATAATAATAATAATAATAATAATACTCAAAACGATGGTGTTCTGCAGCTTTCTACGAACACAGTTACCATGATGGCAGATACATAGTCCACTAACGTTAACTAATTAATTTATACGGGTGCATACGAGCACCAGTCCTAAAAATCACACAAAAAGAAAACCACTCTAGCAGACAAAACTTTCAAGATAACAAGATACGCTATAGTATTGTTTGCATTCAGAACGTGCTGCAAAATAATAGGACAATACTGAAGAATATCTCAGTTATACTGTAGAAAGCCTTGTGAGCCTCACCACCTACCCCCAGTTATTCGAAAGGTGGATAATGCTTTCCACTTGACAAATCACTATCCATTGGATAGCACAATTGGTTTCCCAAATACTTATCCACTGGATAGTGATTTATCTGGCCCCAGTTGTTCAAACGTTGGATAGCGCTATCCTCCGGATAAATCACTATCCAGCAGATAGCGTAATTGATTTCCGTAATACTTATCCGCTGGACAGTGATTTGTCCGGTGGATAACGCTATCCAACGCTTGAACAACCGGGGCCTGGCGAATAGCACTATACAGCGTTTGAACAACTGGGACCTGGGGCATAACTTTGGGGATCGGTTCATTTACCACTGCATACTAAATAATGTTTGATCAACAAATAAACATTTTTACAACATTAACTTCCGAACTTTACAAAAACCAAGCAACATTTTTTTCTCGGAATGAAACAGTGCATATGAACAGATCATCAAATGCCCCAATAAATAAAGAACAAAAACAACCCACGATTTAACCATGGCCTTGAGTGCTTGAACCCTCTCACGCTGGACAAAGAGATCTAATAGATAGCCTGACATGTTGGGTGCACTCAAATACAGCTGGAAAAAAGTGTGATAATTAGACAAAGCCCAAGCTGAACGTATTAATAAAGCATGTCTTATTGCCGGGTCAGCTTTCTCCTCTGTCGTCAAATGTGCTAAAGCAGTGGTCAGGTCTGTTTTCCAGTTAAGGAGCATTGTATTTTTCTACTATTGTGCAATTAACAAAACAATAATTTACTACACAAAAGATACGATCAAAATGTTGGGTCGTGAGATCAACCAGCTTATGTTACCATAGCAGAGTGAAAAGAAAGTAGTGTCCAATAGCCCAGGACAAGTGGATTTTGCTATAGGGCTAGTGAATTCTGTTCTTAACTTGCCCAATGGGAAAGTGAAATTCTTTTGGAGAATTTTAATTAGAGAAGAACAGTAATCGATGTAGTGTTTATCAAAGTTTTTTTTTTTGGGGGGGGGGGGGTGGGGGGCTTGTTGAAATGACTTTTAGGCTAGTACATGCTACTATGCTATTCAGGCAAGCTGTAAAATTGGCTTTCTTTACACCCTGCACAGCATCTCATTTAGTTGATCTGCGGGCTGCTATTTAAAAACCCTCCTACAAAATAATAACTTCTTAAAGTTAGAAACATTATGTAATGACTATCCTGCAGTACATCCGTTTCTGCAGGGTACACAAACAGTAGAATTTCTTCAGGCTGTGGTGCCTAACTTAACAGGGGTGAAGGGGAAGGGAAGGGGGTAACTCTTAAACCCTCCTTCTTCGCTCACTTTCACTTTTCTCCTTACGACAACCCTTCTGATTGCAATTACTACTCTACCCATCTATTTCTACCTTCAAAATCAAAGATAGCGACTGTAGAATTAAACTACTGAGTGCTCCACGCCTCCCCCCCCATCTATCCACTGGATAACGCAAATGTTTTCCCTAATACTTATCCACTGCTTAGTGATTTATCTGGTGGATAGCACTATCCAACGTTTGAACAACCGTGGCCAGATGCCAGGAAAAAAGTTGTGATAAGGTATGGGTGCACAAGGTAAGGTCTAACTATTACTTTTCCACAGTAACAAAGTAACCAAATGGTGTTTTGATCCTGTGCCTCACTGAATACATAAAAAAACAACATAAAACCAAATACAGAATAACCCAAACAGTACATGTACATAAGAAAAAGATTTATGCAACAGTTAACATAAGGATACCCAAGTTATTTCTTGTCAGTATATAGTAGAGTAGTCTGTAAGCAGTGAATTCAAGAATGCTTCCCGGCAGTTTCTCTGCATATAGGGCTTTCAGCTGTGTCTGACACTGGTTGAACTCTTCACGATCTCCCTACAATATTGAAACTCATGTTGTAAACATGGTCTCATCCTTTCTAAGCTTACAAACTAAATATTGCCTCAATACAGAAAGCATGAAATCTCTGGGAGACACAGAGAGGTCACTCGGTAGCAAAATATCTGTGATAAGGCAAGTAAATTTAATGCCAAACAAAGTACTGCTTTACAATTTCACAACAAATTCATTTTAGACCAATAACCATGACAAAAAAATGTTTTGTCCCTCGGAAATAAACTTAGCAACTTTTCCCAATTATTTTAATTTACAACTGTTTTGGATAACACATGACCTGCCATGTCAAAAATGTCTTTGGATTTTGAGGTTTTCTGCGACGTCAATCAAAATCTGAGGGTTCGGTGCTTTCTAGCGGACCTTTTAGGAAACAGAATTTTACTTCCACAGGTTCAAAAGGTCATGGTTTGTGATTTGGGACAGGTGGATTACGATCCGTTTTGTGTGCGTTCATTGCTTTGAACTTCAGAGTTCACCTGTTTTTGAAAAGCATGGTAGGTCTTCCTGCTCTGTGCCTTGTCGATCGTGGGGATTTGTGCTTTGATGTTCTGTTGTGGAAAATAAACTTTTCACATTTTAGCTCTCATGTTTTTTTGCCTCCTTACCGAAACATGGCAAGCTTAGATTCCCAAGGTGAAATTGTTCCTATAGAGCTTCCAAATCCAGAAGAAACCAGGTATGGGAGGGTGAAAACAAATCAGTACATTCCCGCGAACATTTTAATTTTGTAGCTTCTGCTCGTTATTGCTGCCTCTATTCGACAAGCAAGGATTGGATGTTATGATAATGGTTTGATTGACATTGAAGAAAACCCAAAATTCTGAAACGTCTTTGACAATGCAAGTTGTGTGTTATCTGAAACAGCTGTAAGACAAACAAGTTTTTCATACAATAATTTTGGCTTAGTTTACTTCTTTCTTCTGCACTCACATGTAAGCACCCATAATAACTACAGTAAATGCATCTTCAGTTAAATATAAAGAACTATGCGAGTCTTAAAAATAAGAGTGAGCTTGTTTACATGATCATAAATTCATGAAACTGAGGTGAACTGCATACCTTTTCCAAGGCTATCCTAGCATGAGTCTCATAGACTTGAACTGTGAATGAGTCTCTGATCCCTTGCACCTGATGATAGTAATAATAAAAAAATAATATTGTCACTTATATAAGCATGGCAAGTTAATGTACATGTATATTACTGTAAACAGGCTAATAAAATGTATTTTTGATGCTGTAATAGAACCAGCACGAATAAAACAAAGGGAATAACTACAATGGCTTTACAGTACATACAGTGCCCTAAAACTCTACAATTTTCAAAATAACATTCTGGTAAATGACAAAGTAGAATTTAAGAAAAAAACTATGAAAAGCTCTTATACCGTAAGATCCTGACGAACAGACTTGAGCTGCTCGCATGCATAAACATAGTCCTGTTTATTCTTCCAGTCGTTTTTTATAAGTTCCATAGATTTAGTGAGCACTTCCACAGGGCGAACAGTGGATGGATCAGGTGCCTGCAAAAATACCTCAGATACTTCAATATTGTCCTTTTAGTATTCAAAATAACAATTAAAAATAGTGCTAAATTATTTCCACCTAAGGGAAACAACAATGGTTCCATGCAGAAGTAGTTAGTGAACTAATGATTGCTAATCATCAAATTTTGACAGACTCTTTGAGAGGTTTAGATGACTGAAGCACCACCAAGATGCCCCATTTCGAGTCATTAAGTTGTTCTTCCCAAGGCCTTGGACAGAGAGGATAAAATTATTGTAACAACTAACCACTAAAAATATTTCTTATCCACTAAACTTGGCCTGCATTTCACAATCACGATAAAAAAACAAACCTACCGAAGTAAGCCTGAGGTAAGGTTTTTCAAGGTCTTGACAGGTACCAACCACATGGTATTTACTCCAGTCCATTTCTTCACCATCTTCAAATGTCTGTAAGTTAAGTTTGAAAAAGCACCAAAAATATTTCTTGCATCATAACAACATTCCAATACAGCTAACCTCCTCCATGCTTGCTGACAATAGTTTTAACAAAAAGTAAAATTTAAAAAAAGAACAATCCATGACACAAACAATCAAAGACATAAGGATTCATACTTGTATGAAATCAACAAAGGATTTCTACCTCAATTATGTTAACATAATTAATTATATAGACAGAGTTGGTAGACAACTTTTACAATTTCATAAATAATTGATTATGTTTCAGGTTGAGTGTGAATGGAACAGAAGATAAAGCCTCTAAAATTCTTATCAATACTATAGTGAAGGCCTTGGTTCTCTTTTTTTATTTGTTGTATGACCTGAAAACTACTAGAGACTTAACTACTTAAACTTGACTTTTGACAGAATAAGCAGCTGAGCCCTAAATCACAGTAAGCCATTCAAAGCAAACAGGACTGCCAACTTATGGCATTTAGAGGAATTAAGCATAAACAAAAGAAACAACAATCACATGAAAACAATGCAAAAAAGGGGAAATGTACTGTAATGTAAATTAAATTCAATTACATGTATTAACAAAAAGTCACCATTTCTAACATTGACAGTAGCCCTTGCAGTAAAACACAACTCAAAGTGCAAAGAAAATCATTTTTACAGCTTGCCATTCAGGCAAGCTGAAGCTAGCATTTACTAACCAAGACGTCATTTCAACTAGCCCCAAAAGCTTTTTGTCAAATTTCACAATTCTTCTGTTATTCGAATTCCTCAAAGAACATCACTTGCCCGCCGGGCAAGTTAAAAACAGATTTCACTAGCCCATTAGCAAAATCCGCTAGCCCTGGGCTATCAGACACTACTTTCTTTGCACGCTGCAACTACCACATGTCAAATCTAGCAATAGAATTCACAGCACATTACAATAGAATCCCTACCATAGACTGGATTGTGGTCAGAAGAGTTGGGGTTGTGGAACGTTGCGCATTTAAACATGCCTTGAACCGTTCTGCGCGTTTCTGGATTTTTTGTTGTGCTTCTGGATCAGCAGCTGCATTATATAGTATTTGTTGTCTAGAAATAAAAGAAACCCACTTAGTGGCATTTGGAAACATTTTAAAGGGCCAATTGTTTTGACTGATTGTATGATGAAAGAAATATTAGTGAGTTTACACAACAGGGCCCAGTTGTTCGAAGGCCGATTAGCGCTTAAGCCAGGGTTAAGTTACACCCGGGTTTCTTTTTCTTTTGTACAAAACAATTTTCTCAGCTAATTTTCTCTGTTATTGTGAAAAAATCCGGTCATCAACTTGTTGACAAAAAGAATTTAAGTGAATTTATTTTTTAAGCTTTCATACCTGAATTCAAATTTCGCACTAACCCTGGGTTATCTTAACCCAGCTTTGGACAACCCGGCCCAGGATGGCAGAAAGAAGAGGACAGCAAAACGCTTGGGTGTCACAAATGTGACAGGGCTATTACTAGCATGTTTTGTCATGATCTTCAATTAATATTTATGTTTTCAAGTGTTTTACAAAAAAGATCTGTTTAAAGATCTGTTTGAAGATTGGCAGAAAGTTTTTTCAAACAAAATTATTGTCACGCTTGTCATACAAAGTTTGCCGTTCTCTTTCCTCTCACATAAGTTCACTAATATTTATACAGTAACTCACTATTTGTTAAAGAATACAACAAAATTAATGTGATATCCAATTTGGAAAAAAAATAAGCCATTTTAATTTTTGTTTGCTACCATAATCAGCACAAACCATTTAATGCACTCAAATTCAGGTAGTTACCTATACAAAATTACTAGCCATCACAAGTATTAGAATAAAAGAACAGCTTTGTATGCACTATGGTGTAGAGAATTTGCCAGTGAGTCTAGTGACAGCTATAGACATTAACTGCTCACCCTTTCTTTTTTCCTTTCTGGGCTTTTACTCCCTTTCCTTTAGGTTTTGGTGATTTCTTTCCAAGCCTTTTTGGATCAAATGCCTTTGATCTTGGCTTAGTTTCTGGACTAACACTTCTACTTCTGCTCCTACTCCTACTGCGACTCCTGGAGCGAGATAGACTTCTGCTTCTTTCTTTTCTTCTTCTATTGGAAGGTGGGGACCGTCTTCGTGAGGGATGCCATCTAGGCAGTTTTTTTTCCTCATGAGGTGATCTTTTCAGGCTATAACCAGAGAAAAGAAATTAAAATTACAACCACAACCCGTTAAACTAAAAGTTCTGCAAATTTAACAACAAGTTTCCTTGCTGAGAGCTGAGAATTTTACCCAAGAAAAAGATCATTGAAACCAGAAAAATTGTTTGAAGTGGGCTTTCACACACATTATTTTGTAAAAGGCTACTATGAGCCACCTGAGGAAACAGAACATGACGAGCGAGTCTATTTTCCAACTAATGAACAGCGTGTGAGATTATTCCAAAAAGAATGATCACCTTGATGTCTAAAATTTTCCACAATCATCAGTGAGTTTGTTATAATTGTCACACTCTTCATAATTAATTGAGCCTGCTTTAGACTATAAATAGTTATTAACCAGGCCCCAATTTTTGGTTCCAAAGGTTGATGATGTTGTTCACCCCCAGATAATTCACTGTCTAGTGGGTAAAGTAATAATGGTTTTCTTAACACTTATCCACTGGATAATGCAATCCAACTTCCGAACAACCAGGCTTGCAGATTTACTCCCAAGGGGGTTTGACCTCATCAAGGGACATAATTTTCACTCTCTTTTCACACTTGCTTTATTGCATTCACTCTCAAATTTGTTTCCCTTAGCCCTTACCTTGGTAAGGGCTCCTTGTCCCAGTCAACTACCCAGGCAGTGCCATCTTTAAATGCTGATGTTAACATATTCTTCAGGAACTGCTCTGTTTGATCTTTATCATCTTCTGTTTCACACTTTTCAAATGCTCTCTGTACATACTCCCTGAAGACAACAATGAAAACAAAAGATAGTAAGATCTCAACGCCAAAAAATTATTTAAACAAATAAAAGACAAAAGAAAAACCAAAAAACCTTTTCTCTCAAAAGATATTTTACTGGTAATTTTCTTTTCACATCAAGGGAGAAAAACATGAAACAAATGCAAAAACACTGGTCTTTGCATCACCCAGATACCTTCACATCAACAATTCATTATTATCATTGACTTGTTTTGAGTTCTAGATTATAAAGACTTACTCAGATGCTCGCATCCAAATGTCAACAAAATCTCAACAATTGCATTCTTTTACAAAATGGGAGGTAAGCTACATGTATGATAACTATTAGTACCGTTTTTTGTCTTTTTTATAATTATTATGTTTACTATCGTTATCATTACTATTAACATTATCATTAACATTATTGTAGCCAGCTCTATAGGCTTTAATTTGATGTATGGTTCTAGGTTCCTGAAATTTAATGGAATCTGCTACATGAAGGATATTAGATCTTTCTCTGAATTTCTTTTTCTTACTCAAATTACATTTCTAGTTTAATATTTTACATAATTTATTTTCCACTTGATTATGCATTGATGTTTTTATTAGCTGCTTAATTTCTATCGTGAACTTAAGATAACCCTTCAGTGAGAGATGCAGTTTCCTGTTCAGGGTTCTCCTGTCAATACTTGTTGTTTTTGTATTGCTAAACTGTTAAAGGAAGACCAAATATGAACTAAGAAGCACCTCAAACTTGGTGGCCACTCTTGTGCTGAGAGAGAGGTTTCATCCCTGGAAAAAAAGCTGTTATTAGACAACACAATCCAAGATAATTATTACAGACCTTTAGCTTACAGCACTGTGCAAAAGTAATGAGAGGGAAGTTCGCCGAAATTTCGCAACAAAATATTGTTTAACACAAACTGAAATTTCGTTAATGATGCGAAATTTCGGGAAGCTTTCTCGAAATTCCACAACAAAATTTTGGTTCATGCCGTGAACTTTCGTTTTGGTTCATCCCCAAGCTTTCGAAATTTTGCAGGGACTAGAACAATAGATGCGCTGAAATTTCCCTCAATTTTCGCCTGAAAAAGTTCTCCTAGACTGTGTTTGTACAGATCAAAAACAACAAATAGGGAAAAAATTGAAACATTGGTTGTCTTTACACTAGGCTGTTACATAAGACTTAAGAGCTGCTAAGTTAGACTTACCAAAAATGCTTGTGTGAAGGCCTAAGTAAAATCTCAAATAACTTTATTTTGCATCTCACTATTCAAGAAAGTTTCAAGTGATTTGAAACCCATCCCTATGACCGACTTAGCTGACTTGTGGTTTCTTGAGCTTTGAGAAAGGCGAAACATGTCAATAAATCTTAATTATGTTGCGTGGGAAAATAGCTTAAGTTAACCCGAAGTAAAAAGAATCGGTTGTGTGTGATGCCTTATTTTACTTGAAGTAATTAAACTTTACTTGTCTTGAAATACTTCTTAGCTTATTAAGGCTCTAGTGTAAAGACCATCATTGTGTTACTTGTATGGCCATGTCAACTGCTAAAGCAAATCTGTAGAAGTAGCAAAGGCTTCTGAGAGTCAAAATAACCTACACCAACCTGTTCTCTTTTTCATGGGTGGGTTTTTCTTGTCTTGGTCTTCTCTGGGGTGGTGGTGACTGGTGCCGCTGCTGCTGTTGCTGTGGCTGTTGCCTCCAGTTTGCATAGGTTTGTTCAGCAGGCTCTGTATGGCTAGAAGGGCTGCGGCGGCCATCCTGGGACTGACCACCTTCTCCCTCAAAAGATGGTCTGAACTTCTTTGCATTTGTTGAAGGAAAATTATTGTTATTCACATTTCCACCTGCAATAAGAGATATGATTTCGTTACATTCATAGTTGGACACTTAACCTTAAAAACCCTTAAGGTGACCAAGATCAATTATTTTCTGCTAACAGTAACAATACAAAATCATAAGGAAACGTAATGAGAATTATTAAAATGATCACTTAAGGGGCATTTTGTAAAATCCTTTGTCAAATTCTCTCAAACAATAAAGAATTATTCTTTAAGTAAATGTATTGCATTCAGTTTAGAGAATTTGAGTCTGGATATTGGGGCTCAAAGGGTTAACTGAAACCCAAGTTAGTTGTCCAGTTAACCTCAAACCACAAAAGTTTTCTGTGCATACATGCCGGACACAAAGCAACACTGCTAAATCTAACCGGAGAAAATGTAAATATAGTGGCAAGCTGAAGCATAAGTTACTATAAGTATTGATACCCATTACGTTCAGATGGTGACTTTGTTAGCTTCACAACATGATAAACTATAAAACTTATAATGAATAATTATTTGAATAGGTACATCTGCCCAGATTTATGAAACATAACACATCAAACAATTTACTAGCCTGCAGTCCACTTTTGTTGATTTGACTGTTTCCAAAATTGTTTGCCACTGGTGTTGCTGTTTTCATTGTTCCATTTGACAGCATCAGCGTAAGAATTGCGTTGTTGGCGAGGTACAAAAGCAGGTCGTGGGGGCAACTGAGAGTCACGTCTGTTTTCCTGATCCCTATTGATGAACTCCTGAAAGACAGAAAAAAATAAAGTTAGATAAGCAATCAGGGCTGTCCCCAAGATTTCAAGTTGCTAGGTAAATACAAGTAGGCGGGGAAATAAGCAGCTAGGGATTCTATTTTTCTTCTATTATATTTTCCTTTGAAAGAAGCTGGAGGTTATATTCATGGAAGCCAGAGGAAATCCCTGGCCTCCGGCCCTTAATGACAGCCCTGAGCAATACTAGAAATAATCTATGCAGCAATCACCATTAATAATTTATTTAAATCTTGTTTTTCACTGGATGGGAAAACAGAAATATCTCACGTTTCTTAAAATAATAACTGAGCATAATCTAATATTACAATCTTCCTGAAACACATATCGTTATATCCATAAAAATACATTTATCTCTTTTTTGAACTTTAACTAAAAACTTATAAAGTAAGAGAGATAAATGTATATACTAATATAAAGACATGCAATGACTTCAGAATTATAAACTCTTTTTGTTTACAAACTGACTTATACAGTATTTTCCATTTGGCCTTCAAGTCAAAGAAATAATATTCTTTGACGCAACAGGTCACGCTTCAACTTCATTTCACAGTAAACTGATGACCATCAACACCATTTTTCTTTTGACCAGAAAATAGTTAACTAACACTGATTTAATGGCATGCAATGAATGGAGCATCAAACACTCTCCTTGTCTGCAAACTTAATCATATAGTATTTTGCATCTGGCCTTCAAAATAAATATTGTTTCTCTTACTTTAAAACTTACAACAGAACTGCAGAGAGTTGACCACAAAATAGAAAAATGTTCCTAAAATTTGTGTTTCCACATGTTTTCTTGGTCTTCAAGACTTTCCATACAACATGTAGAGATTAAGGAAAAATGTGCCACTTTCTTAACACAAATTTCCAAGGTAACAACATTCAGCTCTTACATAAAACATTATTTTACGCAGTAATTTTCAGTGAAGATCTAACCTTATCTTGTTGTTGAGGAAATGGTGAGTGGTGCTGTTTTCTAGCTTGCCATGGTTGTCTTGACTGAAGACTGTTTTCCCGTGAGGGATTATTGAAAGAATTGTTGTCACGATTATTTTTTTCACTGGTAGAGGAACTGCTGCTCTCAGTGGAGTTTAATGGGCTAGCTGTTGATGAAGGTACTTGTGGTGGTGATGGTTTGTAGGCCTAATATATCAATAATGTTGAGTCAGTCTGCTGTTGAAAAATAACTGAAGTACTGCTGTCACAGTACTGTGGTAAGATGAGAAGTTTCGAACTGAACAATCTTGTACAGCATTCATTGGGCATCAGAAATCGAAGAATTATCCATTTACTATGCAGAATTCTGTGGCTAATGTTCAGCAGACTGTGACCATTTTTTATCCAGACGCGGAGCTTCTTTTAAAATATTCTCCTGTAACATTACACCTTTCCCCGCTACTGGTCTTAATGAAAACCCTGATTTTGTTGTTTCAATTTAATCCTTATTTTATATTCCACTGTCTCAAACTTGTTATTCAAAAAGTTGTCATACCCAAACCAAAGGAAAATAACATTCCACGATACCAAAATGAAGACAAAAAGTCCAAAATTTTACATTCCGTCACATACAATTACTCTTATCAAAAACAACGGGAATAAAGAGACAAGATAGACATCTGTTCAAGTATTATGTTGCAGGTAAAATCCATTCGCAAGATGAACCAGCATTCTGGATTTCCTTTGCTTGCTAGCTCTAATTATTCAAGGAGAAAAAGGAAATACTGGTTTAACCTTGGAACAGATGTTAGCTACAACATGTACACAAATTTTCTTTCACACAGGTTATGATGTATATATTTTGGTTCACTTGTCTCTAACCTACACCGAAACCACTTGTCCATAGCTGTGCTCACATTGTGGGTGGCTCCTCCTAAAATGTTTGGCTCAATTTAGGTTTCGGGGAACCACCTACCCCTCCCCTAAGCCAACATTAACACTTACTTCCTTAGGGAAAAATGTTGGGGTAGTGCAGTTTCCCAGAGAACTAAATTGATATAAATGTTCTACAATAAATTGGACTTGGTACATAAGTACTGTACATTTAAATGGTGCCAAAACCATTCTGGAAATGAAAACATTTTAGGCATCTTACTGATGAACAGTTACGACTTATGGACAACTCCAACAACAAAAATTTACCATCTGTCCCCTTTGAACTGAATTAAGCGCCTAGCATAACTTTGAAATAGGTCTGAAAAATCTACTTACTGGAGGGGGTGGTACTGTGGGTTGAGGAGGAGGGACTGTGTATGCTGGCACGTATCCTGGATAGGGGTAACCGTAAGGCATATAACCATTCCATGGTTGATAGTATTGTGGATAGTACTGCTGACATGCCAGAAATTGCTGCTGATTTGAAGTCATGGCATTATTTGTGTTGGCAGTAGTGTTTACTGAAGGCTTTACAGGTGACTTTGTGGGACTCTGAGAGCTGACTTTAGCTAAGGCTTGGCGTGCTCTCTCCCACTCTGGAGTCTCTCCCTGTTTGGGGCCATCAACTGCCCTTGAATTCTCATTATTTTCATTGGTACCAGGAGGGGGTGCCTGATACTGACGAGACCTGCCATAAGAAATGTCAGGTTAAAAATGGGAAAAAACTTGTAGTGTACTGTCTGCAAGTTACACATTCACCCCGGAACAACCCCTAACCACAACTGTGACAACCGTGTCATCAGCCTTGGGCAGGGTGAAGAGATCTTACAAACCATACCACAATGAGCATGATCCGTCATGGAGGCCAGAGAAAAAGGCAAAAAACAACAACAACAACAACAAAATAACATTGCTCTGAAAAACTCCCATGAAAATCTTGTTCAGCTAACCATGAACCTTTCCTTTCATTCTAATCCTTAGGTCCTGAAAGCTTTCCTAAAACTTTTCCCATCAAAATGTAGTCTACTAATTGCCCAGCAAAAGAAAAACACTGAGGAAAGAAAAGCAAAAGAAGGGGTGAGGAAAGAAAAAGTCAAAACTGCTGTGTCACTTTTAAACCCAAAAACTATCTTGATAAAACTACCTCGAAAATTTTGCTTTCTGCTCAAGCCCAGACTTTGGAAATTAATATTTTACATCTGGATAAGTTTACAACCTGTCAATGGCTTTTTGATAAGTTTTAGCTCATTAGAGCATCCAGAAAACTGCTCAACTAACATTGACTTGTTTTTCTGCAACATTCCCTGAGACAAATGGGTTTTCGGAAAAGTACCAAGTTTTCTGAGACAATTGACTTTTGAGCATAACACAACCTTTATCCATAGTTTTAAAAAAAGAGTCATTTGACAACCAAAATCTGGCCATAACATGCCAAATCAGGTGCCAGATTTTTGATTAACCCAAATTTCTTGTTCTGGGTCCTTAACTATGTACTCAGGATCTGTGTTTGTGGCATGATTGGCTCTGTTAAGATGCCATTGTTGACTTGCTGATAAGGCTGAACGAAAATTCAAAATGCATCCCTGGTAATTCACTGAGTCCAATGGTAGCCCAGAACAGAGACATCAGGGGTCAATACAATAAAACTTTTACAGGTGTAATTCACAAGTGTAGCTGCTGTTTTCAGACTAAAACAAGGGCCACACTTGTAAGAGTTTTATCATTTTGACCCTGGGGCTGATTCGCAGACATTATTAACTGGGGTTAAATTATGATTGCCACACAGGCTGTAAAAATGCTTTAATTAATGTTGGATCAATTAACCTGGGTTTCTTACTAATCCACCAGGTAATGATTTATCCCATCTTTTCAACATCTAGGACCAGAAGTTTCACTTTCTGTCCTTTCCAAATGACAAACCACCAAGCCACTAAATATACCTTTACTAGCGGATCACTGAGCCACGTCTGTTTATAAATATGGCCCTGTATTCTGTAGTTGCTCTAAATTTAATTTCAACACAACATGTTAGAGGCATCAGGAGATCTTTTTCCGTGGTCAGGGATCTGGTATCTGAGAATGTCACTTCTGGGAAATTTTTCAAACTCACACACATTCAACCAACGTTTAAAATATGCTTGGGAATTCGTCATTCACAATTTGGGCAAACATGTGAACTATTTGCATGACGAGAAAGCGTCAACAGTCTAGTTTTCGTCGCAGAAGATATTGACGATGAACCGTCCGACAGAATAGACACACAAAAAACCACTAACTGACCCAAGACAACCTACATTTAACGGCGTGCCTAAATCCGTCAGCTTTTATAAACGCTGAAAAATCGATAGAAGTTAAGAAACCTACGCCACAAAGGAAAACAGTAGGTAATGTTTCCGCTATGAAAACAACCATGTTTGGCAAAATTCCAAGACCTAAAGCATTACGGTTTCCTAAAAATTTTCCACAATTTACTGACCAATTAGCCGCAGCTGCAAGTTCCTTTGCATTCCAACTTGATATCATCTTTCTTAAAACTCAAGTAAAACTTAAGTCTTCGTATGAAAACGAAAAATAACGATATTTTCTGCCCAGAAACTCAGAAATTGTCTCCACCGCATTCATCGCATCACGTCAGAAAGGCAATTGAGCTCGCGGAGTTGCATCATGGGTATCTTGGCTTGGAGGGTGTATCAATAGTTTTATCAATATGAAGGACCCCATGAAAGGAGCATGCGCAATTGTAGACACCGGCGTCCGCCATATTGTTCGCCATATTGTTCGCCATATTGACTTCCCTGAGTTTTTACTTTGTACACTTCTCTCTTGTTCACCGGCGTATTTCCCAGTGGTAAGTAACATGGATTTGTTTAAAATAAATGTTACAATGTCTACTAAGATAATAGACTACCCGGAGTAGCTTTTCTTGTTAAGCATAAACTCAGAATTAGACAAGCTCAGTTCACACGTACGGTTCCAACTGCACGTACGAATATATTCCCGTTATTTTTAGCTTTAGAAATGGGCGATGTAGCTTAATACAATCTTCTAATAAATAAAAGTCTGTGCAGATTGTATGTATTGTGAAATAACTGAAGAACAGATTGTTAATTAAGGCTTGTAAATTAACAGACGATTTGCTAATAAAGTAGACTGCTCACAGTTCCTTATTTTTTTGTAAGATCGTCAGGATCGAACACTTACCGTAAGGACAACCGTCTTGGTTTCATATGTACCAAGGAGGCAGGCGTTGGGGTTTAAAGTGGTAGGGGGAGGGAGGCAAGAAAAGTAGAGGGAGTGTCATAACATCACTACAGCTCACGTTAATACTGTACGAGGCATTTGATTGGTCATTACACAGTAGATGTTAATTTGCATTGACAAGGGGTTTAGTTTAAGTTGCCGACACTGAGAAGTCGTCGTTTCGATAAAACGTGCACTTCATAATACCTGTTCACCCAACTTAACCTTTGAGTCATTTTGGATCTTCATCACTAGTCTTGGGGTCATCAAAACCAGGGAAGGAATTAATTTCCAATTGGCATGAAGTATGACACACTTATTGACTTTTTATGGAGGAGAGGTGACATAAAAACGGGTTGGCCATTTGAAACACCAATTATCGCTACTTTCCTCTCAGGTATTGTTTTCAAAACCCAGTGCTAGTGCAAATTTACAAGGCATAAAGGATGTTTGGTATTTTGAAGATGAATCATGTAAGCCAACATGCTTTTGAAGTAGCCCGGCCAGGGGAATGTTGTAACACAGCTTTTGCCAAATGAACTGAAATTAATGGTACAAAGACGCAGAAAAGACGGCCCATGTTAGAGATGCCTGGCTTTTTATCTGGAGGTTTAACCATTTTAATCTGTGTTGAAGCGAGCATGCTTGCCGCTTTGATTAAGAAAATGTTTCAACTGTGCATGTTTGCCAATTCTATTTGGAGGAATGTCCTAGTAACTGTATAAAATCACTGTCTCGAAAGGAGATGTTTGTAAACACCTGAAATTGATGCTAAATGTGTCTGGCATGTTTTTCATCACCAGTGGAGTTTCTTAATCAATGAATGGTAAAAGGGGTGAAATTCCTGTCACACCCCCTGAACACGAGCTGCAGTGATGTTAGGATAGTCCCTCTATTTTTCTCCCTTCCCCCCACCCGCTACAGCTGTAAGTAGTTTTGACACTCATCCAAGATGGTTGCCCATAACCAAAAGTGCTCAATCTCGACGATCTCACAGAAAAATAGGGGACTGTGAACAGTCTACTCGTGCAGTCAAATCTGTATGTATTAAGCGATCACCCCTGGGGAATGGCCAGCTGACTGCTCAATAAAAGTTGGCTGTTTAATATATAATAGAGAGTAACGACTTAATATATACTGGATCGCTTAATGCCAGTTTGACTGTGGAAAGCAAATTCAGATTGAAATAATTTAATAACAAATATATGAAATATAATAATTCTTGTTGCCCACAATTTGTTGATTGGACACTCAAAACAGCTGGTTTAAAATAGTAAAAAAATGCTTTTGAACAGAAGAAACAAGAACTTGGATTACACTTTAATAGTAACTGGTTAACAATAATATTGGCCTTCAGAAAACTGGGCCCTGGTCTATAATAAAACCAGTTAAAATTTTTCCTCAATTTCAATTTCCCGGGTATATGCTTTTGATTGGCTGGGAATTGTAGAGCTAGGAAGTTCTTTTGGTTCAATTTTCCTTTTATTTCCTATGAAAGTAGCCGGGGGTCAAGCTCATACGAGGCTGTGCTCTATGGAAAATTGAGGGGTGCCCAGCACTATGAACCTGTAAAATCTAGGGTGCCCAGCATTTGATTTTTATGAGAAAACTGAGATTTTCTAGTCGCCTGAGAGCAAAAGTTAGGCCCCAGGGGCCACTAGGCTCTGCTAGAACACAGCCCTGTCATATTAGCCCAAGGGGAAATCCCTAGCCCTCAGCCCTTAGTGCTATCCACCCTGTAAATAATTTAATATCCAGCGGATAAGTACAGGTGTATTAGGGAAACCAATATTGCATTATCCGCTGGATAGAGATTTATCCACTGCAGGGCTGTCATTAACAGGTGGGGGCCAGGGATTTCCCCTGGCTACTATGAATGTGGCCACCAGATACTTTCAAAGGAAAAATATAGAAGAAAAATAGAACCAAAAGAAATCCCTAGCTGTTTGATTCCTTGCCTACTTATTGTATTTACCTGGGAACTTGAAGTAATATATCAAACATGAGATGCAGTGTTTCATCACCAGATGAAACACCGAGAAGAGAGTTGAAAATACGACGCGCAGCGGAGTATTTTTGACGAACTTCGAGGTGTTTCATCTGGTGATGAAACACTGTGTCGAATGTTTGATATTTCTTCTCAAACAAAATCATTTTTGAAGGAGAAATTAAGGATGCAAATACTAAGCAGTGTTTCATCCGATTTCCAAACACTCATTAAACATTAATTTCCTTTGTATTTTCTTAATGAATTATTAATGAGTTTGAGAAATGTTACTGACAACTCTGCAGTGGATAGTATCATCCAGCTTTGGAATAACTGGGACTTGGTGATAAAGCACTTTTTTGCTGCTGAGTTCACCCTCGCAGTTTTACAGACAATTTCCTTAATACTTTATGACATTTTAGAAAAATAAAGAAAAGCCATGGGAGAAGAAGGAGAAATTACAGAAGTCGTCTTGAAGACTGCTCCATTTGATGCGAGGTTTCCATACACTAACCAGACAAAGAATTGTTGGCAGAACTTTGTAGACTTCCATCGTTGTTCTAAAAAGCTTGGAGAGGAGCATGACAGTTGTTTATATTTTAAGAGAGCTTTTACATCTCTGTGCCCTAAGTTATGGGTAAGTAGTATTGTAACTGCCCCATACATGTCAGGTTTTGAAATTATGATTTAGGGTTGTTTAATTGGTTACAATGATGCTTCTTTGTAATCAAGCACAGGCCCAGTTTTAAGTAGTCACCTCACCTCACCCCCCATCTTCGCGCTTTGTTACACATAAGGCCTCCACACTTCTCTGCCGACTGCTATAGCTGACTTTCTTTGCACCTTGGGCTTAAAGACTGGTATATATTCTGTTTACACTTAGGAGTGACCAACATCAATTTTCTCCAGAACAATAACCAATACATAAACAACAGAAAAGGTCATGAGAATTAATAAATTGATCACCAAGGGGATAGTGCCTTGATCTGTTAACAAATTCTCTCAACTGATTCTTCAAGGAAACATATGGAAGTCAGTCTGGAGAATTTTTATGTGGATATTGGTACTTAAAGGGTTAGGAAACACAAAATACTGATATGGATTTGGTCCTTTATAGGTTGACAACTGGTCTGAACAAGTAGAAAGTGGAACATTCCCTGGTCGCATTTAACAATTTAATAGAACATGACTCTTGTTTTTCTGCTTGGGGAATTGTGATATCCTTTGATAATGTTTAAACAAACTTTCTCTGTTCGATTTATTTGTTCTTTGGCCAAACGCTGGAGAAAGCGATATATTTTGCCATAAGTTACTTGTTAAATGTAAAAAATTAAAAAGGCTGATTGCGAGTGATTTTAAAACTGGTTTTGTGTATTTTTTTATTGATTTGTTCATTTATTTAGTTATTTATTTGCAGTGCTATCAAATGTCTTAGCATCTTTGGGGAACCAGGGGAAGTCAGTCGGGGTGGGAGAAAAGGTGTGATGAAAGATTTTAAGCACATGGCTGCATGGGTGGAAGATCCCCTCAACTCCCACCAGACCATTTCCAAAGGGTCAAGCAAATGCTGACTCCTGATTGGGCACAAAAAAATGAAACGAACAACGTACACAATGGCTATTGTCTTGCCATACTTGTCCAGTTTGTTCACCAAGGTTGTGCGAGTGCATGCATGGGAAACTTTTGTTTCGATAATTATAAACCCTATCCATTTCAAAATGCTGTTGAAAAACCAGAAACTAAAACATGTAAAATGTATGTATGGTTATTTCAAAGATGCTTTTCCAAAAAACCAGCTTGAGCTTACAACACGCATTTAAGCTTGAAACAATCACACCTTCGTAAATATCATTTGAATACCTTGTGATCGGTCAAAGACAGATTTTTCTCGGTTTAAACTGGAATAATCCTGCTGGTAGCTTCCAAAACGTTTTCGCAAATAATTGGTAGTTCTTTTTTTTTTTTCTGGCTAGGAAAGTAGGAAATGAAAGTTTCCCTTGCACACACAGCCTTGATGAATGAACCAGGCCAGTATGGCAAGACAATAGCCATCATGTACGAACAAATGAAAAGAACTCAGGAGATGCTGTTCTCCGATTAGGCACAGTAATACAAAGTATTTTTTGTGCCCAATCAGATGCCATTTTAAAAAGGGACTGGTGAGAGTCAGTACTCGGGGGCTCTTCCACCCTTGCTTGAAAACTTTTGTACACCTTTTCTCCCGACCCGACTGACTGACCCAGGGTCTCCAAGGATGATGTCTTGTTTTACTTTATGTATTTATACTGGTCAATCTTGTTTGATATCCTGGAGTGGAAGATGCAGAAGCTTTATTTTCATTCTTTCTTTTCATTTCCATTCTTGATTTTTCATAAATTCACTCTTTTTTTCCAGGTAATTGCCCCTTTTTAACATAACATAGACTTGGATGCAGATTTTGTGAAGTACTGCATTTTATCGTAATCAGGAGTGGGTTTATTGGACTTTTAGCAAATTATTGTTGTTGAATTTCAACTGTAGGTAACCCTGACCAAGAACCCCACCTCATTCCTCCCACTGCATCTAGTTGGTATGGTTAAAAATAGGTACTGGAAGGAGTGCATGTGTTTAATTTATCGGTAGTCACGATACCTGGCCCGTCCATTTTCCTGGTAGGGGTTTGATAGCTTTTTCCATTAGTGTGTAATCCCCAATGGTAGAATTGCATGGTGGCAGTGACCAAGGTCCCTGAACCCCTTACTTTCAATAAGGTGGCATCAGATAGCTGGTAACTGGCTGTTGCTGATACACCTTTCATTACCCGCAGGCAAAGAAGACGAAAAAGGGTCATCTCCTTTCGGACTCGAAAATGGCCTTTTTAAAGATTTTTTCCGATGGTATCAGCAGACTTACTATTCATTTATGATAAGATTCTAGTATAATTTACATTTTGCTTACCGAGACTGATTGCGGACCTATAATTTTATTTTATAGTGCACTCAATAGCATCGTGGTCACGCTTCTATGGCAGCTATATCCACAAAAGCTAATAATACCAAAGCAGGGCTGTGCTCTAGCAGAGCCCGGTGGCCCCTGGCGCCTAACTTTTGCCCTCGGGCGACTAGAAAATCTTAGATTTTTCATGCAAATCATATGCTGGGCACCCAAGATTTTACAGTTTCAGAGCACTGGGCTCCCTTCAATTTTCCTTAGAGCACAGCCTTGCCAAAGGATTATATTCCTATGAAGCTTTTATCAGAGTATCATGCAACAAGAGTTTATTGAGATTGAAAGCTAATGAGTTATTATCCTTGCCTCTTTTTTCTCTTCCCTTGAAGGCAGAAAAGTGATACTCTGACAGGGAAACAAAATATTAAGTTGACATTCACTGACACAAGCGTGAGAGGTGCTTCTAGTTTCTCTTGTTTCTGTCAAATAGACTTCGAGCAGTCTTTCTTTTTCTTTAGATTTAGAGAGGGGAGTACACGCGCGCGCGAGCGGCGAAGCCTCGAGACGCAAGAAACAAGGGCGCGAGGTTATTTGCGTGTCTCGCGCGTTTTAATTGACGGACCAAAAAAAAGAGACTGTTAGTAGTCTATGTGTCAAATATGGTCTGCTGTTTTGTTGCGTCACTGTCGAATAGACTCGTACTTCCATCACCGACATGAGAGATGCAAAGGTGTGTGCACGCCTCTCACGGCAAGTAGTTTTATGTGCATTACAGCTATTATGTATCTTAAGACTGTTCCATTCTCAAGCCGTCTCCACTATCGTGGGAACAATATGTGTGGTTGTCCTCCGGGGGAGCGCAGGCCTTGCTTGCTCGGAGGCCCGTGGCATTAGTGATCCTCTTCTATCGTATGCCCCTGAAGAGGAGCCCTTTCGCTCCGAATTCGCAGTTAAAGTGGACCTTCGGGATGAAAATCCTGGGGCTTCAAGAAGGTTTTTACTTCCCAGCATCGATAAAGGAGTGATGGAAGTACGTTTTCCCATTCCTGCGGGCATCCCCGAGAACATCGTCGACATCCTTCGACTGTCGCGGAAATTCACGTAACTACTGCGTCGTCCCATATCGGGCGCCCCCGGAAAAGCCGAAGATTTTCGACGGCCCGATCCACGAGGTCGGATCAGGTCTAAAAAGTTCGTGTCAGTGTCGTCATCTCCGACTGATGACGCATTGTCCCTGAGATGTGCTAACGGATCTGGCCAATAGCCACTTGGTGGCAGTATTATTGGGTCAAAACTCTCTCTGTATGACTCAGAATGTTGAATACCATACAGGCCCAAAAGACGGCACATCTCTGACTTGGCCGTGGGCGATGGGCCTCTCTTATGTTTCTCCATCTGCTCGCCTTTTCTCCTGCTTAAAGACACATTCGTAACTGTCTTTGGAGAGATACTTCTTGGAGAATGTGATCCTTCTTTTTTCATTTCTTTCTTGCTTTCTTTTGGGATCACCGAGTCTTGATTTTGTATTGACGTGTTCTTTGCTTCACTCGTCCCTTTGCTGCTTTTCTCGCCAACCAATGAGCCTCGTCTTTGTCTCGGAGAAGACACCGTCTCATTAGCACTTTCTTGTGCAAGATTACCTTGAACATTCTTATTTGTCGCTTCTGCCCCAGGTCGCGCGCTTTGATCTTCAACATGAGGTTCATTTTCAACGTTTTGAACAATGATTTGCGGAGAAGAGCTTCTTCGTGCCGCGATCAATTCCCATAAGTTGGTTAATGATCGCTTTTCAGCCAGTTCCTGTGTGTTAAGAAAAGTCTCCGGGTCCCGAATTGTCAATGAGGCTTTTCCTTCCGTTATGAGGACTTGTGCGCAGGAATCATGCCCTCGCTTCGTTGCTTCAAGAATCGGAGTCATACCTTGTGTGTTCTTTTTATCAATATCCAATCCAAATCTTTTTAACGCTGTAATAAGCCGTTTCACAGTGTTCACTTGGCCACTGGCTGCGGCGTAAAATAGCGCTGTATTGCCATACTTGTCTGCCCTGTTTAAATCAAGATCCAGAATTGAAACGTCCAAAATTTTACGCACGATTTCCTCTTGTCCGCGAATACAAGCCCACATCAATGCTGTTTTCCCTTCTCGATCAACAACGTTCACACGCGCTCCGTGTTCGAGGAGAACCTTGACGATTTTGTAGCGTGTGCGTTGCATCTTGTCTGAAAGAAAAATCGCTTTCGTGAGAGCTGTCTGTTTGTTATCGTCTGTCTTGTTCACATCCTCGGTTCCCGTTTCGAGTAGGAACTTGACTTGGTAAATTCTACCCCTTTTTACGGCGTCTAGTAACATGGCGAAATCACTTCTTCTCCGGCAGTTTCTTACTACTATAGAAACCGTTAGCAAAACAACTTAATACAACAAATATTGATCATATTCATTTTAGCATTAGGGCTAATCTCGCTTAGTGCCCCTCTGAGGATTACATCTATTGTAATAAATCTTAATAAGATTCAATAAGAAATCACTTACGTAGTAAGGTAACAAAAGCGACGCTTTTAAAGCAGGTGCACTATAGTCAAACCGTTCGATACAATTCAAAGTCGTTTCGATACGAGCTTGAGCAGTGAAACTGCACAGCAGTTTTGATAAAAGAAATTAACTAAGTATAGTTTGCGCGTGAATAAGAAAAACGTTTGGGGTGAATATTCTTCGTTCTTTAAGCCAAGTACTTGAAACTATCTACACTTGACTGAATAAACTTATATCGAAACGACTAGTATCGAAACGATCGAAAACGCACTCCAGGCTTCTAAAGACCAATTAGCAAGCGGTAACCGAGTTTCTCTTAGAACCATTACGCTAAGGTACTTTCTATTGTTCGAGAACAAAAGCTTTCTGTTATCCAAGCAGTAATATAGGGGTAACACGCATATGTATTGCAACAATGAAAGGAATAAATTTTAAGGCAGTGAAGGATAACGAGATTAGAAATATCAACAAATACTGTTAGCACACTGAAAGTAAACAACTTTCTTTTGAAAGTTGCTGCTTAACAGCTGACGTAGAGGTCTCTGGGTCTTAAATTCACTGACCGACGCACGCTATATACGTAAAACAAATTACAAACACTTTCCAATTAATTCTATGAATATTGCTCTTCTGTTGTGCTACCACTGCCATTACAATGAGCTTTGAACTTGCGGTCATTTGCGTTCCGGATTTTCGACCGACTGAAAAAAATGGTAATGTAGGTTTCTGGGAAACTGCCCACCTACCCCTCCCCTAACCCAACATTTTGCCCTAAGTTAGAAGTAAGTGTTAATGTTGACTTAAGGGAGCGGTAGGTGGGCAGTTTCCCAGAGACCTAAATTGATCCGAAAAAATTTGGCCCGATACTTCGTTCACACGGGATTGTTCAATTTTTCTGCTCAGTTCACACGGGAATTGAATGGCTAGGCGTCTAAATTTTTGTGCGCACGAATTTTTTTATTGTACACAAATTTGAAACAGGTTTGCAAGCCTCCATCCTTTATCTTTCAACTTAGGCCCATAGCCAGAATTTTTCGTGGAGGGGTGCGAATGTCTTAGAGGCTGAAGCCGCTGGTTGCTATTGGTTGCTATACGGGTCGACTAAAGGGAGAGGTGCGTGCGCAATGGTCGCGCCCAACCCCCTCGTCTCAGCGGTCATGGACTCTACAACATTTGGGACATGCGATGTAGGTCTAACTGTCTAATCTGTGAACTGTGCATTGTAAATCATTTCACGTGACAATTGAAGGAAATATCAAGAAAAACGTGCTCTTACAAAAGAATGTCTTAAATCATAACACACTTGTGTTTTGACAGGCCTGTTGTTCTACAGCAGAAAAAGCCTGCTAGAACCCCCTGCCGCGTCTCGCCTTTGTCGCGTGGGGTGACTTTCACGCGCGCTCGCTTTACGCTCGATCTACCATCCCTGAGGGAAAATGAGGGACTACTCGTGGTCTACCTTTTCTCGTCACGAAACAAGTCTTCGTTCTATCACGCTCCGTGAACGGACCAAACAAAGTTTCTTCCGTTAATGGACCACGAAATTTTGTCAGCAATGTACAGCTTTGTTCTGTTGTTGTGCGCATACCTTAGACTCGATTGTGTAAACGTGCCATAAATACTTAGATGATTTCCGCATATTCTTTGTGCTCTAGATGAAACATATTTCAATGTGTTAAGTGAAAACAACTTAGTTCCTGTCTTTAAACAGTAATTCACAGTAGACTAATAGATATTTTGGCTTAGTTTACCCATCTCAAGTGCGCAAAAATGTTCTAAACGTGACGGTGATTGTATAAACATTTGCTTTTTGCCTAATAACTGAATCCAGTATAGGTCGTTGAAGCTTGACCCGACAATATGTAATTAAACCCCATATCAACCATTGGCGTTCTTTTCAAAACAAAGGAGTGAAAAACAATAGGAAAGTATTTTAAGAAGTGAATATTTAATAAAAGAAAAGTGAACGAGTAATTACAGCGCTATGAGACAGTTCGGAACAATAAACAAATATCACCCGGTGAGTTGTTCTCGAAATCATCGATACTTATCGTTGAAGATGAAATAACTGTAAATATTTTGACGAATAATCGTATTGCCGCTGCGCGTGAAAAGAAAGGAGACTTATGCTAGCTTCTTCGTTGACCGTCGGTCACCAAAGACAACGGGCGCTGCCAAATCTTCATCAAAAAGTAGCTTGGAATGATGCTAAGGGCAATGAGAAAGGACGTTCTGTCGGACGACCGAGGATACTTTTAGAAGCAGTCACTCAAGGCAGACTTCGGCAGGTGCGCCTTTTACTAGACGCAGGTGTCAACGTAAACTGCAAAGACTTGGACGATGGGCAGACAGCTTTGATCAGAGCCATGTTTTTGGACAACACGAAACTTCGGCGAAGGACTGCCAAGATGTTGTTGAGTTACGGTGCGAAAGTGAAGCTGCTGGACAAGTTCGGACGGACCGCTCTGTCATGGGCTTGTATATTTGGACATGAAGATATGGTCAAGCTTTTTTTCAGCCATCCTGAAGTCGATCTTGCCTTGGGCAGCGTCGATATGGATGGCAACACGAACTTGATGTTAGCGTGCATGTCCGGTAATGTAAACATTGTTAAAACGATCTCGAAGGTCTTTAGGAGAAACAGATTGGACGTGAACAGAGTGAACAACAGAGGAAAGAGTGCGTTGGCCATAGCGCATGAGAGAGAGTTTGCGGATTGTGTAGAAGTCTTGTTAAATGTGGGGCACGTAACTTCTCGCGCCTTGGAAACGTACTTTCTGCGTGACGCCTATAGCGCTGGAATAGGACAAAAGAAGAACCAGCCACACGCAGGACTAAAGCAGACTTCTTGCAATCTACCTAAACTATTTGGCCTGTACACAGAACAGCTTACAAATTCGTATCCAAGAAAGTACAGGTCTGAAAGAGGAGTTAATTCTTCCGCATTTTAACTTGGGTCTGTCTGCCGAAATAACAGACGACAAACAATTCCGATGTAAAGTTATTTCGATTGAGCTTCAGTTTTGCTAAAATTAAAAAGCAAACAAACCACTTAAGTTTAAATTGCTTATATTCTAAAGTTCAGTAAAAACCCACTACTGAGAACCTGCATTTTTCCAAGTTAGCCTAAACAGGTTCTTACATAAACAGTAACTAGCACAAATTTAGGCTATGAACTAAGTCAGCTGGAGTGAGAAGACACCTTAGTATATCTCCAAAGAGGATTCTGAATGTTGACTTACCTTATTGCTAAAGTGTGCAGAAAATTTTTATAGATTTCACAAAATAAGAATCTGTTTCAAATTTTAGACCAAGCAGGTTCCTGTATAGAGGGGAGCTAACAAGCAAATTTTAGCCGAACAGGTTCTAAAAAACCAAGTTCTTAGTCGCAGATTCTTGAAGTTAATGCTGTACCGTACACAGATATAGACATGATTACAAGCCGTTCGTACGCATTTAAACAGAACGCGTCCAGGATTGATTAATAAAAGTATCTTCTAGTAGTTTTAGTCATAGTCTCAGAAAAGTATGACATTAAAATTATTCGCAGTTTGCAGTAACTAGAAACTCAGTAACGGTTGATTAATGAGGTATAAATGATAAATACATTTTTAAAAGTTGGAATATGCGGTCGATTCATTAGTATTAAGGTTGATTTTCACTGACGCGTTTTTGACTACGCACGTTAACGCACATAAATTTTAATCACGTAAATGAAATAGAAGAAAGATAAAACTGAAGTGCTGAGCTTAAACGAGAAGTTGAGCGCGCAAGGTTCAACTTTTACGCTTACGAGCGACCTTTCACGCATTGCCTTTATTTTATTTGCCAACGTATTTGCGCACGTACGCACAAATTACGCTTACGCAACAGTGGAAATCAACCCCTAGGGCCTGTTTACATGGAGGTGGGGGACCGCTTAGGTGGGGTAACCCGCCTGTCCATATACTCTCACATATGGTCACCCCACCTACCCTGTAAACGTGATCAAATTAATATGAGAGATTATGTGGGCCGGAGGGTTACCCCACTTAAGCGGGTTACCTCGCCAACCTGGGTACCCCACCTCCATGTAAACAGGCTCTTGAACAGCCAACATTCCCTAAGGAGGCAAGAACTTAACGGGAAGAACGCGGTCCAAGTAATTGCTGTGCTTTTTGGCGTAAAAATTATTTTCTACCATCATATCGTCATTGGTGGCTAAGGAAGCGAGCCATAGACCGTTTTTACGCATGCGGAGTTTAGAGCATCACTAGCGTTTAACTCGGAAAGCTTATCACTGTGATCCTTATAAAAAAAAAAAGGACGGTCCAGGAGAGAAACATGAAGATGAACCAAAACATAAGACGTTGGTGAGGCGGAAAATAGGCTACTGTTTTATTTACTATTGATTTGCATTACAGTAGTGCCTTGACATACACTTAAAAATCGCCTCACGCTCTAGAAATCCACTGGTCGTATCTTCATCTCAGCTCTTTTAGCCGAGTAGCTGCCACCTTTCCACGCGCGCCAGTTAATACCATCATGATACGTTGAGTGCTGTCCGTGATAGTAGAAACCGTTAAGACTCGCGGTCACACACCTGTTAAACCACCATCCTCCTTTGTAGTTCACAGCACAGTTGGCTGAGTCTTTATCATTGTCGCGATCTTTGGTTGTAAACGGGGATCCAGCGTGATAACTCAACGAATCTCCAGCAGTTCCTGAAAAAAATCTTTACATTACTGTACTTAATCTATTAAACGCCGTTCTCGAATAAACGCCGCACCCAATTTGGGGGCCCCCTAAGGACTCAGCAAATTACCGGAAATGCGTTTCCAACATGTTTTCAACCTGATTGGTAAATCGACAAGGGGTTTCTTAACAGGCCAATCATGACGCGTACTCAAATCCTGGTACACCGTTGAGGGCCCGGTACAAGAATTTCGGCGCTGTTTCGCAGATGTCTGTCGCGCAGGCTAATCAGAAAATGCGGCGTTTATTCGAGGATAATGAAAACTGGTTACAGTCTTGTAATCTACCCGTCAAAAGAGAGTAAGTTCTTTCTCTCTTGACACCATTCCGTTCAGCACTCGTCAACAACAAGTCGACTAGAGAAGAGCGGAAGATATCATTGCGTGGGACCATGGGGGAGATGAAAACGGGAGACACTCCCTCCCCGCCTCAGTATCCATAAAGCTCTGAGAAAGCACTATTTTCATTGGCCTTTGAGAAAACATCTGTTATTGTTGATTCTCTCTTAAGCCTGGTTTTCGCTAGCACATAAGCACAAGCACTGGTGTCAGCAAGTGAAAACTGGGTCGACATAAGCATAAGCACAAGAAAAACGCCGGGACAAGTTCGTTCTTCTTGTGCTTGTGCTTATGCTTATGTCGTAGCTTTGACAAGTGAAAACTGGGTCGACATAAGCACAAGCATAAGAACAAGGCCGTGGACCAATCATAGGTCACTTTGACCCAGACCTCATGCGAACATATCAAAAGCAATATGGCGGACGCTTCGTCCGTCATCTTGTTTACCATCGGGTTGAGGAGAGCTGGTATCGAGAATTGAGTCAAATATGCCATTCTGCGCGTGCGTATGTCCTTATGCTTACGCGCTAGTGAAAACCAGGCTTTTGAGGGGGTTCATATGTCCCTGTCTGAATTTTTAAGACCATAGTTCGAACAATCTTGAAAAGGTCTTGAATTTTACTAGTCGTCTTGAAAAGTCCTTGAATTCGGTTTAGGTCCTTAAAAGGTGCTTGATTTCTTTCTTAGGTCTTCAACAGTCAGTGAAATTCACCCATCTTCAAACCTATCTTGCAGCAAATCAGGTTGCTGCAGGTTGCGCAAATACTGATCTTTGATTGGATAAAATTATGAGCCGGTGACGTCATACACGGGAGTTACGTCACTTGCTGCAAAACAAGTTTGCCTTGGTCTAGTAAATGAGCATCATGTACAGAGAAAAAGCTCAGTGTAGAACTACTCTCTACTTTCTGCAACAACTTTCTGCAAACTTCAACAACTTGATTTTTTGCAAGACAGGTTTGAAAGTGGGTAGTAAAACGAGCAACATTGCTTCAGTTCCAACTTGTTTTGCAGCAATGTTGCAAAATAAGCTGCATGTTTGTGTGCCCCGTTTTACCTTACTGACTCTTTTTTCGGTTTGGTGACGTTCACTATAATTTATCGTCATCAACTCACCGTAATAACTTCCAAGGCTCATTTTGTACAAAGCTCTCTCACTTGCCACGGCGAAGGAATCATATTCAGCGTAAGCAGTAATTCCTTTCGTGTCTTCGAGCTCCACTCGAAGTCGGCTTTTTGTTTTTGTCAATCGATTCATCTTATCGAGTCCGAGCCAAAACTCGCCATTCAAGCTACCAAATCCGCGCTTGTAGTCATTCCATCCTCGCTGAAAATCAACTGAACCGTCCAATCTTTTTTGGATCACGGTCCAACCTCCACCAGCAGCTTTTTGATCACAGAAAACATCAAAGGGGCCTGAACCATCAGGGTCAATTGTGTAAACTCCGCTGTTTCTTTGGCCAGATTTGTACAGCTCAGCACAGTTCTTCTTAACTATAATTATAATTTTAAGAAATTACATAATTTTTATTTCTCCGTTAAAAAAAGGTAAACCATAGAATCAGGGTATATGACAGCGTGTTTTTTGCTTCAAGCCTGATATATCAGTATAAAACGTCGCCGTATCGTCCAAAAAAGGTACCTTAAAACCCTGAAGCCAGGCTCGTGCTGACCGTGTTGGCTCACAGTTTGCGCAGTTTAATTAATTTGGAGAGCGATTGCACGGTATTCTGACCAAAAGACCCGAGACTAAAAAAGTATGTTTAAACAGTGTAAAAAGATGCATTGCCAGTTACGGTGTGTATTATGGCTACCTTGTTCCTATTTCACCTACCTGATTTGGAGTTATTTTCAGCCAACGAATCGACCTTCTGCTGTATGTCCGCCAGCTGGGTCCGTATTTTAAGAAGCTGAGCGAGGATCTCCTTGTCTGGCGCTGGGCAGTAGTTGTTGACGTGAACATTACCGCACCCTGTCGACGAACTTCCCGCGTTCGGTGTTTTGTTGGGCTGTGTTGGGACGTTTTGAGATGTCGCAACAGTGCACAATGCTGCTGGTGTTAGTAAGCTACAGAAAAATAATAATGCCCTAGCGAAATCCATTTGCGACTGTGGAATGGGTCAGTGAAGTGTTTGGATGCGTTTCGTGTAAGCGTTCCACTTAAAGGCTGCAAATTGTAAGACGATGTTGATTTTCAAGTAGTTAAGGGGGAGGGGCGGGGTTCAAACCTCCAGACTCCCTTACCTTGCAATCCCGGCTCCCGCCCCTTTTTTCTTGGCTTCCTCTTTTTAGCTCTTTTTCGACTGCGAATATTAAGTACTATTGAGTTACTTCCAGCTATTTCTCCGACCTCACGCCCTTTTAGAAACCCTACCGGTATACCTCCAGCTCAGTTCCTCTCCTGCCTCCCGTACCCCTTCCGCTCCTTCCTATTCTCCCGGGTTCCCTTCCCCCCTGTCCTCCCAAACTAATTAATAGTTTAGGTTGTTTGCACACCTGGATATGAAGAAAGACAATTTTAAGAAGATTTTCTTGCTTAAGAAAACAACACGTTAAAGTAAGCATTTTAAGTGGTAGTAACCATTAACACACCTGGGAAAAGAGAGATTGAAAACATGTGATGCAAAGTTTTTGTGCAAGAAAACAACATGGTAAAACGGCGTTATGTTTAGGCTCGATTTCCGCCGTTCTCTCGGGTTTGCCCCGAGAAGAGGAGAAGGAGGGGAGCGTGGGCTCATTTCCCATTTCGAGCCTACATCAACAAGTGAAAGATAAGACCTCAGATGAGACAAACAAAGTAAAAGAATTAAGGCTCCTTCGCTAAGGAATTAACGTAGACTACAAAACAGGCCGTATTTTGGCGTATTCAAGTACGCGCGAGCAGTCAAACAAAGAACGAGGCTGAAAACAGAGAGCAAGACTTGGGAGAGACGCTTTTTTCTCTCGCCTCGCACGCTTCGCGCGCATAAGACTCTTACGCCACGCTTTACGATTTCTTTACTGATTTTGAGAAAAAAATCGACTGTTTTGCAGTCTAGAATTAACGTGATAACCTCAGTATTGTGCACCCAATGTCCATTTATACACCTGAGTGGTGAGAGACCCTGTATAAAAGTAAAGTTTATTGTCTAAGGTCACAACAGATACCTCCCAGCATTCGGTTGTGTGTACACCCAAAATCAAACGCTATCTTAGCCACAAAAAAAATACTCTTAGAACCTCGGAGCTTAATGGCTTCAACAGAGACTTAAACCTGAGTTACTTTTATTCTTGGCTATCCGTCATTGCAACTGATGATTTCAAACGAGGGCGAAATGTTGTTGTAAACGTCTGTTTACACTGCCACGAAAAGTGATACAGAAACCAATCCAGTATGTAACGATCTGCATTCAAGTCTTCAGTCCGTTACAGAAACCGTTACGAAATCACCGCTCTTATGTGCGAACAAATTCCCTATCAGTATCTGATATGGTTTTCGTGCCGGCGACGTGCGGTATAGCATGACAAAGCATCCACTGAGCATCATGACATAGCCTTATGTAAATTCTCGTCCCCAGTGCCCGTCGTCAGGACCCCTGGCGTCGTTTCTTTTGGTCACGTGTTCTTGTTACAACTTTACGTCGAATGAGGGATCCCAATAGGTTTTTGGGGATCCGGAATTTCCCTCATTTGAAGCTCGAGATTCAGGAAGAGCCCTATTGGGGTCCTTCTCGAATGGCTCGGGAGGCAAGAATGTATATACCCTTTTAGTAAAATCCAACTAGTGGTCTATTATCAATGCTGGGTTCTGATTGGTTGATCTACTTCTAGGCTATTATGTTATAACTCACTAGTAACGAAAAGCGCCGGATTCTTGGCGGCAAAAAAGGATTAAAGTCTTGCTTTAAGTTGTTTTGTCTCGATATTTTTGACCAACTAGTTGGATTTTACTAAAACAATTGCAAGGTTTATGGAGGACGTAAACAAGTGACGACGAATCTCTTTTTCTCTTTCTAAACTTGAGTGCGGTCCTCAAGAAATCAACTCCAGGGAAATTCGCCTACACTAGCCATTTTCAGCAAATTGGAAAAAACGCGACAAAGATTGAAAAAACGGGAATTGATTTTAAAACTGACGTTTTCGCTGCCGTTGCCGTCGTCGATGCTAAAGCTCCCTTAGCCCATTCGGCCTTCGGCCTCATGGGCTATTGACTCAGAGCTGATTCGGGCTCGAGGAATAATTGTTCAATACTTTTATTAGCTCCTTAATACTGAAGCACGTCGGAAACCCATGGCCACCTGTCATGTCTTGGGGTGAACCAATTAAGACCGAATCCATCAGGAAATTGAGTAATTTTAATTTTCAGTGGACAAAAGGCATTGTGCCAGAATAATTTAACGCTTAGTGCATTTTTTTTTTTACATTTTTCCAGGGCTAAATAGAAAATAAAGGTCAAATTTCACAAAATGACATCTTACACGCGAAATTTTCAGAACTTTACCTGTGTTTTCACAGTTCTTGTAAAATCTGACATTTATTTTTGCGGACTCCCATAAGAAATTTTTTTCGATGTTATTACAGATAACTAATTACATCTATAGCCCTTGACAAATGTAAAAGAGAATGCAATATTCTTTAAATTACTCTGGTACAAGGTTTTTTCCGTTGAAAATTAAAATTACTCAATTTTTTTGTGGATTCAGTCTTGAATTTTGAGGCTTTTAAGGCTTCTAGTTGCTTGGGGAAAGGGTAAACGCCATCCTGGTACAGACAACAATCTGACAACCCGCCGGGAATTATACAAGTATTTATTGTAGCCTGTGTCGCAGACACACAATTCGTTAAAGACGATGCTTGGGCCGGGGGCAACGCAGGCTACCAAAACAACCTCAAATGTTTTTTAGACAGTTGTTTTTAGACAATTCAAACCGTAAATATACCTTGGCTTAACATTAAACACACAGAATTTCAAGGCCGTAAGTTGATGGAGCCACGTTCATTCGCACCAATTTCACTTCATTTTCCTGCATTGCATTTACTACACCTGCTCTGCGAAGCTGAACGGTTCTTCACTTACCATCAGCAGGCGTCATAAGATTCTTAATTACAGTTATTTCTGCCTGTGAGATGTCATAATAACCAACAAACGTTCGTTTTCTACTGCTGCATCATCTCTTCCAGTAGTCAGAGGTTTCACTGCCTAACGCTGATTTGCCTATGTTGCTCAGAGATTACTATGGCATGTCCCTTGATACTGTACTTTTTTCTCATTCTAACCGTAATGCCTGTTTGCAATTCGCTTACAAGCTATCACGTCGATGTGAATATTTTCGTTAAAAATAACGATACGGAGATGAGATCTATAGTACAAGAAGCTACAGGACTTTTTCACCTCGAAAACGGAAATATTTCACTGAAAAACGGCGAAGGCAAAATTCAAGTAAATTTCAGAACGGTGTCTTATAACAAAGCGATCAGCAGCATATTTACCTTGGATCAAGATCTCGACTTTAACATAACGGCGTCCTTGCGTTCGGCTATCTTTGTTCAAATTTCAAATCACGAGATTTTTTTGTCATCGTTAATGGAAGGATCTAATATTGTTACTGTGGGACTGTTTCAAACGAAAGCAAATCCGTTTAGTCAGGTAAGATCACTTGCTAAAAAGCTTTTCTTTCAAGGCTTCATTGTTCAGACACACGTACAATATTACATAAATGGATTATATGCATTTCATTATTAGCGTTACAAAACAGGAACAAAGGAAAGTTAAGTATGCCACTTTTGTTCAAGTTCTTTTTGCATTCCTGTGGTGGTGTTTTACTGATTTTTTTTTTGTTCAAATTTTTAGCTGTTTGTAATCTGATGTATGTTTTCTACTATAACTGATTTGGCATCTCCTCAGTTTTGTGCTTGTAACTAAAAATGCTTTGTCTAAACAAAAGCAGACTGGCTTTATCCACCTCGTGAGACATGAAAATTTAAAATTTTTAACAAAAAAAGATATGAGCGAGTTGTATCATATCACCTGAACTCCAAAACAAATATTGCAAATTGCTATCCGAAAAATCATTTATTTCAGGGAAATTCCAGAACAGGTGGATAATTAAATAATTTTTTGGCAACCTTTCAGGGTCTTACTAAACAACTAGTAAATACTACGTTTCCTCCGGCCATGTCGTATGTAAATAAGATTTTTGGCTATTAGCTTCTTTATATAACTAGCATTGTTTTTGAAAACGTCCTCAGCAAAAATAGCAGCCATTTAACTGAAAAGATACCAAAAGGGTACGTTTCTTACATCTGATAAGCCTAAAATCACCCTAAGAAATGAAATGGAAAGAAAAAATGGGGAGAGGGAGAAAGCCAAGGTTGATAACACCCTCCGCGATGAGCATAATTATGAATTCAGGATATACTAAAGCTAAATCCAATAACTGCTATAATTATTAAAGCTTTCGAAATTATACATCAGGAACGTCCTGTTAGCTTTACAAGGATAGCTTCTCCGTCAATGATTGACTACGCAAGTACTATAAAAGACGTCATGAAGAAAATGGGATGGCGCATACTCAGCTTGGTATTGTCCGCTGATTACGAAGGAACTGTGTTCGCCGGCGAAATGATCAAGTATAAAAAGAAAGAAAAATGGGATATTCTGAACACAGTTTGGGTACCCAGGTGCTGGGAAAATGGTACCGAACTCACATCCATGTTAAAAGAAGTCCTTTCAAATGAAAGTGACGTAGTAATTGTCCACATGCGGGATTCCCGCAATGATGAGATATTTCAGTTGCTTGACATGCTGGGCGTCAAAAATTCTCGACCCTCTTGGCTGCTGACGGACATTACTACCTTTGGGGTATCGATAGTGAATGTTCCTGCTGGATCTGTGAAAATATCTCCGTGGACTACTTTTAACCGTGATTATATGGTGCATGCGCTGTACGACGCTGTTAACCTGATTGCATTGTCGGCAGCAGCTGCAATAGAGACGTCTGGTAACAACCAGATAATTAATCACCAAACGACAAATTATGACTCTAAGGCCCTGCAGCGCACGTTCAAGCAGTAAGTTTTATAAGATGTTCAGTTTTCTTTTCTGCTTGTAGAGTTTCCTTCACACGTATCGGTTTTTTATTTGCTCCAGGGATTCCACACTTAAGAGTCGAGAGGAAAACTGGGCCGACTTAACGTTCGCTAAGACTTCTGGGACTGTTACTAGGGACAGGGGAAAAAACTGGCCAATAGCTGACCGGTAAATCCCCAATCACGATCCCAGAAACAATTGCGGGACGCATCTCGGCTCCAGTTCCCTCCTCCCGAATTCTACAGCGGCCAATTGGCGTTCTGAGTTTCACCGATTTTTTCCCCCAACTTCGGGGCTTCAGGCTTGAGCATAAAAAACCGTAGGGTCCGTGTGTGCTGCCTTGCAAAGGATGTTTGCATCATGGTCAAGTGACGTTTTTAAGGGGATTTGGCCATACGTAGTTTGGCAAGCTATAAATCCATCACAAGACTTAGCGGAATGAAACTGACCATTACAACTCCACACTTCATTTTACAATCAACTGGAAAATGATACCTATTTCATTATTGTATTAGTATTGCATACTGTTCCCCTCCCCCCCCCCCCCCCAAAGAAGTTATCTCAGAATTAGAGTAGCTAAATATTGTCACTTCAATTCCTCTAGGATGACAAGAAACACCTTTTTCCAGGGAAAAACCTCCATTTTCGAGAATCTAACTATGCGAAAGGGGCATTTCGCCACAATGGACATTTCACATCTAGAGCAAGATCTCAATGGTGTAAAACACTGGACCGCTATTGGCCTTAGTACATATTCAGAAATCGCTATAGCGCCCTTCAAGGCTCCAAATGGACAAATCCAGTTTCCACTCCTGGAACCTTATAGGCCCATTCTGCGAGTTCCTGTAGTTTTTAATCCTCCTTGGGTAATGGCTGCAGAGCGTATAGAAACATATGACAAGGAACTAAAGTATACGGAAAGGGAACACATCTGTTACAACAAAACCGCATCAAGCAACAAAACCTTGTGCTGCTTCGGATTCTCTATAGAGTTATTGAAAATACTTCAGCGCGAACTGCAATTTGTTCCGGAAATTTACTTCGTTGCTGATGGATTCTATGGTATCTTTGACGAAAAGACAGGAAAGTGGAACGGAATTGTCCGGGAATTGGTTCTAGGTATAGGGGATCTGGCCCTCGGTTTGTCTTTGAGCGGAAAACGAGCCGAGTACATCGAATTTTCTTGGTCTTACTTACCCCTTGCTCTGAACGTAATTGTGGAGAAAAGGGATATTGGACCAGGTGAGATGAAGAAGACTTCGTTTTGTTTTCCTTGTTTACTGACACTTGAATAAACGTTTTAGAGAACCTACCGGAAATAGCCTACGAGCAAGCTCTCCGGGGCGCTCTGATCTCTGGGTGGGGCGGGAAAAGAAAGGAGTGTTTGCAACTACGTCTCTGGAATTTAAATTCCACCTCCAGTTCCCCTGTGGCTCTCCGTCGACTGAGCTGTCAAATTTCCGCCAATCGGCGCGAAGCGGAAACTAGCGCGAATGTAAACAAACACTGAGAAACATGTGCCAAAGGTAATGACGTCATCAGTAATGCCATCTCCGCCAATCAGCATTTTGCATCGACTTTTTCGATGCAGATGTTCAAATTCCAGAGAGGTAGTTGCAAGTTCTCCTTCCTTTTCCCGCCCCGCTGCCAGAGCGCCCTGGAGAGCTTGCTCACCGGCTAACCAGAAATTGAGGATATAACTGCGATGAAACCATTGATCTCTTTAATATGAAGGTCTTTGAGTTGTATGGCGCCCAACATTTCGCCCCATGTAAGACCATGTAATCCAAGACTGTCTTGGATTCTAGATTCTCCACTGTGGATTCCGAATTCCTTGTCAGTGAAACTTGAATCCAGATTCCAATCGTTTGCGGGATTCCAGATTTCTTTAGCTGAATTCCGATTCCAAAGGCCACGATTCCGGATTCCACAAGCAAAAACCTTCCGGCATTTCAGATTTCACAGCAAGATTTGCCTGCATTCCGGAATCTGGACACGGTAGTGGGTAGGAGATTAACTTAATACTCAACTGGTGACTCAAACGCTCGTTTCTTTAATGGCAGCTGAATTCAACTATAAAGGTACTCATAGCAAAACGAACACAAGGCAAGTCACCTGATCTATATGACATCACAACATGTCACAGCAAAAAAAAAAAAAAACAGCATGGGCTGATTTATTTGAGGCCAATATTTTGGCTAAGAAAATCAGTTTTGTTTTAATTCCCCTTTCAAGTGACGTCTGGCATTAGTATCTCTACATAAGAGATCCGGCAAGAAAGAACCAACATTAACCGCAAAGGACCGCAAATGAATATGCCGAAGAACGTAGGATCTAAAAAGACCTGATCAGCAAAAATGAAAAGTAGATATATTAAATCCTGCAAGCAGAATACTGCAATGCTGATCGTACTACGTGAAAAATATCACGTAATACGATCAGCATATGTCTAAGAAAGAACCAGTCGGTTTTATATAAAACCGACTGGTTTTATAACTTGGTGTAAAGCGCATTTGATCATGCTCCATGGAAAATTGCGCTATATAAGTTCTAATTAGTTGTAATTGTAATTGCATAGGGAGGGCCTCTCCCTTTTTAGCTCTTTTTCTATTAAAAACAAAAGCTCAGCGAACGAGGATGACCCGAATTACTGCTTGATCAACAACCACTGCCTAACTTAGGTCAACTATTAATAACTGATTATGTTCAATATATGTAATTTAAAGGTGTTCATTGGTTTTCGTGGTTGAAGCCCTTCGATTTCTGGCTATGGTTAACTATTTGGGGCATGAATATCGTCATCTTGCTTGTTATTTGGTGGCTTGATAGAAAGAGTCCAAGAGGACATTATCATTTTCTCAAGGAGAGTGACGAAGATGGTTTTACCTTGTTAGGTAGGTACCAAGCAGTTAATCCTTCATTAATTCATTATACGATTTGCTGCTTACAAACTTAACCTAAACGCTTAGCTAATGGGGCTGCATCACCATTCCATATTGAACGAAAACGACCAAAGTGGTCGTCAAAAGGCTAAGTGCCAGATGGTTTACCCCCAATCATGGCACTTGTTCTTGCATTTTGCATGATTGTTTGGTAATATATTTCTCTTATGTGCTAGATTCCATGAGCTATGTATGGGGTGTGGCCTTTGGCAAAGAGATAGGAGCGGACAAAACGCCTCGCAGCCTAAGCGCGAGATTGGTGTCATCCGTGTTTGCATTCGTCGTATTGATTCTTGCCAACTCTTATTCTGCGAACTTGATGGCTTTCTTAGTGCAGGACAACTTTTTGCTACCTATTGAAGGTATAAAAGACCCAAAGGTATGCAAATGGTTTAGTTAACATCTTGGTTTGTTAGTCACCGGGAGCTTTTAAAGACATCTTTACTAGCCTGTTCCAGGCGGTCAGATAGTGGGGGCAACGCAAAGAAAATTTGAGAAGGAAAAAAAATATTAAACGGGGGGCGGAGAGTAGGGAGAGAAGGAACGTAAGTCTCTTCTCCCCCCCCCCCCCCCTCTCCTCTTTCCTTTTTTCCCCGCTTCCCATTTCGTTCCACCCTCCGCTATCTGAACACCTTGAACAGGCTACATTTTTAGGGTAACTGGCTTTGTATGCAATGTTGTCCCAGGACATTCCTCTCAGATTTCAAGGAAAAAGTCCGGAGACGGTTGCTCTGCACTAGCTGAACTTCCCAAACTCTGATATTCATGGTTTTAACTGAAAATTAATTGCTTCTGTAATTGAGGTTGTAAATCGGATCCTTATTCCCTTTTGAACTTATCTTCCTCGCTCAGTCGTAAAACATAGGCTGCCCCTGCCTAGTCCCTGTAGGGCGTTTTCCTAAGCCTTCTCGGTCAATTCACTTCCGTGAAGTATCCGAGGCGAACTCACTTCTTCTCTCGGACCACGTGACCCGAAACGAATTGGCTGTCCCTTTTTCTTTTGATATCTCTACAAATGACGTCAATCGTTCTGATATAAGTAGTACAGGGAGCACCGGTTACTCCGTGTTTTTGCGGGGGAATCTCGTTGACTTATGGGGGAATATATTGACCCCGATGACGTCAAAGCCTTCTGTCTTTATCTCATAAATAAAGTGTAGAGGAATCTCATTATATTCTTTTCTAACCTTGATCGGTTTAACCTGCTTATCATGTTCTATTTTTATTACACGGGACGACAGATTTTCTAGTGATTTTTAGGTCGATGGATGTCTTGTCTTTTATATAATGTCATGACGTCATCAGTGTTAATGTCTTCCTCTATAAGTTAATAAGACTCCAGCGCAGAAAAAACGCAGTAACCGATGCGCCCTATACTACTGATATTGGCAAACGCCTTTCAAATTTGGTCAAAGGTTGCTGGTTGAGAAGAACTAACCAGGAGATATATAATGTTGTACGTTAATTGCCTTTCAGCTAAGGGACCCGTCTCTTCATCCGCCAAATGGATTCCAAATTGGTATCCTGCAAGGTTCCTTTACTGAAATGTATTTTAGGATTAACATTCACCATGAATTTCGTCAACTTTATAACAACAGCCTAAAAGTGAAAACATTTGATGAAGGGATAGACAAACTTAACAAAGGGTAAGTTACTCTCATTACAATATCAAGCAATAAGCTAATTTGGTACCCACATCCCCAAGGTGAAGTGAATGTTACGAGGAAGTTAAGTACCAAATAGTTGCATAGTAGAATAAAAGGATTCGGCTCTGATCAACTGAGACAACACAATAGGGAGCTTAAGCAACGAGGACGGCGACGGCTACGAAAACGTCACTCAAAAAGTGAATTCGCGCTGCCTCAAGCTTTATAGCGCTTATTCCATCTCTTTTCACTCGTCAAACGAGGTCAAATTTTGGAATTGAATTCTCAAGGACTGTATCAAAGTTTAGGAAAAGAAAAAAAGGAAAAAGTTGTTGTCTTGTTTTACCGTCCTCGACAAAAGGTGAAATTAGGTACTTTCACGTTGTCGTCGCGCAGCGACGGCAAGAAATGTACAAAAAAGCGTGATGCACGTACAATGTTGTTGTTTTGCCAATTTAAACCTATTGCTTTTTTTGCCGTTCTCGTTGCCGTCGCCGTCGTCGTTGCTTACGCTCCCTAACAACTGACAGGCGCGTCTCCAGTAACGATCCCAGAAGCAACTGCGGGAAGCATTTCGGTTACATTTCCTTCTTGTGATTTTTACTCTCGCTTCGCTCTGCAAACTAGGAAAACATCTGACCTGCTGGTAGGGTAGCCCCTTTACGTGGGCTGTTATATGCTTGAGTTTCAAATATGAGTAGACTCCTGGCCGACTATAGGACCTTGTGGAAACGCACGTTCAGCACAGTGTTTTACCAAGCACTGAACAGCACTTAAGAAGTTGTAGCAACTAGCCTGAGTATCAGGTCTTACTTAAGGGTTTAGGAAGGGGAGAGAAAGAGAATGTCTCTGTCCCCTCTATTACCATTCTCTCCCCCCTCCCTCAGAAACGTTTCACACTCAGACTAGCTAGCAACTGATAGTAAGCCCAATTGACTTCTATCTGGCAGTGAAATTCAAGGATTGGTCGGGGATTACTTGTCTTTGCATGAAGTCGCCCACACCATTCCAGGATGCAGGTACAGCCCAGCTGGTTCTGATTTTTACACTCATGGCGTGGCATTTTCCGTCCCAAAAGGTTCTCCCTGGCTTGAGGACATCAACCGAGTTGTCACTGGGATGAAAACTAACGGAAGTTTTCAGAGGATTGAAAAAGTGTATTTCGATAAGAAAAAATGCTCTAGTTCTGCTGCCAAAGACCTGAGTATACTCAACTTATCTGGACTTTTCCTGACGGTAGCTGTAGCTGTAGCGGTTTGCTTTTCAGCACTGTTTGTAGAAGTGATCATCATTTTCATTTTGGCACGAAATGGTCAGTACCTAGGGCATGTTGGAAAAGTATGCGTGCGTTTTTTATTTAACCTGAGAAAAGGCGAAGAACACCTGATAACTTTGAGTAATTCTACAATAATGCAAAAACGGAGCTGTGTCAGGATAGAGTGCATAGAAACTGTGAATGAATATCAACACAATTCGATTAATGCACCAATTGACTTGGAACAGCTACGGACGAGGATGCCGGGCAGACAGAGGGATGGTGTTTCTAGCGATGAAAGAACCTCGAATGCTCACTTCAAAGCTTTGAATCTAACAAGCGGTTTCCATAATCCGAGTTTGACTTCAGAAGACGCATCGTTTTAACTCTATCAGTTAGATAGCCTGTTTTCTTAGCCGCTACATGTCGCGCGAGCTTTCGATTCATTTCGAATAGTTATGACCGATTAACTGATTCATTACGAACTGGCGTTTGAGAAAAACAAGGTAATGAAAAAGTCACTCACAAAAAATTGAATTGCTGAAAAGCGAGTGATTTTCTAATTTGGACCACCTGCAAGTCACTATAATTTTGTTTGTCGTTTGTCCACTTAAGTCCTTTTTGCAATGTGTAAACATCTATTAGGACGTTTCACGTCATCATGCCCCTTTATTCGCCCCGTGTAACGAAATCCAAGAGAGGTTTGGATTCCAAATTCCACGCTGTGAATTCCGGGTTCCACGCAGTGGATTCTGGATTTTACGTACTGGATTCAGGATTCCTTGTCCGTGGAACTTGGATTCCTGATTCCAATGGTTAGCGGTATTCAAGACGCTTTGAGCTTGATTCCTGATCCCAAAGCCCAGGATTCCAGGTTACACAAGGATTCTGGGATCAGGATTGTCTCACACGGGGCGAGCGTAATACTCTCCCGCTTTTTCTACATTATGGTCAGTTGACATATCATGTGTCACATGTCACGTGTTCAATACAAAGAATGCCAAAGTATGTTTTGCAGTATTTTAAACTACACATCTGGCAATGGCAGATTGTCTCCGCTCTCCGCATTAACTCCTGCTTTCAGAACGTAGTCTGAGTTTAAGAGGTGCATGCTGGCTAATTAAAAGCTTTTCATAGTTATTCAAAGATAATTATAAAAGATTTTAACTTTTCAATTTTATCACAGTACTGCCTTAATGAGCGTTAAAACTGCAAACACATCTTCAGTAAGCTTTAGAAATCCACTGGTCTGATCTTCATCTCAGCTCTTTTAGCCGAGTATTTTGCACCCTTCCACGCGCGCCAGTTAATACCATCATGGTTAGATGAGTGCTGTCCGTGATAGTAGAAGCCATTAAGACTGGCGGTCACACAGCTGTTAAACCACCATCCTCCTTTATAGTTCACAGCACAGTTGCTTGAGCTTTGATCATTATCGCGATCTTTAGTTGAAAACGCAGATCCAGCGTGATAACCCAAAGAATCTCCTGCAGTCCCTAGAAAAGAAAGAAAGAAAAATGTATGCATGCAGTTGCCCTAAAAAGGATGTTACCCCCGCCCTGAACACCCTGCAATATTGTTGCACATATTGGAATATTGATCATAAGTGCAGATTTCCTAACTGAGTAAGGCGAAGTGTTACCCTAGGTGACAGAGGTTTTTTCTCGAGTGCGATGTTTGCGGCGAGATGTTGTGGGGTCGGCAGCGTGTCACTATAAAGACTTGACCGAAACGATAGCGTGCGAAAACATCCGTTTCTCCTCGTTCTTCGCCGCAGGGGACGTTTCGCGCGGAGGAACGTCTGCGACTCAGCGACTCCATAATGATGACGTAAAATCTGTCCGGAATCCGGTCAGAAGCGCTGATTGGTCGACAGAGTAGTTACATTGTTTAAGCTATTGTTAACAAATGACAGACAAAAGACAAAAGGCCACAAAGGTCAAATGTAAACGCGAAGAATCTCTAACAAAACAGTCAATATTTGTGGAATATAGTCTTCTCTAGGAGTAGCATTTGAGTTTTGCTGGAGCTCGTTGGCAGATAAGCAAAACACTTTACCAAAATCGACCAGAAGACACGTAAAATTAGACAAATTTAAATTTGGAACCCCTTGACTACCGTATTTAATATGTAAACATTGATTTGGGTCATCAGTATGGAATTTCTGTCGCTGAGTCGCAGACGTCTCTCCGCGCGAAACGTCCCTAGCGGCGAAGAGCGGGGAGAAACGGATATTTTCGCAGGCTACCGAAAAGAAAACCCGCGCAAGAAAAGCTGCTGCACCTAGATTAACGGAGTGCCGTATCGCTATCAGTTTCTTTTGATCAGGGTTAACATTTCCAAAATCAGTGAAAAAATTGAATGGAATGGCTTTGCAAATTACGGAACAATGGTTCGTCCACGCCTGATTCTTCTTAGCATAATATGATCTAAGGCTCACTGTCCAAAGCTTGCCGCCCCCCCCCCCCCCCCCCCTACATTTTTGGTATAGGATAGCGCTTGTGCATTTTTTTAAAATTTTCTAACGCACTGCTCATGATAAGGGCTTTTAGAATGTCTTTTATTTACCGAAGTTCAGTTGTTTTTATCATTATCACTCACCGTAATAATTTCCAAGGCTCATTTTGTACAAAGCTCTCTCACTTGCCACGGCAAAGAAATCATATTCAGCGTAAGCAGTATTTCCTTTTGTGTCTTCAAGCTCCACTCGAAGTCGGCTTTTTGTTTTTGTCAAGCGATTCATCTTATCGAGTCCGAGCCAAAACTCACCATTCAAGCTACCAAATCCGCGCTTGTAGTCATTCCATCCTCGCTGAAAATCAACTGAACCGTCCAATCTTTTTTGGATCACGGTCCAACCTCCACCAGCGGCTTTTTGATCACAGAAAACATCAAAGGCGCCTGAACCATCAGGGTCAATTGCGTGAACTCCGCTGGTTCTTCGGCCAGATTTGTACAGTTCAGCGCAGTTCTTCCTTACTGTAATAAAGAATCGCAAAACAATCACTTCTCCATTAAAACGGTTATGAACCAAGAAGACCCAGAGGAGCAGCCAACTGGTCAACCTCGTTCCCAGGGTCCTTTCCTACTCGTCTCCGAGGGACGAGTAGGAATGGAACCTGGGAACGAGGTTGCCAACTGGCAACGACGCAACGACCGCATGTTTCCAAATACGTCAGGAGCGTCAGGAGTGTCTCACATGGTTGCCCTGAGTTCCCCTAAAAACTATTTGCTTTTACAATGATATAGTGGACGTTTGGTCGACTCGAAAGCTTTAGGTGACTTTTTCGTCACACTCAAAAGTTTCCACCTTAAAAACTGTTTGTCCGTTTGAAAGTTCGAGTACTTGAGTAGCTGTAAATTTATTAGAAAAGTTACCCCCAAATTTTTCAGCCTTTCTCGAACTTTAGAAATTTCTAGGCAATACTTGCTTCTTCGAACTGTTATTTTAGAGAAAGAAAAAGTCGTTGGATGCCCCTGATGATCATCACAGCGATACAGCAAAGCACGTGATTGACTCCAGGCTCTAGCTTGGGCAGGTTATGGAAAGAAGAGAGGCTCTGGGAACGATGATGAGTTTTTGAGGACTAGGAGGTTGGTGCACGTTTTTGCGCAGGACTTCTCAGCTTGAGATTCCTATCGCTTTGCAGTCTAAGTGAAGTTCACAAGGTCTCATCAGTCAATCTGCCTTTTTAAGGTAATCCGGATTCCGGAACTAGTCACTCGAGAAGTAAATAGAAAACTCGGTATAGTCCATATCGGGTATTTAGATTGTCTGCGACACAGGCTAAGAAATTTTTGCTTGCAAAACTCCAGAATCCTGAGCTTTTGAATCCGGAATTCAGTGCTAGGAATCCGGGATCCCGCTAACGATTGGAATCCAGAATCCGAGTTTTACTGAAAAGGAATCCGGAATCCAGCACCTGGAATCCGGAATCCACAACGTGGAGTCCAGAGTTCAAGACTGTCTTGGATTACCTTACGTGGGGCGAAGTCAAAGTTTAGTGAAAAAAGCTTTTGGATCATTTTACGTTTCTGTGAAACTGCCCACCTACCACTCCCCTAAGCCAACATTTTGCCCTTAGTAATTAAGAACTAAGTGTTAATGTTGGTTTAGGGGAGGGGGTAGTTGGGCATTGAGGGAGCCCCATGCCCTGAACCTGTGAAATCAGGGATACTCAGCGTATGATTTTTACGCAAAAACTAAGATTCCCTTTGGGTACATCCCCAAGGACTTGGTTACTTGTCTCTCGGAAAAATGCGCTGATTCTATTGTACTTGCCTGAATTGGAGTTACTTCCAGTCAAAGAGTCGACCTTCTGCTGTATGTCCGCCAGTTGAGTCCGTATTTTAAGAAGCTGACCTTTGATCTCCTTGTCTGGTCCTGAACAATAGTTGTTGAAGTGAACATTACCGCACCCGGTTGACGAAGATTCCCCGCTCTTTACTTGTTTTGGCTGGGGCTGCGCCTTAGTTGGCAGGGGAACAGTACAAAATGCTGCTTGAAACAGCAGGATACAGGAGAATATTGCCTTGACAAAAGGCATTTTCGACTAGGACGGTGAAATGCGAGTGAAACTGCTCTAATGCTTTCTCGTACAATTGAAAACCCAACTTGAAACAGGATTTTTTTGTAAGGCGATTATTTGGCTGTTGTGACGTGCTTCAAGCAGCTTAGATGGAATTATTTGTATGTCTTTTCTCTTTAGTGCGGATATACATGAATTGGATTTCTTATGAGATTTCTGTGCCAGTGACTAACGTCCTGTCCACACTTGTGCGTTTGAAAGTATGCGTTTTCCTTGTCATCGAAAACACATCGTGGATCGATTCGCGTCCACACTACCGTTTTGATGCGCCCATTCGTAAAACGTTCGAAAACGATAGAATTACACGTTTGTGATGTAAGTTGAACTCTATGCTCTATGCACCATCTACAAACACACGCTCCTGAGATATTTTCGATAATTGTTTCCATTATGATGCGTTTTCGTCCGTCCATACTAATACGATTTGTATGCGTTTTCGTTTTGATCCACTTTCAAGAGCGTTTTCAAATCGATGTGTTATCAGTGCGGACGGAAGGCCTAAACGCATCGAAATGTACACGTTTTCAAACGAAAACTCATCAGTGTGAACAGGGCCTAAGAGGCTGTTACATACGATTACTGGTAGAAAACGTATTAGCATGTCAAAGGACTGTGGCACGGATGAGTAGGTTACAAGCAACAATTATTTTTGCACACCAAGCAGTTTTTCCGTCGGCACACGTGTCGAAGTCTTAATACGTGCAGCGCGGCATTGCATACGTGCTTTGTCTTGCGCAGATTTTGACTCGTATTTGCTGATTTAACCCGTTAGGTGACCCAGTATTCACATACAAATTCTCCAAACTGATTCCCGTACATTTTTTTTAAAGAACAAGCCGTGGCGGATCCAGTCCTTCAAATAAGGGGGGAGGGGGTGGTCATCCAGACCCTAAGATAAGAGCGGGGGCGGTCTTAAATTTTTTTTTCGGACCTTCGGGCCTCAGTTTGATCCAAAACTAATGGGGGGGGGGGGGGGGGGGGGGTGGGGGGGGACAGGCTCCCCTTGATCCGCCACTGACAAGTCATTAGAATTTGATAAAAGATCAAAGCATTTTTCTTTTGTTGATAATTTAATTAATTCTCGTAGCCCTTTCGCTTGATTATGATTGTTACAGATCTTTGCACGGTTTTTTCAACTTTTGACATGGACAAGTTAGGGAAAATTCGTTGACACCACTGAAAACAACGCTTTAAGATTAATAAAATTGCCTGGTTTGAAAGTGATTTGTTGAAAACTAACGAAGACAGACGTTTGCATGGTGGTTCATACCGTATTTACTCGAATAAGCGCCCAACCTCGAATTAGCGCCCATCCTAAAGGCAGAAAAAGTTAATAAGCGCCCAGCCTCGAATAAGCGCCCACCCCCTCCTCCTCCCAATTAAACTCAAATAAGCGCGCACCCCCACCCCACCCACTTGAGTGAATAAATTCTAATAAGAGACTTCCCCAAGGACGGAGTTTTCTTCAGAGTATTTTACAGAAATCTTGCTTGTTAGTTCTTCGCGTTTTGTTATTAGCATTTATTATTTTGTTGCAAAATAAACATACTTCACTTGCTGAAAATGGTGAAAATTTAATAAGCGCCTAGCCTCGAATAAGCGCCCACCTCGAATAAGCGCCCACTCTCAAGGTCCAAAAATTTAACAATCGCCCAGGGCGGTTAATCGAATAAATACGGTACGTATCACCTTTAAATTTGGCAATTATAATAATATTAAGGCGCTCATTCCAGTGGTGTCCACAGATTTTCCCTATCTTGTCCATGTCAAAAGTTGAAAAACCGTGAAAAGGACTTTTGTCAGGAGAAGATTGATATTGGTCACGCTTGGGACTTAAGGGCTTAATTGCTGAAACGAGCTCTTCTACCTGTTCTGTTCTTAGATTGTTCTTCACTTTTCAAGGATATCCGTTAACTTGAGCTTATCTCTTTTTTATTTACGACACGTACTTATATTTATACGTACATGGGTCTTTTGCGTCGGCCAACTCTGTGTACGTGCTTCGGTACTTGCAATTAAGTTTTTTTACGGAGGGGGAGGGGTACCGTCTTTCTGCAGGTGATAGACGACCCTCTACACTTAAAAGAATCTAGCTCATTGGAGCTCAGTTTGATAGTGAGTCACAAACATGCATTCGTTCACGATCCTAAACAGTAGAAGCGTAGAAGGTGAGGGCCTGACCCTAAGAAACAGCCTACTCCTTAGCGGCTTCTCGGTTTTCTCAGGTTACGATACGCTGTGGGAAGTCAAATTTCATTTGCAGATCATTTTTGGGGGAAACTGCCCCCCTCATTATCCAGCCCAGTGCCGTAGCCAGACCAAAGGGCCAACCGAGGCAGGCGGGAGTTGCTAGGGGGGTTCGGGGGCATGCCCCCCCCCCACCCCCGAGAAATTTTGAACTTTAGTCTCTCGGAAATGCGATTTGCAACGTTTTCTGGGCCTTTCGGTAACTTTTTTTCGAGTTAATTTAAGTGGAATGTAAAAAGCAATAATCAAAAACAAGCTACATAATCTGGGTGACCGTTAACCTCGCCAATGGTTTTGATCAGAATTTGTTCAAAAAAAATTTGAGTTAACGTACGTAGCCCCTTCAGATCGATGATATGGTAATTTTTTCATAGTATATTGACTGAATTGCTGAATTCTTTGTAATATCATGATGCGTTAAAAATATCCGATGATCGCTTATGTAAAATAAAAATGATCGGCGAAATTCATCAAAATTTTACCGAGGCGAGTGCCTCGGTTGGCCTCATACTAGCTACGGCGCTGCAGCCCATACAGATAAGGCCTTACAGCCTCAATGAGTGTGGTTTAAAGCCCACCTCGTTCTCCAGGCTTTCCCCTGTAAATTGATGGGAGAGATGGGCAGAGAATTAATTCTAATCCTGAAAAGGTACGATAGCCCAAAGGAAAAAGGAACAATTCTTCAAATGAAAAAAAAAAAAAAAAAGAAAAGAAAAAAAAAATTGGTCTTCCCCCTCCCTGCCGCCCCCCCCCCCCCCCCAAAAAAAAGATGGCAAATACCTCCCACAACAAGAATTAATATTTTAATATACTGAATATAAATTGTGATCTTTTTCAAGTTACAAAATATCACAAGGTGGAATGGTAAATTCACTCATAAAGCAAAACTAGAGCCATGATAACACTGAGGTTACATAAGGGCCTGTTTAATTATATGAGGTGAGCCAGCAAGGTTTAATAGCTGGACAGGCCTGCTTTACATAGCTGGCTTGGCTCATCCCTTATTTCCCGATAAAATTTTTACTGGGTATATATGAGAAGGCAGGCTGGTACACTTGCTGAGATCTCTGTTGCTCTCTGTGGTTCTAATATTTGGAAATGTGGATGAAATCCTAAATGCAGACCAATAAGAAAAGCTATTGAACAGAACTTTCCTGCAGTGTTGTTTATAATGCTGTACAATGTGTTTCTACAGTACGTCTTAGTATGTGAATAAGGTCTGATCTTTTGATCCTCAGTTTTTTTCCCTAGATGCCCCATTTATATGGAGACTTTCTATGGCCCCCCACAGTGTTTGCATTAACAGGCTCCCGCTGTAGATAAATGCACACATGAGTCACAGGGCCTTAACAGCTAGAGCTTGTCCCAGATTTAGCTTTAAATAATATTATTATTATGGATACATGGTTACCAAAGCAAAATTTGGCTTGTTTTAGTTCAAGACTTTAGTTCCAGGGCTGTTTATAAGTTCTACTACTAATAAATATTGCTATGCCTCTCTAAGTAGTTACTTATTGCCTCCCTCAGGAGTATTCCATCTTCGTCATCAACTGGCCCCTCATTAGAGTCCTCAACATTAACATCAACATCATTCTGTATGATTGCAGGCTCAACTGGGGCATCATCCCCCTCCTCGATGCACAAGTTGTGCAAAACGCAGCAAGCAATAACAGTTGTAGGAACTCTCAGTGTGTCCTCCTTAAGAGTTTCCATAAGGCATCGCCAACGACCTCTTAAGAGCCCAAATGACTGAATGATCTTTTCCCTTGCAGCGCTCAGTGCAGTGTTAAAAGTGCTCTGGCTTGAGTTCACGTTCGGTGGCTCCGTATAGGGTTTCATTAGCCAGGGGCTCATGTCGAAATAATGATTCCCAACAAGGAGAGGCTTGACCTCCCTTCCGTTAATTACTCGAACTGGTGCATTTAAAATAACACCATTTTCAACGTCACGCTGTAACACACTGTCACGCAACATCTGTGAATGAGTCACGGACCCTGGGCATCCGGCACTGACGTGAATAAATTTACAGTTGCTGTCAGCTACCCCTAACACGAGAACACTGTAAAATATTTTCTTGCCCAAAAAATCGTACTTATTTTGCTTGGGTGCAATGATCTTTAGGTGGGTTGAATCCAGGGCTCCAACCACTTGGGGAAAAGAAGAAATATGTTCGAATTCTCCCATGACTTTTTTAGTTTCCTCCTCGGTTCTCGGAAACTTGATGTAATTTGCCGCTTTCCTCCTCAAAATGTCGCAAAATTCATTCTTTACCACGTTGGCCGTTGATTTGGGAAGACCATAGCCCAAGCCGCAAGCTGTATAGCAGCTTCCAGTGGCGAGTCGATTCAAAGCGACAGCAACTCGTTTCTCCAGCGAAACAGACGGCCGCATGTTCGTGTCCTGCCGGGATAATTCGGATCGAACTACATCGCAAATCTTGAAAAACGTTTTCCTAGAGACATGGAAGTTCTGATGCCATGTTTCGTCCGGGAGGTTACCCGCAATAAGCTCCTCAAACATGAACTGATCCCTGTGCAAAACCCAAACGCGTTTTTGTGGCCCTTCTGCAACAGGCGGCTGAACTTTGGCGGCTTTACGTCTCTCTTGTTCGAAGTAAGCGAGTAACGCCATCAGTGTTCGAAGACGTCGTTTCTTGAGCGCACGAAGTCTTCTTATAAGCTTTTCTTGGCGGTTTGTAGCCCTTGAGGCTTGTAGTGCGACTACAGCATTGAGAAAGAATTGAGCCGTATTCACATTGACAACACTTGAATCCATATTATGATTACAGTTGACCAGTTTTGCACTCAAACTTTTTGTACGTGAATAAAAGAACTGATCTTGTGAGTAGACAGACTGACTCTCTGACAGGTAGCGGTTCCAAACGAATTTTAAGCGAAGCGAAAGTAGCAATCAAATCTAGACGCGACGTTTTCAACTCTTCGAGTAAATCTACACCAGGTTTTCAATTGCAAATTCTTTACCTATTGTGTCTGAGCCAATCAAGTGGCAGTATTCGATAAGCTTGCTTCATTGTGTGGCGTCTTCCATTTGACTGGTATCCCGTTTCGCTTGTGTTCAAACATGGACAAAACAGAGGGCAATTCGCTATCAAGCCTCGATCATTTCAGGTACTAGTAATCGTTAACTCTCTTTTAGTTCGATAACATTTTGTTCTTGTTGATTTCGCGCGAAATAAGCAGCAAATAGATCATCTGAAAGAGGCGAGGGGATCCAAACACAGCTTGTGTACATGTCCACATTGAAATGAACGAAAGCTGTTGTGTCTTCATTGTGAACTTGTTTTAGATGTGATTTTTTTCTTCGTCCAGGCCAGCTACGCTTGAGATCATTTCGCGGGTTTGACGAAAGAAAAAGGCTGGCTTGTCAGACGGACTTGTAGGGATTTATTTCCCCTTCAAAATCAGAAAATGTTTTATTCAGTTCAAGTTGCGTTGATTGCACTGTATTTTCCAATCCATTTCGCATATGTAAGTCTACTTTATTTATAATATCCGGTTTTTTCTGCAAAAAGAGGACAACTGGATCAATTCCGCTGTTTCGTTTCTCTCTATTTGTTTAATTCAAAGGATTTCAGAAGCATCTTAAAACGTCAATTACCTGACGACATGTGAAGATGGTTTTTAAGATATAACATGACACTGAACGTGACAACAACGTGTTTGTTCACACATGAGAATTTACATGTAACAAAACTGAACTTAAATTTATTCCAGTTTCAATATTGCCCCATGTGAAGGGGCCTCGAAGCGATTTAATATGTCGAGATTTTATACTTGAACTTATTTTCTACAAGACGTATGCATTAATTTGTAGGACAGATAGGAGGCAGAGTTTTCTGACTTGTTAACCAATGACACTTTTTGTGATACCGTTTTGGACAATAACAGTTCATTGGCGGTATAATACTACAACCAGATTGCATTAATATATTCAAAGTAAGTGGAAGAACCTCTATTTAAAACCCTGAAAGATTTAGGGAATTTACTGCAGTAAGGCTCTTGACGTCGGGTGGCACGCGAAACACGCGAGATGCAAGCGCTCACCCCACGAAACGCGAGTTTAACGAAAGGAAAAATCTTATTCACAAGAATGCGGCGGTTTTTCAAGGATTTAAAGGAAAAAGCTAATAAGTACTGCACATTTCTGTAATATGTCACAAGGCAGACAGTTACGGTATTTCTATATCAGCAAAAAAGCGAGGCTGATATATACCTCACTATCGTTTAAGAAAGATAATTGTAAGAGACTTCTCGCAGCCTACTTAACTAAAAGTTGTACACAAATTGAAACATCAAGGATACTCGGAAATGAAATTTTAGTTGCAGTATTTTTGTAATATATTGTTGTGTACTTCATTTAATTAAATTTGCATACGAAAGAGATTGCAGCAAAAAAGGTTGCTGAAATGAACTACACTCTCACACATCTGTTTTTTTCCCTTTTATTACGAATTTTTTCTTGAACACTAGCTACGATCGGTTAAATGGATACTTTGAAATAGGGAAAAAAAAAAGAAAAAAATGATGATCAAGATAGCGAATGGTTCATCTTCACATCTCCTTGTAGGGCAAATAGACCCCGGTAGAGTGGACAATCTTTCATAAGTTGATGAATGAGTGAATGAATGAATGAATGAATGAATGAATGAATAAATAAATAAATAAATAAATAAATAAATAAATAAATAAATAAATAAATAAATAAATAAATAAATAAATAAATAAATAAATAAATAAATAAATAAATAAATAAATAAATAAATAAATAAATAAATACATACATACATACATACATACACAGTCGAACCTCCACTAACAGTCACCTCTCCACTTCTGTTAGCCTGCGTAGCCAGCGTTTCCATTCTAGTTATTGCGCGAAAGTTAGAGCGGGAGCGAAAAAAAAAATAGGTCATTCCCATCATTCCTTTTTTTTTTGCTCTTTCTCGACGAAGTCGCGCGGAAACGCTTGCTGCGCAGGCTAACCTTCTGTCCCCAAGCTGGCCATTGTGGAGAGGGCAAGACAAGACACTAGACAAGAAGAGTTATTTCACTCAGCCCCGTTTACATGTGATAGATAGAGAAAAAGAGACAAATAAACACAATTACATAAGTGAAGAATCAAAATTGTAGTCATTATAGATGAGGAGCGAGAGGTTCGACTGTCAATAAATAAAAGCGTGCAATGCTTTTATGTTCAAGTTTTATGTGACTTGGATAAAAAATGTTGAAGAACTGCCTTAAAAAGGGAACATTCACACACGCGCTGTATCCAAATAAACAGTGATATCATAGTGACCAGTCCTAGGGGGTCTTCTGGTAAGAAGGTAAAGTGCCGAATTGAGTACCGTGCCAAAAAGAACACAACGCATAAATTATGACAAATTATGAAATCTTAACCGACCCTAGATGGGGAATCCTGAAACCTCGAGTTGGACATCGAGTCCGAGTTCGAGTTAGACTTCGAGTTGCAATTTTTTTTCCTTTTTTGTTTTTTGTTTGTTTTATTATGTTTTGGCTACCAGAAAAAAAAACACTTCTGAGCACCGGGAAAAACGGTTAAAGAATGGTTTATTTCAATCTGAGGTATATATCGGAATCTTATCTTGACGCATTGTGTCCCCAAGTATCGTGGAATGCTGAAGGCGGTTCTAAGTGCAAAATCGGTCATTTTCGTGGCTCGTGTTTCACTCCGAAAGTGACACAGTTTCGAATAGACTTTGTGATTGTTTTGTCGAAAACAACGGTATTTGAGAATGGATAAGGAGAGAAGTTATGCTGATGTCGTCTCTGGAAGTGGCAAGTTCATCGTTTTATCTTCCTTTTTTGGCGATTTGGAAATTTTCCACCACTACACTTGTGATATTTGACTAACCACGTGTGGTTATACACCTCACCAGGGTCTTCCGACTCCGATGAAGGATTGATGGTCAGGTGGGTGACTATGTAACCTTCTCTACACTGGTTGTTCATGCCCAGGGTGAAAATAATTTCCATGAAGATCCCTCTCAGAGGCGTTTACAGAACGAAGTATATATATTTTCTGGGAGATTTCCAAACAGAGTTTTGTGCTATTGAATTATTTGTTGTCGTGATGTGTTAATTAGATTCCTAGTTTGATTATCTGTTAAATAGACTTTTAAGTAGACACACGGCAATTTCTCACGCATGTTAGCTTGAGTAGTATGACTTAAGTTACAATGCAAAAAAAAAATAAACTATATTAATTAAACCTCAAAAAAATTTGAATCGCCAGTCTTCTATGACTCAGTAACTCTTTTCTTGAAACGACAGGTAGCTTTGCTATTTCATCAATTTTATCGAGTCATTTTCTCGTCGTTAACCGTCTAAGCAAAGGAGACAAAGAACTAGTGTTTGGCCCTCCTTACGGAACCGGTAGTTTCGAGCATTTTCGCGTTTGACAAGCGCGAAATTCTCCGATGGAAGAAAGTCAACCGAGAACATATTTTACAAATAAGTTAGTATTTATATCCGACCTTGTAAGAGTAGACACGCTCGCTGGTTAATCAGGAATGCCTGGATTTGCCTGTCAGAACTATAAAAAGCGAAATTCGATTTGATTTTTTTTTTCCAAAAAAAGAGGGAATACTTATAGAAGACCTCGCTATAAAAAGGTCGTCATCCATTACTCGGTGAGCAAATCGAGACTGATCTAAGTTTAGTCAGGGAATAATGTTTTGCGCGTTGGCTTCTCAGCATGTTCTGTTCCTCCCTCCCCTCCCGTCCTCTCCCTCTCTTCCCCCTTTATTATCTCTTTAAAGGGAAACTGTGGAGCAAGCTGAGGGGAAATCGGCGACAGGGTAAGCGCTGACTGCACAACGTTGTGTTTTAAAGGGTGTGTCCATAGTATTAAACACTACTATAAATATGTTAAGTTTTGTTAATTAAGAGCATATTCAGGGGCATTAGGCTTAAAAGCCCCTTTGCAAACAAATTACGATCAAAACGTTTTAAACACATTGGATTGCGAGGTCATGGCTTGGTCATTAAGTTGTCATCGCGTCGGTTCAGGAATGTCATAATTTGTCATAATTTACGCGTTGTGCCCTTTTTGGCACGGTACTCGATTCAGCACTTAACGGGTCTCCATTCCAGGTAGCTTGTTCAAGGCGTTGAGATACTGGAGAAGGGCGTGAAATGGAGAGGAGGAAAAGAGCGGTGGAAAAGGAAGAGGGAGTGAGGAACGAGGCAATCGGTCAAGTCGCCCGAAGTTGTATCGCCCGAAACCAGAGTCATGTCGCCCGAAATTTTTAATAAGAGTGTGTTTAGTATAATTTTTATCCCGTTCTTTAAGCGATTTTGAGACAAAACAAGCAGGATAATTTTGTAATTAAGTCTCGTTCTCTAAGCAATGATGCTATGGTGAGACGGAACATGCGGGAATAATGTGTACTATATCCCGTTAATCACGTTCTTTACCCGATGAAGAGACGAAACAAGCGAGATGAATGTGCAACATATCTCGTTCTTTTAGCCTTGAGGAAACGAAACAAGCACGTCAAGTGAGTAGTATATCTTTTTTCTTAAAGATTTGATGAAACGAAACAAGCGCGATTAAGATGTTCGGATGTTGATGAACAAATAAAAGTTCGGGTGACTTGACTAAAAATTTAGGGCGACATAACTCTGTTTTCGGGCGACTTGACCTTAAAGCGAACGAAGTTCAACAGGCGTTCCCTCACCCTCTCTCCCTACCCCCACCACTCGCTTTTTTTTTTGCGCTGTTCCCACTATCTGAACGGCTAGAATAAGCTTCATGCCGCGTGGAAGTTATGCGTTAAGGGCCTGTTTACTTGAAGGTGGGGGACCCTAAGTAAGTGAGGTAATCCGCTTAGATGGGGTAACCCACCCGTCCATATAATCTCTCATTTTAATTTGATCACGTTTACATGATAGGTGGGGTGGCCATATAAGAGATTATATGGACAGGCGGGTTACTCCACCTAAGGCTGTTACCTCACTTACCTGGGCCCCCCACCTCCATGTAAACATGTCCTAAACCTCGTCTTCAGTTAACTGTTCCTTATAAGATAATAACCTTCAGTTTTGCTTCGAATTGTTCTTTGCAGTCAGTTTGCTTCATCAGTATTGTCTCCCACGGGAACTGATAGCAACGGATCGAACCAGCAGCCTCTCTTTCGGTCCGAGATGCTTTCGCGTGATAGAGGCACTACAGCTCAAGGCAAAGTCACTTCCCCGACATCTCTCAGCGCGTTCTCGAGCCTATCCTCTGAAGGACGCAGCTCAGCGCCCAATGTGCCTCCTACCAGAAGTACTGATTCTTTCATATCGGCAATGCCGATAAAGCCCGGCCGCTCTCCGAATTGGTCCGACGCTGAGACTCGGTTTCTTATAGGGTTTTGGGCCGAGCAACATCAAAATATTAGCCAACAAAGGAACGCCAAAGCTTGGGACATAGTCGCTCGGTTGCTGAACCAGAAACTTGCGCAGTGTGGATTTGAAACGTTTCGGACGGGTCAACAGTGCAAGGGACGCATGAAGAGCATAGTGTTTGACTACAGAACAACAAAGAAACGAATGATCGAGACCGGCGAGGATGACAGAAAATGCGACTACTTTGAAGAACTTGATCAAGTGCTCGGGAGAGTGCAGGGAGGAGGGTCTGAGTTGAGTGACCCAAGTACGGTTACCCAGGAGGGCGAGAAGGCGTCAGCGGGTGGCGGGGACAACGAAGACAGCAGCACAAGCGATGATATCGTCGTTGTGAATATTCCAACCAGCTCTGCGCTGAACGTTGATACAACCACTGGTCTGCAAACTGGAATTACAGGAGTGGAGGTTAATCAGACAGTAGCCGAGGAGAGGGAATCACCACAGAGAAAAGAACCCCCTAGGAAAAGAAAGAAAAAGACACCGACGGATGACGATGATAACTCTACAATTCAGTTTCTCAGGAGTTATATGGAGGAAAGCGATCGTCGAGACAGGGAATTCTTGCTGCAGATGGCGCAGATGGATCGCGAGAGAGAGGAAAGAAATTATGAGCGAACAATGAAAATGATGATGGAGATGGCAAAAGTGTTCAAAAGTAGTATTGCAAGTAATCAAGAAAACCCCAGGGGCAGTGGTGTTGGTACTGTTCCTCCCACGCACGGTGGGGATATGCGTTTAAGCATGAGCGATAACAATGCGGCTTCTTCGCGCGTGGGAGAAAGCTTTGGAACACATTTGAACAGGGATTCTAGAATGAAAGGCAACGAAGGAGGCTCAGCGCAAGACAAGAAAGAGAAGCCACTTCAGTTTCTTAAAGAGTACATGGAGGAAAGCGATCGGAGAGACAGGGAATTTTTACTGCAGATGACACGAATGGACCGGGAGCGAGAGGAAAGAAGCTCGGAGCAAACCATGAGACTTATGATGGAGGTGGCAAAGGTGTTCAGAGGGGGCAGCTAGAGACTGAGTTAACTTAGAGTATTTGGTCAAGTACTGAAGCTATAATAATGGTTTAATTTTGCTCAAGCTCGGTGTACTCGGTGCTCTGTTTTTGTTTTTGTTGTTGTTGTTGTTTGTGTGTGTGTATTTTTTAACACAGGAAGAAACAGTTTTGAAGCAAACGCAAGACAAAAGTGTTCATGGCAAGTTAAATTTTCGAAGTATCCGAAAAACTTGTCGGAATGTAAAGAACACCATCAGTGTTTAAATTTAGTTTAAATTTAAGTTTAAATTTAGATTAAAATCGTTTTAGACCGCACCTCGTATGTACACGGAAGATTTAATTGCTAAATTGGTTTTTACATCAATTTAAGTATCCTAGAACAGTTTTACTTTTATGCGTTTGATTTTGCATGGACTACATGCTAAGATTGGGAGGGTAGAGGCTCACCCTCAGATGCAAAGATTTAAACTGAGGTATTAAAAAGGTGTACGAACACTCTGCTTAGATACTACTGCATTTCCGCCTAGCAGGGTATTTTTATTTAGGAATTTCTCCTTTTAGCAATGCATAATCAATGGTATAGTTTTCAGTCCTGCCTTCTCCTCAGGCGCTTCGTATTTCGCATAGAGGCGCGCGTAAAACAGGAGTAACTGGTGACGAAGCGCAATGGACCATGGGAAGGTGAAAGAGGAGAGGCAAAGCTCTCGCCCGTTTTCTCCTTCCCGCCTTCCCTTGCGCTCATTTTTTTTTTCAAGAGAGACGCCTGAGTACAAGGCAGGTTCTCAGTGCGTAAGAACTAGAAACGATCATCAAGGACGATCTGCCTTGATAACGAAACAACTTCAGATAAACAGTATATAACACGCAGGAGAAGGAGCCGAGTATGTTACTGATTTCCCCCCGTGCAAGTGCTATTTGGCAAGGTGACGTAATACCTCGCTTGTACACGACCCCAGTTTCCTTTTGTTGCCGTTCCTCATCATTTAACCCCGAGTAAATGCAAATGCTAAAGCAATCTTAAATCTGTGGACTCAAGAAACACCACTTTCATTTGTCCCCAGCTTCGAGGCTGGATGCAAGACGAGAAAAATGCAAACCTCAAACGAAAACGATACTGCTCCATTTTTATTCTTTAAGCAAGGAGAAGGTTTTATTACTCCGCGGTGAGAGACGTAATCTAGAAGCCTACATGTAACAAAATACATCCTGCTGCCTCGTTCACAGGCATTTCCAAGGCTTAGAGGGGGTTTGGAACAAGGGGGAAGCGCGAGAGGGGGATGATGGGTACGACCGCAGAGCGCGAGCAGGGAGTGATGGGAAGGAAAAAAAGAGAGCATTTCTTTCCCTTCCCATCACTCCTTTCGCCCGCGCTTTCCTTGATAATTAACTCAAATATCCCCCAGAAAGTTATCGCGAGCGACTGGGACAAGGCAGACACGTTTGTATTGAAAGAAATATAATGTTTTTTTGGCAATGTATTTATTACTTGAGTCACCAGAATGAGTTCTTAAAATTTCACAGCAGCCATGACAGTCGAAGATTTGGTTCTTTTCACACGTCCGCGTCCTAAAGAAGGTAACCTTGGTACCTGCATACTGGCAGCTCTCGAATTGCGCGCATACTTCAGACGCGTCTGTTGATCCAGTAGAGATTCTCCAAGAAGGCGTGGACAAAGTCCTGCTATCGAGTCGCACTCACCGGGATGCAAACTCGAACGCCTGGAATCAAGTTCCCCGTCGCCTTCCCCGTTTATATGTGGTGGCTGAGGTGCGGGGTTGTATTTACGGACAGGTAAACCTTGTCGGAAGGAGGGAGAGTTCTGCTCGGCGTAAAGAATCAACAGTTTTTGAACTGACGTGCGCGATGACCTAGCTTTGTTGTTTTCACGCGTAGGTGCAGAGCTTTCGTGCGTCAAGAGCTCGTTTCTCATTACAAGGTAATCGGATGATCCTTTAAATAAATTGCTATAAGTACCCAATTCATAGCTGCTTTCCTTTGTATCGGACCGCTCTCGTGATGTATAATCTCGCCTTTTCAACCCAGATCTTCTTGCCAACAAAATTTTCTGCTGAGGCGAAATTTTATCGTCATCTTTTATCTCTTGCGTTTTGCACTTCTGCTTATCCAGTGAGCCTTCATCCTTCGCAAACAGAAACGAAAAAATGTTATCTTCTGTCAGCTGAGTAAATTGAACAAAACTATCCAACGTTTGCTTTTCTTTCCGTGAGGAATCAAATAAAGGCAACGACGAGATGCTCACACGGAACTCATAAGGGTCGTTTTGAACACTCTTCAGATATTTAAGTACACTCGAAACTGAAGAACCAGCTTGTTTAACGAGAAACTGCGCGCAAAGCTTATCGCCGCGTAGAAACGCGACAATCAGAGGACGCATACCAGCGTTGTTAGCTTTGTTGAGTTCGCTTGATCGGGCAGTGTCTTTTAAAACTCCCACAATCATTTTGACAAGAAGAAAGTTTCCAGAGATGACGGAGAGAAGAAGCGTGTTGTTTCCACCCTTATCTGTGACATTTATTTGAAGATCAATACACGATTGATCATTCAGCAGAAAGCGGACGATTTCAACTCTTCCTTTTAAACAAGCCCACGAAAGAAGTGATCGTCCAAAATTGTCCCTCTTGTTAATATCTGCTCCAGCAAAAACCAGCGCTTTACAAATTTTCATCCTCACTCGAGCGTCTTGAAGAAAGCAGGAGTGTATAAGCCCAGTATGGCCATTTTCGTCAACTTCATTCACGTCTATTCCAACTTTTATAAACATCTTCACTTGCGTAGTCCTTCCTTCTTTTACTGCATTTATAAGTAACATTTTTGACTTTGTACAACTAATGGTTTTAAAACCAACAGAATTCAGCCAGTCGTAACCATATCATGGCTAACTAACACTCACTAGTGAAGAATCTCTCTCAATCTCTTGTGTTCTCTTGTACTTAAAAGAATAAAACTATGTTTATTATAATCTCCTTATAATCAAGTATGACTCTTTATTACCATATATGATGTATTCCGTTCAGCTTTTTGTAATTAAACACAATAATTCTGATTGACACAAGCAATATGTATGTTATTATGTTAGTACACTTTAATTATTTTAAGTACAACAATTTAATCATGTTATGCTAATAAGCGGAGCTCCTTTCACAACTAGGGCTTATTTTTGACCAACGCATCGGGATGCAGTGTCCAGTTTTCTGAGTTTTGTCGGATTGTTGTAAGCAATTCGCAAGACACAGAGAAACTTGGGCAGACGAAAATAAGCTTCCAAATTCCTGAAAATTGATAGTACGACTTAGACGTGCTACAAGTCAACTTATCACGACAGAAATGATGTAATATAAAGCCGGAACGGAGCGAGCTTTTTAAGAGGAGCGAGAGACGAAGTCGCGAGATCGAGGTCATTTTAAAGACTAATTAATCGATAACATATGTTGCTAATATCCGGCATATGACTTGTTCTGCAAGTGGCCACGTTTCGTGATAGAAGCGTACCTTAACGACTAGTATATGAATTGCAACAATTGCGTCCTTGGCTTAAAAGTTCGCAACTAGGTACTAAACCGTATGTGCCAGATTGTAGGAAAAATTCATCTCCGTTTTTATCGACTTTCTAATCAATGCAGTGAGAGGTTAATTAAAATTTAATTAGTGGTTTCAGTTTCACATTTTTACTCTGAAGACTGATTATTAAATATAAAGTTAAAACTCTTTTTTCTTGTAAATGACCATTTCAAAAAAAACCTTGAAATAATACTTTGATCCGCCAGGGAAATAAATACTTAAAGTTGTTTATAGTTCATAAAGAAATACGCCAGTCGAAAAACGTGGAGACGTATAATTAAAAAATTTAATCTCCTTTCAGGATAGCTTCAAATTTATACGTTAATTAACTAACTTATACTAATAGCTCAGCTAATAACTCGCCACTGAACATTGCATGTAATTATAATTAGTATTCATCCACAATTAGTTTTGTCTGTAACCCTTGGCTATATTCTTCACAACCAAATACCGCTGACCAAATTAAAATAATACTAATAAATAATAAATAATGATTTGGAGGTAGCACATCCACAAAGTGGTTCACCGTCCACTTGATTCCTGGTCGAATTGGAATTTGAAAATATTGGTTTTTGAGGAGAGGGGAAACCGGAGTACCCGGAGAAAAACCTCTCCAAGCGAGCGAGAGAACCAACAACAAACTTCATAAGTACAATTGACGTCAATTGTACAGGCATCGAAAGAAAAAGGGACAACCACAATTTTCCATGATCTGTACTCGTATAGAGCATAGAAATAACGTCATAAAATGTTCAAAACTCAAGTGGAACCACCAGCCGCAGGCGTGGTTATACTGTAAAGCTTTTTTTACAATAACATTTATTTTTTTTACGAAAAACAAAAACAAAACAACCGGCACTGCTTGACAGGTTACGTCATTTCCATGATCTATACTCTCATAGACTATAGCTCTCGACCAATCAGCCCGCGAGTATTCGCTCAGTTATTGTAAAAATCCTATTATAAGCCCCATCGGATATATGCCCCCACCGCCCATTCCAAATGTATTGAAATAAATTTGATTTGTTATGACGTTTTGAAGCTTTGTTGGAAACCAGTAAATGCAAAACGTATTTTGATCGGCAATGCTGTACAGTAGCTTATTTCAGAGGGCTTTTTTCAATTCCTGCAAGTTATAGGCTCCTGATTCCTGTTACAAACTCCCTCGGATATAAACCCCTCCATTATAAGCCCTCTTATGGAGATGTATAAGCCTAAAGCTTATAAGCGGCAGTTTTACTGTATATCAAAAATAGCACTCAGTACACTCAGCGGATGACAAGTTTGACAACTGCTATTTGAAGAATTTCTGGCAGAATAAACATCCCTTCAAAACCTAAAACTGCCGAGGAATCTTGGCGAGTGACGGCGGGATGACTTTCTTGCCCGCGCGGGATTCGGGATCTTTGTTACCCAGAATTCCTTTTCGCTATGTAACCAAGCCATCAGGTAGCCATATTGGCTAATAGTGTGTATGTTTTCATGTTTTGGGCAGTTTTTAATGCTCAATTTTCTATCAGCATGGATCAATGGTCATCATTAGACCACTTACGAAGTATAAAACCTCTTACCTGATAACATAACGTTTAAGGGATGTGAAGTTTGCGATGGATGGTAAGTGTACGTTCATGTTTATGACAGCCAGCTGGTTTCCTGCTTCTGTAGAATGGTATCCGTGGTTGCCGTTATATTGTGTACATAACAACTGCCAAAGTTAACTGCTTTTTGAAATTTTGTTATTGTGTAAAACATTTTTACCTCTTAATATTATTATGAGATTCACCTTGAAATTCGATACACATAAGCTTACATGCACCAGTCAATTAACTTGTACGTAAAATTTGAGATAGTATCCGAGCTTGTAAGCTTAGTACGCACGATCAAATATCGATTCTAGCCCACTAGCTGTAGAGACAAGAAAGTTTTTATCAGGGTACCATTAAAGCTTTACACATGGCTTATCCGTCACTCCTAAACAGGTTCTTAAAATGTGCAGTCTATTGTTGTGTGGTGGGTGATTTCTTACAGAGATTTTCTCACACCTCTAGCTTTGCATGCTCTATTTGGAGATGATCAATAGGGCAATAATTTCTTTATTTACTCGACCATAAATATTCAAAAATTTCTGACCATGACATGTTTGGATTCTCAACAATGTTTATGCAGAAAAAAATTTGAGCACATTTTTTGTCATAGTGTAAAGTGCTACAACCAGTTGCAAAATTACTAATGAGACTCTGTACCATATTTTGGCATAAATAGCCTGTCCATGATCTTGTTCTTGTGATTCCCCCTCCACCCCTTATCAAAGTTGCTAGCAATACAAGACCATGCTCAAAACTTGGAGGAACAACTTTGAATGGGAGGGAGGAGGGAGGTCAGTATTATAAATTATCTCACAGATCTGTGACTAGCAGCGATTTGAAGCATGAAAGGTTGTTTTTTCATGGGAGTGTCTCAACATTTTTGCAACTGGTTGTGGACCTGCTTTTTCAGTATCATCCATGAACGAGAGCTTACTACTGCTTGAGAAGTGTAAGCACAAAACAACCTCTGCTACTTAGTCTTTTTGGAAATCATAAGTTTCAGACCTGTTCACTCTCACAATTTTGCCATAAGCTTGATTAATAATTAATCAAGCTTATCTTCCTGGTCTTGTGATAAAGACCCTATGTCTATTGATTTCGAAAGCATTTGTGACATACCTCTACAATAACAACACGTTAATTCTTTGCACATGCATCTTTGTTCCCGCATTCTGGTGCTACCTTAGTTTGTCTGTTAGGTGTGTACAGACCTTACCTGCTGTCCATACAAGGCTTATAATGTATTTCCTCATTCAATAACCAGCCCTCCCATCCACAAATTGAGTTTATTCCTACTTTAATGCTTGTGTCCAGGCTTCTTCATTACTGTAATCCTGCATATAAAGTTTATTTAGTGTTCTCCCGATGCTGAATGCAACAACAGTTTTATATAAAAGTTATAGATCTGGGATGTTTGCGAACCATTATCTCTTTATTCCAATAGATTCCTATGGAAAGTGGGATAAATCAAGAGGAAAACCAGGAAGACATAAAGAGGAGGTATTGTGTAATACAGCTAAATCTCTCTTAACCCTTCAAGCCCCAAGATCCACATACAAATTCTTGAGACTGATCTCCATACATTTCTTTTAAAAACAGTTGAGAGAATTTGGTTTAAGATCAAAGCATTGTCCGTTTGGTAATCAGTTCAGTAATTCTCATAACCTTTACTCTTGAGGATCTGCTGATGTTGTTAGGAGAAAATTGATGTTAGTCACTCTTGGGACCTAAAGGGTTAATGGACACCTCTTTAAGATGGACACCTCTCTAGAGTTGGCCTCTGCCTTTCTTTTCTCCTTTTAGTTGGCTCTAAAAAAATGGACATCTCTAGAGGACATAGTCTCTTATAGTGCTGGTCTCGAAGGTATCCTTCTTAGAGAGAGTTGACTTAAAATGTTTGTTCAAGTCAGCTGCATAGCTCCACACATGCTAAAAATAATCATTCGGTTGAATTACTTGTAATGCATGAATCCGAGATCTTTTGTAAGTATTGATATTAGTGAGAACTATGATTATTGTTTCTTATACTTTGCATAAACTAGGTTGCGTCTGTAAAAGATGAAGTCCATCCTGACTATGAAGAGTATCTTCTGCTGCTACAACAGAGAAACAGGTAATTCAAAAATCAAAGGCTGCCTACAGGACATGAATTGCAAATGAATACAGAAATGGATTTGCAATCCAGAAATTCTTGGTGAAACTCCTGCCCCGACTACTAGCAGGATTTGATATATCAGTTTTGGTAGTTTTGTATTCAATTCCTTGGTTGTGCTTTTAGATATCATGTGAATTGGCATGCCACAGGACATTCTTCATATATTATGCTCATAATAATAATTATTATTATTAGATTTGTTTTATTGTCCCACTTGCTTTTGTATGACAAACAAAGAAGGTAAACAATGGTTATTATTATTAGCTAGTGACTGTTTGAAAATTTGTATAGACTGGAATAGTCTGATTTTATGCTTGTAATAGAGGTTGCAGTTCAGTTTTATCCTAGAAACCGTGCAAAACTGGCCTTCATACATTACCATAGTCCCAAAAACAAAGGAAAGCATTTAGATAAAATTAAAATCAAGGATTAAGCTGAGCCACTACTTTGACAACTGCTTACTGAATCAAATCCTTTTCTCCCCTTTCTTGTTACATGTAGGTTGCTAAAAAAGCTGAAAAAGAAAGATGAGCAGCAGATTGAGTTGGAGAAAAAAGAGCAAGGTTTTTCCATTTATGTGAACGGTGCCAATGTGGAACTGGGAAGAGCATATTCAAGAGCCAAATCTCGTAGTTCATCAAGACATACCAAAACTGCAGGAGGTGGGATGGGGGTTCTTGTTTTTCTCTTTATAGTAAAAGGCCATTTCCGAGTTGCCTCAAGCCTCTGTTCCAAAGTGAGGCTAAGTGCGAAGCCACTGATATGAAAATTGTTTTTTATTGTCATGAAAATAAAACTCATTTTCACAACAAAGTTTTGCACTTAGCCTCGTTTTGAAAGTGAGGGCTCTTAGAACTCGGAAATGACCTGTTGCATAATTTATGTACAGTGTAGTTTGCATGATCAGCCAGGGTATGAAGAGCTCCTCAAATACTCTCTTTTACAAACAAGACTGACATCTTGTGCTTTCAGCATGCTACAGTTCTTTAATGTGAAGGGGAAAATACCTTAAGATAGTGACTCTTGACCTTATGTCAAATTTTCCATTTTTTGGTTTGCAAGCACATAACTAGTCTGCTAAGCTGTAGCCGAGCAATCTGGGAATTTGCCCTGCTACTTTGCTACTCTCAGTGAGTACACTTTTTGTAGTAGAAGTGTGACTTTAAAAACTAAGAGACTTTAAGCGGTGGTATTGTTTGTCTTGTCATCATAGCAACCCTTAGATTTTACCCTTTGACTCTTAATGTCAATAACCAAAAAAGTCTTTACTTTTAATACTTTACTTTAATTTAACAGACCTGAAGTCTATCATTACAGATATTTGGCTTTACTTGCTCCCTAAGTTCTTTTTATCAAGGAGTTTGAGCAGGGAGATTAGCAGCTGAAGAGGGTTCATTTTGGTGATCATGCCCTCGGTTCTTCTTAGATTGCATTGCTAATACTTCTGCAGCTTTTGACTGGGTATCTCTTTCTTACATTTTGTAGATGCATATCGTGAAAGAAAGAAACTGCTTCAACATGAACTGCAGGCGTTAGAAAAAGAAGCAGAAGCGAGGTGTGTTGTTTTAGTTTCATGTAATTGTTCAATTTTAATTTTGTTACTTAGTTACTTTTCAGCTAGAATTTATAGACATTGGGTTTTCTTACATCCATTTATACTCTTAATGTTTTAACATATTTTAATTACCACAGGAATTCCCGGATCAAAACAGCTCCTGATCAAACTCCAACCTCCCGCAAAGGTTGGAATTATGTAAGTGTTGTCTATGTTCATTTCCTTTCAATGCTCAATTTATTGTTAATTCTGAAGTCTGTCTTATATTGAGTGGGGTATAAAAATAATCATTTTGTTTTTCTACCTACTCACCTGGCAGGTCATCTATTTTTATAGAGAGGAGAAGTGTGATGTCATGTTACCATGGTAGCAAAATTCCTGGGCCTAGTTGTTTGAAGGCCGATTGGCACTTAACCTGGGTTTCTTTTTCTTGTGCATTGCCTCGGATAATTTTAGAGATTCCAATCATTAACTTGTTGACAAAAACAATTACAACTGAAATGCTTTTTAAGCTTTCAAATTTGAATCTAAATTTTGCACTAACCCTGGGTTATCTTAACCCAACTTTGAACAACTCGCCCCTAGATCTCAACGATCTTTCCTGACAGAGACGGCATTTGCATTGTTGAACGATGGAAGAAAAATGTTGTTCCTGGGTGCAATCATGCACAAAGTCATACATGTCAATTTTTTTCTGCCATATTTGTAGGACTGTGGTTTGTTGGGATCCAGAAATTTTGCTATCATGGCATTGTGATGTAATGACTGCTCCTCTGTATTGTTTGTGGACTGAATGCTTATCAGGGTTGAGGGGGGTGGGGTGGGGTGCTGTTATTCCTTTGTCAGCCATGTTTTTATTGTCACTTGATAGCTTTACTCTAGAAGAATCTCGTTTATTTTTGGATCAGTTTATGATTTTGTCCATGTAATGAAAATGCCACACAACGTTTTTTATCTGTTTCTTTTTTTATACCTCCTCATCGTTTGTTATTTATTGGTTTTGTTGATTCTTCAAATAACACAAGAACACTTTCTCTTCTCTTTAAAGGATTCAATACAAATAAGAACTGATGAAGGAAAAAAAGTAAAACTGAGAGCACCAGGTAGTAATGTTATGATTAGAAATTTTTAATCATTAAATGTATGGTATAGCAATTAACATGAGAAGCACAAACTATTTGTTAAGGCGCTATGGTCATCATAAGATTGATCATGCTTACCTGTTACGTGAGATACATAGTGTTAAAAGGTTAAAGGTTAAAGGCATGTTTATAGTGGAAGGTGCACTTAGCTAGTCAGCTAATTTACAGGCACTCCACTCAAATACTTAGAAACAAATAATTCAAATACAACATAACAGGATTAAAAACCCCAACTGGCAGGAGGCAACCAGTTGGCTATTTACAAGCGTGGCCGAGAATTTGAACTCAGGACGACCGAGCACAAATCCAGCAAGTGGCCAGAGCGGGACTCGAACCCGGGACTGCCGGATAGCGAGTCCGACGCACTGACCACTCAGCCACGCTGCCTCCTGGTGTATGTTAAGCTAAGTATGATTATAACTTTATAACTTTCCATCCCAGATGGATTAGGCACAGTCTTCAAAATAAGGGTCATCTTATAAAAATAATATTATTGTTAAGGTCATGTAAGGCCAAAATTGACTCTATCTGAAACAATGTTATCAATCGTTACAACTGTTCTTAAAAGGTCTGTAAGTTTTGCAAAATAATAATAATAATAATCATTATCATCATCATTCTCATCATCATCATCATCATCATCACCATCATTATTATCATCATCAACACCTTCCAACTGCCGAGCAGGAGCAGGGGACCATAAGCACAAGTTTGTGCAATGCTTTAAAGATCTGAAGTTTTCTGGCAATACAGAATAACTACTCAGCATTTCAACTCATATCGTATGTCTTGTTCTAGGGAGGCTAACTGGTAAATACAGTGAAGATTTTGAATCAGTTGCTGTGGATGAAAGTGACAGTGCTTCAGACCAGGTATTAATCACTGCAAATGGAGGTTATGCATTATTTATTGAAGTGGCCCTTATCACTATAGGGCACTTAGATTGCTTGTCAAACTCTCAGAAGTGATATTTTATTTTTGAGAGTTTTTCTCACTATGTTATTTTACTTGTAACTATATTTCCTCCTTTTCTAGGATGAAGGTAATCTTAGTGGCCCTGAAAATAAAGGTCTGGATTATGAAGATGATGATGATGATAATGATGATGATGATGATAATGAAGTGGATGAGCTTGCCTTGAGTTTTAATGATGTTGAGGTATAAAAAGCATAAAACTACAGTGCATTCTTTGGTCCAACAGATCTATTTTGTGACCACAGCATACAATATTTTACATCTGTTTCTGTGCACAGTATTAAAAATTTGATTGTTTCAGTAAGAAAAGTTGTTGCAAAATTGTTCACCTCTTAAGAATTAATACACTGTCACTCTGTTATTTTGAAATTGGTATAGGGTTTTTGTTCATAGCACAAGGAATTCTTCCATTAAGATTGTAAAGTGTGTTTTTGACATCTTTTTTTCCCACAGACACTGCGAAAATCTTTAGAAGCTGATGAGTCCATAAGAGAAAGCATAGAGGCAGCTAGAAAGGTATGAAACACTGTGAAGAATACAGTCATCTTTCCTGAGGCCAACAAGATATCTGTAGAAGAGCAATCAATTTAAATTACATACCTTGGCTTGGTCTTTTTATGCTGGTGATGTATTATAGATCTGTCCTGGGATTAAATTGGGTGAGAGTTTAGTATGCCAAATGAGTGCATCTCATTATATAGTTCTTCCCCAAAGAGCCTGGTCCCTTCTGAATCTATGGGCATTATAGATATCCTTTTATTTACTTATCTCAGCCATTCCTGTGCAGACATACTAAAAATAATATACTGGTAATTTAATTATGGGAAAAGAAATTTTTGCTTTATCCTGTTAATGTGTCGTTTTCAGAGATTAGATCAAGATAATAAAGAACAAAGAAAGACTAACAACAATGACAGCTCTGACGATGATGATGATTGTGAAATTGAAGAAGAGTTAGAAGAAGCCAATGACAGTTTTAATCTTCATAATGCTGCTGCACTTGAAAGGCTTCCACAGTTGACAAGCACACCAGGTGCCAGAAGTCAGAAAGTCAACAGTCCTTTACTCAATAGTTCTGGTTTAGAAGATACAAATTTAAGGCCACCAAGTAGTTCAAGAAGTAATTACAGACCTTCTGATGTTGTAGTAAACCATGTTGAGCATAAACACAGCCAATCTGAGAAGACCAAGAGCATGTCTGTGGCTCCTGAAGTCAGGGAGGGTGAAAGAAAACATAGAAGTCAAAAGTATAGTAATGTTCCAGAAACCCATGCTGAGGATTTGGTTGTTCTTAGCTTTTCATCCTCAACAGGTCAGTCTGCTTGATGAGCCTCAATATAAGGTTAACCCGAATTAAGTTCCAAGAGTGACCAACATTAATTTTCTCCCAACAACATCAATACATAATAATATTGAAAGAAATGTTTATGAGAATAAATATAATGATCACCCAAGGGGAAATGCTTTGATCTTTGAACAAATTCTTTCAACTTATTCTTTATGGAAATGTATGGAGATCAGTTTGGAGAATTTGTATGTGGATCTTGGGGTTTAAAGGGTTAAAGGGTAAATAGAGGATATTGCATAATACTTCACGAGTGAGTGCAGCGAATGAGTGAAATATTTTTCAACACGAGAAGAGAAATTTCGTATCTCCAAGCGACCATGTAATGTGCTATTTATTATATAAGCACCAATGAAATACCAAACCATTCACTTTAATAGCTTTTTGCTTTGAAAGGCGTGATTTATAAAGTAGCCATAGCAACAGTGATCTTTTCACATGTGGAGATAACATGTTATTTTCATGTGTGAAGATATCATGTTTCAACGGGAAAGCTCACCTGGTATTTCATTGGTGTTTATATAATAAAGGTCCTTATTTTATGTTAGTTACTCTGTCTACAACTGACAAACATGAGACTGACAGTGTGCTCATTATTTTACTCCCTCCCCCTCCCCGTCCCCTCCCCCTCCCCCTCCCTCCATCAGTGCTCCTTTTAAGGGTATTTAAAGGTACTTGAAGCCTCACGGAAAGGAAAGAAGTAGAAACACTTGGGAAGAACCTTGGAACCTCCCACACAGAAGACTGTGCACTAAACCACTGTGCTAATCCTTGAGTTTTTCACGGGATTTTAAGGGGTCTCTTACAAGAGTTTTGACAGTACAGTTACTGGTATTAGTAACCCTTTACTATGCCTACATGTAGTTCTGTCATGGTGAGGCTTACTGTTAATAATAAGCTGTGTGAATTAATTCTAAGGCCTGCTTGTTTGTTTTTAGTGAAAAGAAAAGAACGGACCCTCTCAGCAACACGGTATGGACCATTATCGTTTCATTTTTATGATAAAAATTAACTGGTTTTATTTTTGGGGGCATTAAATGCCCAAAGTAACATCACTAATTATTAACTTATTATTAATCACTAATTATCACTAATCATCACTAATTATCAATTACTAATCATTGGGCATTAAATGCCCAAAGTAACATCACTTGAATCCTACATACATGCTTGAATCCTTCTTTTTAATTTGCCCTTCAGGCGAAAGAAAAATGCAGATGAGTATGATTCAGAGCTTTTGTCATCCAATCATAGAGTGACTGCAGACACACAAAGACAAAAAAGGCAAGGCTGTGAAGAAAATTTAAGTGTTGTTGTTCTTGTCATATTCTTTGACTGGTGCTTCTATTACAGTATCTGCACTTCCCCTGACACCAAAAACACTTTTACACTCCTTAGTGTAAACAATATTTTGCAATTAACCTCAAAACAGTTTTCGAAACTTCAATGGGATTCAAACCCAGGTCCTCTGCATTAGAGCTGCAGTGCTCTGCCAACAGAGCTGCAAAGACTCATGCACTCGGAGCGTGCCAAATTGTTGAGTACATTTTAACCCGTGAAAGAAATGAAAAGTGAAATGAAGATCTTCTTTTAAATTTATATTTCTGTGTGAACTCTACATCATCTTTAGTTCAAAATAATAGTAGTTGTGGTGATTTTTTCTATGATATTATTTTTACACAAACTTCAATGTAATATTGGCTTGATTCCCTTTGCGTACACACTCAGGGTAGAAAGTGAATCACAAGGTACAGAAGTGACCCTAACATCCAGTAAGTATCTATCATTTTATTGTTTTGACTTTGAGTACCCAGCTCATAATAATTTTGTGCTCATAATAATGTTTTATACTTGTTATCATTTGTTATCATGCACAACCCTTAATAATACCCCAAACAGAGGAAATTATTTCTGTCAAACTCAGAAAACCATAAACACCTGAAAAATTTCAGGAATGTTGATTGTTGAGTGACCAATCACAATAAAGTTCAGGACTTGTGAGCAAGCCTCAAAAGCACAAACTAATTACCATTGCTGTTTGCAGTTTTGTTATCTCACATCTGATGGGCTGTTTCCTCGCAGCACAATAACATTCCATTAATATTTCTGGTATTCATGGTTTTGTGGGTTTCATGTAGACATTTGAGCCTGGCTTTTCTGGTCATAGAAATGCATGTACATGTACATTAAACTGACCACACCAGAAGATTTCTATTCCTATTGAGTTCTTTCATTTCTCTCACACTTAGAACTTATTAAAGTGACAGCCCTGTTTTGAAGCTTTAATTTTATGAGACCTGGTGTGGATGATTTGAACCATTTTTCAGATGTCATTTTCTTTTTGTTGTATTTTAAGAAATGCTTCATACAGGTGGTAATTATTATGACAATGTATTTTTATCTTGCATATCACTTTTTTGTGATTTTATTTCCTAAGTTCCTGAGAAGAAAAGCAGGCCATTATCTGCTACAAGAAAAAGCAAACCTTCATCAGACAAGATGGATGATAATACAGAAGAGATCTTCAGAGCAATGGCTGAAGAGAATAAGTCAGTAGGTAAGAAAAAAATGTAGTAGTGCACTACCTCATGTTATCATTCATGCACCAAAAAGTGATTTACACAGGGTGTGAGTGGTTTCACTGCACTGGTCGACTGTGTTTTTGCCACTGCAGTTCCATGGTAACAGGTTTACTGTCTTGGAAGATTTTAACTTTACTGTACTGTTTAAGCTTCACGTATATGGCAAACAGCATATATCAGATTCAAGTTGAGAATTTCTCAAAATAGAAAATGAGCAGATAAAAACAGCTCAAAACAATTCTTATGGATAAAAAATTGTTTGAAACTACTAATGTAGGTGTAGAAATAATAAACAGTCAACAACAAGTAAAGAGGAAACTTGGTCACATGGCATAAATTTGCATTTGCCATTGGCCATAAACATGATGCTTATCCTCCCTAATGAGTTTGGTCCCATCTGCCTCTGTCATATAGCACAGGATACATGTATGATAGTTTTCCAGCCTGAGACCATTTTGGTCACCATGTTGAAAAGAAATAAATTTGGTGACTAAAATACTATTTGTGTACTAAGATTTGCAGTGAAGGTTGTCAAGTTAAGTTTTTAGCAAAGGTAATGGATGAATAGTTTATTTCATTAATTTACAGAATCAAAAGCATCTGGCTCCCAGACTGCTCCTGAAAGATCAAAGGTAAGAAAGTACAAAAAAGTATGTATAGACTGTTCACATTTTCCTTGCAAACCCCTGGATTTTTCTGAGGTGAAGGCCTGAAGAGGGAGAGGAGAAAAATCGCCTCCTCCCAAACCATCCTTGGCCCCCTAAGTAGATTTTGATATTCATCACCAGACTAGACTCAAACCATCCCCGGTCCCCTAAGTAGATTTTGATATTCATATTACCAGACTAGACTCAAATCATCGCCGGCCCCCTAAGTAGATTTTGATGTTCATCACTAGTAGACTAGACTCGATCCATCCCCGGCCCCCTAAGTTGATTTTGATATTCATAACCAGACTAGACTCAAACCATCCCTGGCCCCCTAAGTAGATTTTGATATTCATCACTAGACTAGACTCAAACCATCCCCGGCCCCCTAGGTAGATTTTGATATTCATTACCAGACTAGACTCTGCATATTTGAAGCCAAGATGGCCGCCTGCAAGGGTAGATGCTCGATCCCGACAATCTCATAAAAAATTAGGGGACCTCCTAAAGATCACCTGAAAAAAAACAACAGCAAACGTTAAAAAATAACAACAACAATGTCCTCTTTTCTCCGCAGCAGCACTTGAGCTCTACATCATCGCAGGTTAAAAGGCCTTCCTCAATATCATCTTGCCCTCTGAAAACTGATGAAACTATTGCTCTTGTGACAGAAAAAGTTAGAAAAATGGATGCCAGGTTTGTAAGAAACGGAACATGGATTTCAAGTAGCAGTGAATTTAAAGGCTGTGAAGACTTTTTAACTGTAAAGACGAAGATCGCTTTCACTACCGTGGTCAGCCGCTCTGCAGATTGCTTAAAACAAAAGAAACTTTTTACATGAGAAAAGAGCCAATCGCCACAGAGATTTTGTTTTATACTTTTCCTTGTTTTTTGCACCAATATTGCCACCGTGACTTCATGTAAAAACTATCTACTGTAAATAATCTAAAAGAGAGGGACGGCTAATACAAACATAACATCGTAGAGGGGGCTAGTGGGATTTCCCATTCCTTGAGCTGTATTCCAGATTCCAAATCCCAGGATCCAGGATTCCATAAGCACAAATTTTCAGGATTCCGTCAAAATGTTGTTTGTTATTCTCACTTGTAGACAACAGCATCATTTAATAGGGCTCTTGGCAAAACTGGAATGCAAGGCTCCTTTCAAAGGACCCAGTTCAACACCTGGCTCGCCACGACTTTCACCTATGAAGGCCACAGTTCCATTTACCTCAGTGGAAACTTCAACCACATCTGAAGTGGAGCACTCAAAGGTACTGTCGATGCATACTAGTTACTCTGGTCATTGTAATTGTTTAAAGGGCAGTTTAGCTAACCAAGGGTTCATTAACCAACAAAGGAAATTTGGATCAATTTAGGTTTCTAGGAAATTGCCCACCTACCCCTCCCCTAATCCAACATTTTGCCCTAAGTGAGAAGTAAGTGTTGATGTTGACTTAGGAGAGGAGTAGGTGGGCAGTTTCCCAGAAACCTAAATTGATCGGGAAATTTTTCAAAACGTTTCGGTCCTTTTGTTTTGAAGAAAGAGATCTGAATAAATACCCCTAGAGAAGGCCTATTTTCTGTCCGGTTGCCCGCTTGATGAAATGGTGGTGATGATGATACCTTTGGATGAAGCAAGCTGTGAACCATGGAATTACAACATTGATGTCGTTGAATGCAGTTAGGAAAAAGGAGCACCATCTCTTGTTGTCAGTCAGCGGTCAGTTTAGTTTTCCGTTTTCCGTTGGCGTGGGGACTCATGGTTGTAATGTGCAGGTTTACCAGCCATGAGGGTATAACTCTATCTAGGGGCTGGCTTCGTTGAGTGAAAGTTGTTACAAGCCACTAATTCCAAGACCATTTGCTCTTGTCAGGATTACAGCACAACTGATAGCTTAGATACTGCAGAGAACTGTAAAGAAGATGAAGGAACAGACGTCTACTTTGAGATTCTTACAAACTGGGGAAACCAAAACTATCTTGGGCTAACTGAGGTACGATCCGACGTAAAAGTAGTCTCTTAGTTTGTGAATATTCGTTACAGAATTAACAAGTTACAACAGAGCGTTTTCACTAACGTGGCCTACAGCTATGCAAATTTATTGGAACAAAAAGAAACTTTTTACACAAGAAAAGGTTTAACTACACAGGATTGGTTTGGAACAACAACATAGCCGCCGTTTCGTTGTTTTAGGACTCCAATATGGCTGACGTGACATCATGTGTTAACTCTCTATACCCAGTTTCTTCTTCAGATTCCCAAAGTTTATTTGAACATCTTTTATTCTACAGATCCAGTTCTTCGATTTAGAAGGGAATCTTATTCCATATGATGAACACCATGTCAGTATCTCAGGGTATGATGGAGAGGAGGGTGATCTTGGTAACCTGGCCAATGGCAAAACAAAGGTACACATTGCAGAACTTTCATTGGTTCAGTCAAAACTGTTATGAACGGCCCCCCATCCGTTCCCTACCCCCCCCCCCCCCCCCGCAAAAATGCACATCACTGGAAATGGCTTTCAATACCTTTTTCCTTCACTTTGACTCCCCAAACGAGTTTTGTCCTGAAATTATGTAAATCTAGAGCTCAGAAAATATTGAAAGTAATATGGAGAGATTTCATTTAAGCATTGCCCCCTTGTAGGAACTTTTACTTAGTCTTACAAAAACTGAAAAACTAAAAAAAAAAACAAAAAACAGTAGTCTCGTACGTAGCCTGTAGGATAGGCGCTATTTTTTCATGTTCTCCAGGCAAGCACGGAGCGGGCATTTTCTGTACCTCCCCTGTCGCATGTGTGTCTCGCTCCACGTCCGCTTTGACGCGAAAAAATCTCGCACGCAGCCGATAGTTGTGTCGCCATGCAATGCTCCTCTCCTCCTTGTGGAGCTGTTGAGTGTTTTGTGTGTAAACAAATTACATTTACTTCATCTTTTGTACATTTAAGCCAGACCTGCATAGTATAATACAGCTTTTTATCTTGGCGGCGAACGGTAATATGTGAAATAAGTGCCCTGAAGTAACCTTTTATCTGTTGTCTGTATTGCTAGACAACCAAGGGTCGCTATATGTGGTCATGTGGCTTCAAAAACAAACGTCCAGTGGAATTAGTTTTTCACTTGCCCAGTACTGCAGCTCTGAGTTCTGAGTCTCACGGACTTTCTAAAATAACTGTATGGAACTATAATAGGGGAATTAAGGTGAGTAATCAACTCAAACCTGCATTTCTTAAAAGTCCCATAAGCCATGTCCAGCTTGAAAGGTGTTAGGGAGCTTAAGCAACCATAACTACGAAGACAACGACACCGACAACGTCAAAAAACAATTGGTTTTATGAGCAAACAACAGCACGCTTGTTAGGACATTTCTTTGATGTCCATCGCACGACTATGGTAAGAAACCTTTTATGGAGGATGGAACAAATCACGACGAATTCGCCTTTCTCTTTTCGAGCCTGGTTAAAGTCCTTAAGAATTCAACTCCAGGAAAAATCGCTTACACTTGACATATTGAGCTGGTCCAAATAGACGCGATAAAGTTTGAAAGGCTGCTAATTTATCTTTTAGCGACGTTTTCACTTCCGTCGTCGTCGTCGATGCAAAAGTTTCCTATTCTTTTGTGAGTAGACTGGATGCTAACAGACTAAAAAATGTTTGTAGTTCACAGGGTTGCCCCTTAGTACCTCTGGTGGGCTAGAACTTGCACATACTATACGAAGTCAGACACTCGTAAGGGGTTGAAACGTGTAAATGGCGTTCGATGGTCGTGAATATTCATTTTTCTTAGTACCATATTTGAAAATCGTCGCTGCGGCCTCAAAAAATGAATATTCACGAGCATCGGACAAAGCAAACATATGAGAGTTAAGCGTTTCAACCCCTTATGAGTTTCTGACGAAGCGAAAAGAAAAAGTGGTTTGGAAATGACCGTATTAACGTCAGAATCTGATAATGTTTCTGATAGTTTATCATGTGCTAACTGTGAGATGAATTTCTTCCGTCAGGAGTTGAACGTAGGAGCTAAGGATGTTCGAATATTTGTTGGAGGAGAGCTTGTATGGGAAGGAGTTATTGATAAGGTGAGAACTGAGCCAGATGGACAGATAATGAAGAATTCATTGTAGATACGCGAGGAAGGGGTGGGTGATTTACACTCCTTGATAACAATAGAGCGAACGCTGATAGAGACCAAGCAAAATATAGGACTGTAAGACTCCTTATTAGGAATCTTAAGCTAAGACGTTTTTGAGCAAGGCACATTTTGAGCTCTTGGGCGGTTTGGTTTTGCCCAGAATTTTAGGCAAGTCGTCTCTATACGAGTAAAGACACTTAGCAATACAAATTCGGTTACGTCAAGGCACATTAGAATGGAAAAGGTCTTACTTCCGGTTGCCGTGCGTCGCTCCAAAACGCCTGTGCTCAAGGTTTATTTCCAACCCTGGGTCGTCTGCATCGTTTGCAGCGAGGCCTGTCATTGGCCTGTCAACATCCTTACCCTATTGAATTAGGAAGTGCCGGCGAAAGGGAGTAATAACGTTCCATTTACTGGAGGATACTGTATTTGCAGTGTAGACTTTGAGAGCTATCAGGTTTGTTAGCGTCGCGCAGTACTTTGTTATTACATAATACAGCGCAAGTAAGAAGTTATGTGAAATTGATTGTTGCTTTTCTTTAGGGCTGTGGGAACCAAGTGTTTGATTACTCCAAAGTTATTAATCTCACAAGTACCGAACATCTAGTTGAAGAAGAAAAAGACGTACCGCAGGTTTGAACTTAAGTGCACTTATTTTTTTTCTGTTCTGTAGCTTTCTAATAGGACAATTGTACGATGACGATATTTGACTACAACTACCAGAATTCATTTCGGTTTTGCTTTGTTATTTAAATTTGTCAATCCCGCTGAGGATTAAAGAACAATAGCCTTAATTTGCACAAGAAAACAACAAACTCAAGGATTCTGGTACTTGTAGTCAAATGACGTCATCGTGCAATTGTCCTATTGAAGAGAAGGCGCTGCCTTTGTTTCCAACCTTTCATTTGTCAAGCTACGGCAAAAAAAAATTGTTTCGAAACATTGCTACAATACTAGTTTACTACCCACGTTTAAACCTGTCCCGTGACAAACGAGGTTGTTACAAGTTGCGTGAATGCTGACTTCTGATTGGATAAAATTATGCGGGAGGCATGTCATGCACGGGAGTTCTCATCACTTGCTTCAAAAAAAGTTTGCCCTGGTTCGGTACAACGTGCCACATGTACAGATTTTGTTATTACTCTCTACTTTCCGCAACAACGTTATCGTAACCTGCAACAACCTAATATGTGATATGTGTTCCCCTACCTGGGAAACACATATCCCTAGTGATATGTGTTCCCCTCCCTGGGAAACACATATCCCTAGTGATATGTGTTCCCCCACCTGGGAAACACATATCCCTAGTGATATGTGTTCCCCTACCTGGGAAACACATATCCCTAGTGATATGTGTTCCCCTCCCTGGGAAACACATATCCCTAGTGATATGTTTTCCCCCACCTGGGAAACACATATCCCTAGTGATATGTGTTCCCTACATGGGAAACACATATCCCTAGTGATATGTGTTCCCCCACCTGGGAAACACATATCCCTAGTGATATGTGTTCCACAGCCTGGGAATCACATATCCCTAGTGAAATGTGTTCCCCCACCTGGGAAACACATATCCCTAGTCATATGTGTTCCCCTACCTGAGAAACACATATCCCTAGTGACATGTGTTCCCCCACCTGGGAAACACATATCCCTAGTGATATGTGTTCCCCCACCTGGGAAAGACATATCCCTAGTGATATGTGTTCCCCCACCTGGGAAAGACATATCCCTAGTGATATGTGTTTCCCTACCTAGGAAACACATATCCCTAGTGATATGTGTTCCCTACCTGGGAAACACATATCCCTAGTGATATGTGTTCCCCTACCTGGGAAACACATACCCCTCGTGATATGTGTTCCCCTACCCGGGAAACACATATCCCTAGTGATATGTGTTCCCCTACCTGGGAAACACATACCCCTAGTGATATGGGTTCCCCTACCCGGGAAACACATATCCCTACTGATATGGGTTCCCCCACCTGGGAAGCACATATCCCTGGTGATATGTGTTCCCCCACCTCGGAAACACATATCCCTAGTGATATGTGTTCCCCCACCTGAGAAACACATATCCCTAGTGATATGTGTTTCCCTACCTGGGAATCACATATCCCTAGTGAAATGTGTTCCCCCACCTGGGAAACACATATCCCTAGTCATATGTGTTCCCCTACCTGAGAAACACATATCCCTAGTGACATGTGTTCCCCCACCTGGGAAACACATATCCCTAGTGATATGTGTTCCCCCACCTGGGAAAGACATATCCCTAGTGATATGTGTTCCCCCACCTGGGAAAGACATATCCCTAGTGATATGTGTTTCCCTACCTAGGAAACACATATCCCTAGTGATATGTGTTCCCTACCTGGGAAACACATATCCCTAGTGATATGTGTTCCCCTACCTGGGAAACACATACCCCTCGTGATATGTGTTCCCCTACCCGGGAAACACATATCCCTAGTGATATGTGTTCCCCTACCTGGGAAACACATACCCCTAGTGATATGGGTTCCCCTACCCGGGAAACACATATCCCTACTGATATGGGTTCCCCCACCTGGGAAGCACATATCCCTGGTGATATGTGTTCCCCCACCTCGGAAACACATATCCCTAGTGATATGTGTTCCCCCACCTGAGAAACACATATCCCTAGTGATATGTGTTTCCCTACCTGGGAAACACATATCCCTAATGATATGTGTTCCCCCACCTGGGAAACACATATCCCTAGTGATATGTGTTCCCTACCTGGGAAACACATATCCCTAGTGATATGTGTTCCCCCACCTGGGAAACACATATCCCTAATGATATGTGTTCCCCCACCTGGGAAACACATATCCCTAGTGATATGTGTTCCCTACCTGGGAAACACATATCCCTAGTGATATGTGTTCCCCCACCTGGGAAACACATATCCCTAGTAATATGTGTTCCGCCACCTGGGAAACACATCCCTAGTGATATGTGTTTCCTTACCTGGGAAACACGTATCTCTAGTGATATGTGTTCCCCCACCTGGGAAACACATATCCCTAGTGATATGTGTTTCCCTACCTGGGAAACACATATCCCTAGTGATATGTGTTCCACAGCCTGGGAAACACATATCCCTAGTGATATGTGTTTCCCTACCTGGGAAACACATATCCCCAGTGATATGTGTTCCCCGACCTGAGAAACACATATCCCTAGTGATATGTGTTTCCCTACCTGGGAAACACATATCCCTAGTGATATGTGTTTCCCTACCTGGGAAACACATATCCCCAGTGATATGTGTTCCACAGCCTGGGAAACACATATCCCTAGTGATATGTGTTTCCCTACCTGGGAAACACATATCCCCAGTGATATGTGTTCCCCGACCTGAGAAACACATATCCCTAGTGATATGTGTTTCCCTACCTGGGAAACACATATCCCTAGTGATATGTGTTCCCCAATCTGGGAAACACATATCCCTAGTGATATGTGTTTCCCTACCTGGGAAACACATATCCCTAGTGATATGTGTTCCCCCACCTGGGAAACACATATACTTAGTGATATGTGTTCCCCCACCTGGGAAACGCATATCCCTAGTGATATGTGTTCCCCCATCTGGGAAACACATATCTCCAGTAATATGTGTTCCCCCACCTTTGAAACACATATCCCTAGTGATTTGTGTTCCCCTACCCGGGGAACACATATCCCTAGTGATATGTGTTCCCCTACCAAGGAAACACATATGCCTAGTGATATGTGTTCCCCTACCTAGGAAACACGTATTCCTCATGATATGTGTTCCCCTACCTGGGAAACACATATTCTTAGTGATATGTGCTTGGAGCAACTTTTAAATATGTATATCCCGAGTGATATGTGTTCCCCTACCCGGGAAACACATATTCCTAGTGATATGTGTTCCCCTACCTGGGAAAGACATATTTCTAGGGATATGTGTTCCCCTACCCGGGAAACACGTCTCCCTAGTGATATGTGTTCCTCTACCTGTGAAACACATATCCTTAATAATATGTGTTCTCTTACCTACGAAACCCATATTCCTATTTTAGTGATATTTGTTCTCCTTACCTTGGAAACGTATATCGTTAGTGATTTGTGTTGCCCTTCCTGGGAAACGGATATTCCTAGCGATGTGTCCCCCTAGCTGGGAAACACATATCCCTAGTGATATGTGTTCCCCTACCCGGGAATCAGATATCCCTAGTTGGTGAGATGTATTTCCCTACCTGGGAAACACATATCCCTAGTGACATGTGTTTCCCTACTCGGTAAACACATTTCCCTAGTGATATGTGTTCCCTTTCCTGAGAAACACGTATCACAAGTGATATGTTTTCCTCTACGTCTTAAACACATGTTAGTTATGTCTTTTGCTCTTGTGTGTTGGCACCAATGTGGAGACGGAAATTGTTGAGTAGCTCCAAGGTTGAGTGTTATACACCACAACAAAAAGTCGAAAGCAAGATTTTTTTCCCTGCACTAGACACAACTACACCAATAAGTAACTAAGAATATATTTGATAGTTGGAAGTAATGGAAGTGGAAAGGAAAGCTTTATTGAAATACCACGATTTCGGAGTGCCTACATATAAATTACCCGCTGGACTTCATGTATGTGCTACATGTCCCAGCCCTGGGTTATTTTATGTTGAAGATGAAGGGTAAATATAGACTTCTCGTAAGGATATGATAAAAAGTGTTTCTTGTTGGGGGAGCAATGGTAGCACAGTGACGAGAGCACTCGTCTCCCACCAATGGTGGCCCGGTGGGTGAGTTGAGTTTGTTGTTGGTTCTCTCCCTTGCTCCGAGAGGTTTGTCTCCGGGTACTCCGGTTTTCCCCTCTCCTCAAAAACCAACTTTTCCAAATTCCAATTTGATAAGGAATGGTAGACGAAGAACCATTATTTGGATGTCGGCAACCTCTAAATCGATATTTATTGATATTGTTATTTATTTGTTTATTTGATGTAGGAGCCAGAGCCTGTAATAAGAAGCGAAACTGTTGTATTGAGAAGATCAAGTGAACCAGAGACAGTACTTAAAGACGGTCCTAAGGACCACGTTGTACCTACACAAGTACAGCAAGATCAGTCTCATGCAAGAAGCAAAACAGTACTTTTAAAACAGACAGCTCAGAGGAATTCTCTTGTTGATGAACAAGATGCAACGCATAGCAGTTCAAAGCTTATGGACAGGGTTTCAAGGTAAACTGGAGTAACTAAGTGAAAAAAGAAAGCGTTTTTAGAGAAGAGATTAATTTTTACGACTCTACAATTCTTGGGCTTATCTTGTGGCATTTTTAGGGCCTGGAGAGTATTTATCAGTCAGGACTGTCCTGTAAATATCCAGTCAAATTCGTAAAGATTAAGAGTCGATTATTTAAACGAAGTCTAACTTAAGCCGCGGTTTAACAAATCTCTGGAGCTCAAGATCTCGTCTTTAGCGGATTATTTTAAGAAGTTAAATACTTTTCTTTTCTACTCTGTATGCTTTTATAAAACTGTTCACAATAAATAGTGTTTAGATAGCACCTTTAGGCAAATTGAAAATGGCTTAGAACGCGGTTTTGTTAAACACTGGCTAAACTACGTTTAAACAACTGGCCTGAAGTGTCTAGGTTTTTCACTCCGTGTTCATGTTTTCTGGTCATTTTTGTAACTAAAGCTACGGTAAAACAAGTAACAAAGACGTGCAACTCGTTTTGCAACGTCGCTACAAAACGATTTGAATAACGATTTTGCGCGTTTTACCACCACAAATCGAACCTGTCTTGCAACAAATCAGGTCTTTGCAAGTTGCGTGAATACTGACTTCTGATTGGATCAAATTACGCAGGAGTCACGCCATACATGGGAGTTACATCACTAGCTGCACAACCAGTTTGCCTTGGGCCGGTAAAACGCGCATCATGTGCAGATTTTGTTTTAAAAAGTAGAACTACTCTCTATAGGCACTTTCTGCAACAAATTTTCGAAAAACGGGCTAACCTGAGTTGTTGCAAGACAGGTTTGAACGTGGCTCGCAAAACGCGCAACGTCGCTATTCAACTCGTTTTGCGGCAATGTTGCAAAACAAGAAGTTGCACGTTTTTGTTGCCTGTTTCACCGCACCACAGACAGTTTTTGTATGTCTAGGAATTTCTAATTTTATCGTCTTCACCCCAGAAACCAAAAAGATCATTCTCGATCTGCTCCACTTCGTTTGGATTTATATTGTTGTTCTCCTTTTCTTCTTCCAGAGGAGATAAAGAACACCTTCGCTCAGAGGAGCATCACAAAATCCCAAAGCCTCCAGAATCGCCTAGAACACATTCCCGATCAACTAGATTTTCCCAAATGAAGGCGTCAGCCGACGAGAATAAACTACCAACTGAACATATGGTAGAAAAGGACAGGTAAAAAGTAGCGTAGCATCGCATTTGGTGATACTGTGCTGTTGAACCCCTCTCCCCTTGTGGTTACCTTGGCTTTTAATAAAAAAAGTCACCTCGTTACTTCCTGCAATTACCATTCTACTACAGCAGTTATAGTCATCGTACAATAATGTGAAAAACTCCAAACTGTTTGTGTTCGGTCTCTTTGTAGATTAAAAGAAAAAGCCTTGAAGAGTCTTTTGGCATCAGAATCGTCATCCATAAGACGTAGCCATCATTTAGCCTTGTCTACCAGGTAGGAAATCTTTGGGGCCAGCAGCTCGAAAGACGGTTAAGTTTTTTCCAGGTTTAAGCCAATTTTTAAGCTGAGTGTTCTCATCTGGGTTATTGCTTCAGTCTGTTTGTTCCCTTTCGACCAGGAGTTTTTTTAAAGACTTGCGTTGATTTGCTTTCGTCTTCGCCAGGGCTTTTAAAATAAAATGAAACTGTGCCTACGGAATCTGACAACCTAACAGTTGAGCCTGCTATTGGGTAAAGCAGCGCATGCCTTATGGTGCATGCGCAAAGAGAGCAGATCAGATGGACAAATGTGAACAGAACTGCCATTATGGAACTCTTTATAGTCGTAAAGAACTCGTTGCGTTTGTCCATTTCAGTCGTTAGTTTCGTTGTTTACTTGTGATTTCAACATTAAAATCGATTTCACCATACCCCTCCTCTTCAAAATAAGATAAACGCCTTTCTGAAGCCTGCTGTACTTTACATTTTGGGTGTTTATCCTCTACATTTCTCTATTGTACTTTCGTTTTTTTCCTACTGTCTGATGTGATGACCATATTTGTATCTGTGGTGCTTTGCTCGTCTTCAGGTCTTCATCAACTCCAAACCTTTCATCTTCTCAAGCCCTTGAGAGTTCAGAGCCGACTAATGATTCTTTAAGGTAAAAAGGCTGTTCGTATGTTAGAGTTGTTCGCCTTTGAATGACATGTTAAACGTCATGTTGAATATCGCTATTGATTCGCAACTGCATTGTTACCATTGGCTAAAAGAAATTCGCACCGCATTTTCGGCCAATCATATGTAGAACCAAACTAATTGTCCTTTGCAGATCCCCTTTTTCCCGCGCTTTTGTGCCGGCCACACGATGCTTCTTGGATTGTGCGTATATATGTTGTGATTCAGTTTTGTTTGACCAATCACCTTCTACATGTATTCGAATTTTTCTTTTCTGTCAGAGGTAACTCTGCTGCTGGTTCTGTGTTACCAAGCAGACCGCCCTGGTTGGAGTCAAGTAAGAAAAAAGACAAACATAGGTAAGATAAAGCACCTTATGTTACGTGGGTAACTCGTAACTGTACTCACATGTAAACTTACCAAACTGGGGGCGACTATGAGCTCATCTGCCCCCCTCTCCCCTCCCCTCTCTCCATCAGTTCTCCGTTTTACGTATTTTTTTAAAGCTACACAAAAAGGAAAGAAGTCGAAAAGAGGGTTTAAGGTAACAACTGGGAGCAAAGACGTTTTTGTGCGACGCACGTCAACCGGAAGTGAACACGTCAACCTGAAGCAGGACAAATTTTAGTAGCGTCAAGAAAAATTTAAAGAGAAAAGGCATCAATTTCCGGTTTATGTTCGTCGCCTTAAAACGCTTTTGCTTAAGCTCCCTATTACTAACTGAAACCTGAAACTTAAACTTAACGGTCCAAAACTACAAGTCAGCTTTGCAGCTTTTTTTCAGCTTAAAAGGTCAATTCTTGTTTTGTTTTCTTGCTAGTTCTCCATCGCGCTCTTCTTCAAGGTCCAAATCCAGACCTATCTGGCTTGAGGATGAGCCTGGTAAGTGGACAGTATAAGATTAGTTTGAGAAAACAAAGTATTTATCTGTAACTTGAAGTTAACAACTAATAGCGTGACAAAACAGCCTACGTGTCCCACCTTTGGTTTCCCCGCAAGAAAACTTCTGAGGAAAAAACACAGAAATTCCATAGTGATGACGTTTCACTACCCAGGTCTGGGTAGTACTTCTGATTTGTCGTGTCGTGAGGGAAATTTTCTCAGCCAATCAGAAGCACTACCCAGATCGTTCCTCAGACGTCATTTCGCGGGAAAGCCAGTGGTGGCGTCGCCAAATGTTGGCTGTTTTCTCAGACTAAAAGTTACATTTAAGTTACAGATAAATAGTTTTCACATGATTTGTACCCCTAATAATGATAGCATTCTTGGTTCCTTTTTCACCTCTTTTAGTTGGGTTTTGTATTGCATTAATTTGGAATAAATGGACGATTATACGAATGAAGTTGAAAAGTGGCCGTTCATGTTAATATTGTAAAGTAACCACTGCCGCAGGAAAATGCTGCTCTGCAATTGCCATTTGCCTGGTCACACTTTAGGAGCTCCCACAGACTCTCAAGTTGAAATAATCTTGCCTAGCGTAGAAAGTGTTACTTAAGGAATAACACGCGCATTCACTTTCAAAATTACATTCGTTGAGTAACTTGTCAACCACGAGGAGAGTGTTTCATTAGGATATAAAAACACCGATGAGCGAGTTGAAATAACGTGTGGTAGCACATTTTTCAATACTGACGGGAATCTTGGGAAGAATCTTAGTAAGATTTACTACGGGAATCTTGGCAAGAATCTTGGTAAGATTTACTACGGGAGTCTCAGCAAGAATCTTAGCAAGATTTACCACGGGAGTCTTAGTAAGAATCTTAGCAAGTTTTACTACGGGAATCTTGGCAAGAATCTTAGCAAGATTTACTACGGGAATCTTGGCAAGAATCTTGGTAAGATTTTCGACGGGAATCTTGGCAAGAATCTTGGTAAGATTTTCGACAGGAATCTTGGCAAGTTTTACTACGGGAATCTTGGCAAGAATCGTGGTAAGATTTACTACGGGAGTCTCAGCAAGAATCTTGGCAAGATTTTTCACGGGAGTCTTAGTAAGAATCTTAGCAAGTTTTACTACAGGAATCTTGGCAAGAATCTTAGCAAGATTTACTACGGGAATCTTGGCAAGAATCTTGGTAAGATTTTCGACGGGAATCTTGGCAAGAATCTTGGTAAGATTTTCGACAGGAATCTTGGCAAGAATCTTGGAAAGATTTATTACGGGAGGATTCTTGCCAAGTTTGCCCTAGTAAATCTTGGTAACAATTACCAGGCGTAACTCAGATGAAATCATCTTTTGAGTGTTAAACGAGCTTGCCCAGTAGCATTTCCTGTTTCAGGAATATTGAAAAGCATAGCTTAGAATTGTACTTGAACTAGTTGGAGGCAGCGTGACCGAGCGACAGAGTTGGAAATCCCAACTTGCTTTAACAGTGTTCCATTCTTTTTTTTATAGCTGTTGTGGAAGAAAGAAGTAGCAGTGCAACAGATGTGCGGAGTTCATCAGATCTCTTCAGGAATGAACCATCGACTGGGCGTAGATCCAGTACCCCCAGTGTCAGCAATGAAGCGGCAGAGCCTTGGCCGAGTGAATTTGTCAGCAAGTAAGTAAAATGCCTTTCTAAAAGAAGTTTGGAAATTGTTTGTTAAGAAAATCTCGACTGTTTATCTGCGTGCGTGTGTTTGTTTTGTTTGTTTGTCTCTTGATTTGATTTGCAGTTTTTTTTCATATAATTCTTGATTGGCCACATAAAAATGATATGCTTTGTAACAGGCCATTTGCATGATGGCGACATTTTGTTAATGACCAGAAATCCTCTTCGTTTTTCCTTTCATATTTAAACTTGGTAATCCCAGCGAGGTTTGAATAACAAAAGTCCCAAATTGCGCAAGAAAGCAAAACCCTGAAGGATTGTGGTCATAGAAGTAAAATGACGTCCTCGTGTAAATGGCGTTTTGACTTAGTAGGTAAGAACGTTTTCTTTACGTTCAGCGTTTTATCTTCTATCGAATACAGGGATGAAGCCTTACCCACATGTCTGGATGACACAACTGAACAGACAGTAAGTTCTCTCTAAGTCTTTCGTTCCCCCCTTCATCCTTCTTTTTTTGTTCTTGGCTAGTTCTCTTGCTTGTGTACACATCACTTGGTTTTAAATACTGCCTGCGTCGACAATATTTAATAGCAGCGGATAATACTTATAATAATACTTGTAAAACTCATAAGTGCGCACGAAAAGTGCGCAGTTTTTGAACCAGGCGATTTGCATGTAAATTCAATCATTCCTTTTTTTAACCAATGGAGACTTGCGTGATTGCTTAAATACTTAGTGGTATTAAGATAATAGAGTATGGAACTAGGGGTACGAAATGCGAATGAGTTGACCAGAAACTGGCCATTTGAATGATCGTGTACACCGAGGACTGACGACACTATTAGAGAACGAGATTTGACTTGAAGTTGTCTTCGCATATTCGCGAAAAATAGACACCCACCCCACACTTTACTCTATCCACCAGAATAGTTAACATGGTTATTTTTGGTAAAGGAGTTTAAGGTCCTGTTTACATGGAGGTGGGGGGCCCCAGGTAAGTGAGGTAACACGCCTGTCCATATAATGTCTCATTTTAATGTGATCACGTTTACATGATAGGTGGGGTAACTTGCCACATGTTACCTCACCTACCTGGGGTCCCCCACCTTCATGTAAACAGGCCCTAAACCCTCTCCCGGTCGCTAAATGATAAAACTTCTTACATTTGATAACGTTTTTCCGCCACTTCCACATTTTCGCTAAAACCCGTTATAAAATGGAGGCTATCGCGTTTCCATCCAAAAATGACGGTGGTTTATAATCTCGTAGGCAGATCTCTTGTCATCGTAGCCGAAGGCCTCGTCGTCAAGAGATCTGGGCACGAGATTAGCTTGTTCACGCACGCGCACCACTTATTATTGAGAAAATCTCGCTCGAGTGGTCGTCCTCGTCCATGTGAGAGGCATGGAGAATTACACCGTGTAACTGAAAAGTAAAGCTTCCTTTCCTGATAGTATTTTGAATACTTGTTGTTGCAGGAGAAAAGAAGTCAGAGTGGATTAGGAAGGAGACACGAGGAAATTAAAGAAGTTAGCGAGCCTGTTAAAGAAGAAACCACTTCATCTCGTGACGCTAAGACAGCCAGAGCTACGTGGCGAAAGTATGCAATACATGTACTAATATCGAAATGTGAATCTCTTCTCCTCATTCCGTCTGTCATACTTGACCTTCTACCCTGGGTGCCAGAGACGTCCGGATTTGGGAGCAAAATCCGAAAAGGGGCAGTTGAAATTTTGCACAGTTAAATGGCGCCAGCTATATTTTTACAGCAGGAACTACAGCTGTAAAGAAGTACAATTGTTTTGCTCGATATATTTTGTTGCAACGTTTTAAAGAGCCCTAGAAAAACCTCGGAGAAAGGTGTGCTCATTATTCTAGTGCGGCCAATTATCTTTTGTACTTAATCCGATCATTTGCATGCAATTCGCTGGTTTGACTTCGAGGGCCATATTGACGTATTTAATACTGCAGTAGGCTCTTCTTAATGGGATAAGGCGTGGTGGAGGCTCATTCTGAAGCAAGGCCATAGTTGACAATAAGAAGATAAACTGGTTTTTGCGCCAATTTTTGTAGGCAGCAGAACTTGAGTTTAGAAGAATCGTGGAGTTTACTCAGCTTATTTGAAAAGTCGCAGAAAGGCCGCATCACAAAGGACCTTGATCTGTCACGCCATGGTAAGTCAAAGTATCGTCCAATTGGAAGGTATTCAATGAATGATTTTCCAGTAATCGGATACCCATGTTTTGCGCACAGGATTCTGGGATCGCCAGGGGGCAAACATTGCGAGTCGCTACAAAGAAATGTTTGGCGTGGAGTTGTTTCTGCGTTAAAAGCAGTGTCTTTGGACATAGAATGCCGCATTTTGCCGTGATTTTATGAGAAACGGAGGTGACTAATGTTGGTGCGTTGAAATTTCAAGTTTCTTTGTGATTAATGCGATAAATTCTATCGATAAACACTCCTTGCGTGAGGTTGAGTGTGAAATTTATATTCACTGAATTTACAAAGACATGTAGAATTCGAAGAAAAGGTCTCGAAATATATAGTGCAAATTTAGGTATACATGAAGGGGGATTGGCTCATTTAAGCGTTTAAGTTATAATTACGTGTGGTGATATTTACGACGAGTGTAACTACGCTCGGCCGCGATCAGCGCTGTGCGGCTCTTTGCGGGTTACTATATTACAAGACAGCGATCGTGGGTATGTACGTGGCCATAAAAATAAAAAATCCTCCTTTACTTTGGTATAAACAAAGTGACATCTACAAAATATTTCATGGAAAGTACATGGTATTTAAACATTAGTAGATGAGGCAGAAATCGTACAAACGAGTAAGATTTCCGATACAAAAGGGGTGAGTGTGAAAATAAATACCAAGTTGATATTCGAAATTCAGAGATTCTATATCTTTCCTCAAAATGATTGGAAAAGGCATTAGAATTCATCGGTTCTCAGGATCATGACAAAACATTTCGCTTGTGTTTTTTTAGCGAGAAGAAATCAATATACTAATGTGCGGAAGATGTTTTTGTTTTTAAATTTAATGCATATCAAATTCGACAATACATAAGCTTACCTTCGATCGTTGTCACAAACCGGCACAGCATTGTGATCGCCGCCGAGCGGAGCGTAATTACACTCGTTGTAAATATGAGCACATGTAAGTACAACTGGAAAGGCTTAAATGAGTCCGCATTCCCCGCTAATTTATACCTAAGTTAGTACTATATATTTCGAGACCATCAGTAAATTCACAGTCGATCTTTCGCAAGAATCAGTGTTTATCGATAGATTTCATCGCATTGATCCCACAAAAACTTAAAATTTCTTCGCACCAACATTAGTCACCTCCGCTGCTCATAAAATCACGGCAAAATGTTGCATTCTCTGTCCAAAGACACTGCTTTTACCGGAGATACAGCTCCACGCCATACATTTCTTTGTAGCGACTCGCAATGTTTGCCCCCTGGCGATCCCAGAATCCTGTGCGCAAAACATGGGTATCCGATTACTGGAAAATCATTCATTGGGATCGTAAAATCAAAATGAATACAGATAAACTAGTCTGGTTAATCACGTAACTCACAACAAGGATATACAGTCCAAAGGAACCAATAAGAATTCAAAGCAATGGCAAGAGCAAGCGCTTAGCGCGGGGAAACTATCACGAGCAAGTTGCTTCTTATTGGTCGATAAAGTAGATCACATGACTTACAAGAGGGCACGCAATCCAAGGAACCAATCATAATTAAAAAATCGCAGATAGCAAGCGTTAAGGTTGAGCAAGTTGCCTCTTATTGGTCGATTAAGTAGATTACGTGACTTACATCAGGGCAGACAATTCAAGGAACCAATCAGAATTCAAAGCAATCGCACACAGCAGGCGACAACCGCGGGAAAACGTTCGCGAGCAAGTTGCCTCTTATTGGTCGACAAAGTAATTTAACATTTGTGAGACAGTCACAAACTTAGCAATACGGAACACAAAACATTCACGAAATTACTTGCCTCTTTAATTCAAACTAAGTGAATCACTTGGTATTATATGTGCCTATTCTCTTAACTGGAGTTCCTGTGAAAGTGGACCTTGGATGATTTTCTTTTCTCAGGTGATGCCCTCGATGTATTGTTGTGCAGAAAAGAAGAAACCTTGGAGTCGGTGGTAGGACAGGCCAACAAATCGGACGCGAGGTCAGTTATTGTTCAGGCTGGGAAATTTTCAAGTCACAATTGACTGTATCGGTCATGTCTTGCCTAGTGCCTGTAATGCGTCTTCCCAGGCCGTCTCGGTTAATGCATTTTGGTGACGTATCCCAGACGAACAAAAACTCGCTTGGACCATGTAACTCGAAAAGCTTCGGCCGTGCACAATAATGAGGCCTAGGTACTGGGCAAGGTCATGTCCAATTCTTTGGGCTAACGTCTTAACAGAATATTTGGAAGTACCGTTCGCCTGAGAATGTTCGGTTTATCGAGCTTAATTTTTAGCGATAACCAAGAATGATATGCATTTGTTAGGAATGAGGCGAAAAATTCACCTATTTGAGCCCTGGATGTTATACACTGCAAGGACAGATCAGATCGTTCACGGAGAAGTGTTCCCCAAGCAAGCAAGGACGTTATAGAGCCGGCCATGCATGTTCACCGGAAGTAGACTTTTTCCATTTTTGGGCGGTGGTTTTACCTAATTTTTTCGGGAATACGTGCCTTTATGAGCGAAGATACTGAGCAGTGCAAATTTGTTAAAGTCAACGCTCGTTAAAAGGGAAGAGGCCTCACTTCTGGTTGACTTGCGTCGCTCAAAGACGTCTTTGCTTAAACTCCTTATTGTGACTGCGTATTCTTTACGTTGGGACATATATCTCACAGGGTTGAGAGGTAGATATCACAGGAGTGAGAGGTAGTTATAACACGATTGTCTTGAGAGGTAGATATCAAACCAAAGAAGCGATTAGAGGGAAAGGTGGCTGTCCTCTTGAAAATTCAAAGGGGACAGACGGCAAATTGCTGTTACCCGAAATACTTATTAGTCGTAACTGTTCATCAGTAGGATGTCTAAAATGTTTTCATCTCTATAATTGGTCCCGGCACCCTTAAATCCTATACCAATTATAGCATATTTTAAGAGGAGTCACCCACAATCTGAACACAGTTAGTGGGAAGGCATAATAGTAGGAAAACAGTCTAAAGAAAATGTAATGCGTTAAATAATGAGACAAATCCACACATCAGTTAAATAAAGCGCGCGCACATGAAACAAAACAAGCGCGAAATTTAGTAGCATAGGCGCTTAGCTGCGCGTTGCTTTAATAAGCTGATTTACTTTTCAGTGGCTTAATTGATTTGGAAATCCCCACACTTCCCAAAGGAAAACAGCTGGTTATTAACATCAGGAACACGTGGGGAGATAGACATTATGTTGGGCTCAATGGTATTGAAGTGTTCACAGACTGTGGAAAACCTGCAGAAATCGTAGAGGTAAGTGATATTGTAAAAGTGAGGTGCTGCGCTTATTCCTTAAGCCTCCCTTAAGGCCAATCTAAGGTAACTACAACTGCGCCGTGTCTTTACTTTTGACATCCAACGTTTCAGTAGAGTCAACTTGGTTTGCTCACACTCGTTTTCCCGCGCTTTCTTGGCGTGCTGATTGGTTCATTAAGTGGTGTGTGTCAAATGTGAATGCCTAACGTATTTCGTTTTCTAGAACAAGTTATGACTTGCTCACACACGTTTTCCCGCGCTTTCTTCGTGTTCTGATTGGTTCATGAAGTTGTCTGATTGGCCAACGTATTTTCCTTGGGTTTGCTTTCTCGGTCGTCAGGTGAAAACCGTTTCAAGTTAAAGCAATAAATTTGCACTAATTTCAACATGTTGATTAAGAATGGATTGTTTTTTCCCCTCAGATTACTGCTGATCCGCCAGACATTAATGTTCTTCCAGAGTATGGAAATGACCCTAGAGTAGTAACCAATCTAATTGACGGAGTTTATCGGACCAGGTATGAAATGACTACGATATTTTACAAACACTGACTGTCCACATTCAACTGGAAAAAAATTAATTTAAAAGAGCTGCGTCACGACTATCTAGTTCTTTTTCTTAACCCTTTTTAAGAGCTCCAACATCCACATTCAAATTCTCCAGACTGATCTCCATACATTTCTTTTAAGAACAGTTGACAGAATTTGGTTTAAGATCAAAGCGTTATCCCTTTGGTAATCAATTAAAACCTTTACTCTTCATGATCTGCTGATGTTGTTAGGAGAAAATTGATGTTGGTCACTCTTGGGACCTAAAGGGTTAATAGTCCCAATTATGCGTCCTTATTCGCTATGGAACTTGAGAAATCACTTGTCAATGACAAAATCACAGCTTTGTGTCAAACAAATATGTCTCCTGTCTCATATGAAACCTTACAAACAACAAAAATGAACTTTGAAAAACTGTTAAGCTTACAAGTTTTCAAAAACCACAATCGCAATCCGTTTCAATCTTTTTCAAGTTTGTCCATCCGTGCCCTCGTTTGTATTTGCTGTGTTATTTACACATTCTTTTCATGTTTTGAGCGGTTACTGTGGATCGGATCATTATACGTTTCTGGGAAACTACCCATCTACCCCTCCCCCTCCCCCAAGTCAACATTAACACTTACTTTCTCTTAGGGCAAAATGTTGGCTTTAGGGAGGGGTAGGTGGGCAGTTTATACGTTTCTGGGAAACTGCGTCACTTTTCGTCAGTTTGGTGGCATTTCCGACTGTTTGAATTTTGACAAATTTAGTTACACCGCTCCTTTAAGGTGATGTTACGCTAGACGATTGGCAACAACGATTTTTAGCGCTACACATCGTTGCAATGTTGGAACAATGTTGTAACTATTCGAAACAATGTCGTAGCAACACTGTGTTGCGCTAAAAATCGTCGTCGCGAATTGTCCCGCCTAACATCACCCTTACTGTTCGTCAGGTTGGTTGTAGTTCCCACTGTTTGAAGTTTGATAAAACACAGCCTTGCAACATTTTTGCTTCATTGTTTCGAATTGTTCCAACATTGCAACGCTGTGTTGCGCTATAAATCTCGTTGCGAATCGTCCCGTTCAACATCACTTTAAAGACGACTATTTTTTTTCATTTATCAGGGACGACATGCACCTGTGGTTAGCACCATTTACACCAGGAGGCAAACACACCATCACCATCACTCTTGCAGAAAGCCTAAGAATCGCCATGATCAGAATATGGGTATCATTGTTTCTCTTTATTCGTTAGACCAAAGTGACACTTATCCTTTTCATTTGTTCTTGTGTACCATTTGTCAAAACTGTATGGTGAGGCCGTTCACTTGGTGAACAGTATCTGGCATTTTGTGGTTGACCTGCACCCATCCAAACCTCTTATTCGTTGGTCCCTATAACCTGCACTCCCTATTGTTTTCAGGGATAAGGGCATCGTTATGTCACCATCCCTATTGTTTTCCCAGCCAATCACAAACCTTGTTCGGAATAGGTGCAGGTCGGCCCGCATTTTGGAGAAATTGTACTTTTAAACCCTTTCATAACCTGTGAGAGGCCTAAGGCCTCTGATTATCATAATCATAATCATTATCATTATCTTAATCATGATTATTATCATTGTCGTTATCATTATCATAATTACAATGTTTATCATTTTCATTATCATAATCACTATCTTTATCTCTATCATTATCATAATCATTATCAAAATCGTCATTATCATTATCATAACCATTATCATAATCATTATCATAATTATTTTCATTTTCATTATTATTATTACCATTATCGTTGATAAATTATTATTTTCTGTTATTTATTATTATTATTATTATTATTGTTATTTTAAATATATTTTGCTTTTGCCACAAACTTTAAACTTGCCACAGTTAATCCTCCATTACATTATAACGTCTGACCATTTGTAGCCACCAAGAGAACAACTTGCATCATTGTTATAGTGTTATATTATATTGTTAATCAGCCTCCTGACACAATGATCACCACTTTTCTCTTGTTAGAATTACAATAAATCAAGAATCCATTCTTTTCGAGGAGTGCGGTGTGTTGATATCACCCTGGACGAGAGCCTGATATTCCACGGAGAGATTGCAAGGTACTGTATCGCTTATCTTTAAAGCTGCAAATATCTTTATCACCAATTACAAATATTCACAATGTCTTCAAAAAACTGTGATGAGGAATTCTGGGCGCCAGTTTGTCGGCTAATTTTCAGGTTTTCGGTCACCATCGTGGGAAATTTGGGCGCCATTTCATACCCAGCAGCGAAGGAAGGCATGAAGTGATGACACTACTTTAGAGACTCCACTCTCCGTCTCATAATTCATAAGGTTAAAAAGTATTGGGCTCAGTCATAAGGGAAACGGTTAGTCTCGGCGTCTCGTCCTACAAAGTCTGCAATTACTAATTGCCAATCTTTATTTATGGTTTAAACGCGCTCGTCCACATCCCAACCGAAACGTTTGATCCGTCTTTTTAACCCCTTGATCAATTACCCAGTACCGCTTGCGAGTCTAGCGGCTTTCATATATTTCTTAATTTTTTTGTTGAATTTAATTCCTTTCGAAGATACATCCTCGGGCTTTTTTAGATGACAATACGCAAGTTCAGTTGCATTTTCAATAACAAAACACTTTTTTAGTAAGGGTTACGGCATTCTATATATTTACACAGTTTCTATCATTGCACACATTACACATGTCCTTAAAATTGTTGTAACATTTTGTAATTATTGGAAGCTACGCATTTTGTAATCAGGATTACTTTTTTTGCAATGATAGTTTTTCTACGTAACTTGTAAAAAACGGCTTGATGCAAATTGTAAAAAAATTTTTCTCGAGTTAAAACGAGGTTAGCCTTCTTGTAAGAAAACAATTCTTTGGTAATGTCACCATCAAATCGGTTAAATAAATAGAACAAAGGATCTTGATAAATGTAACATGACATTTTCATAAATACATGATCATGTTGTGTCTTATCATCAGTGAGTAGTAAACGTTTGCGTATTTCAGGAGTTACCCAAAACAAAGGTCATCTCAAGCCATTAAACTGCTCCAGATGTCTTAAGGACCCTACGAATTTTTAATGGATATATCTCATTTTAATAATCGATAATAATAAACTAGGGGCATGTTGTGACAAGCTGCGTGACAAGCTGCGTGCAGCTGTAAAAATCGGCGGGAGCCAGGTTAAAGGATAAAACGTGAGAGTTGTGTGCAGTCGATGTTATATAGGTTCAGCAAAGTTTGCCATGTCTGCCCACTCTTGCTCTAGACTGTTGGACCAGTTTGTAAGACTTCTTCGAGCTGATAAGGAATTTGCGTTAGGTCTCTGTGTTTTGCACTCGCTGTTTTCTCCACTGGCAGCTCTTGGAAATCTGTTAGTTATCTACGCATTGTGGAAAGCCTCATCGATACCCGCCAATGCCAAGAAAATGTTTTTGAGCCTTGCCGTCTCCGATATCGCTGTGGGAATGTTGTCCCAACCAGCGACTGCTGCTGTCATTGCAGTGATGTTAAAAATGTCATCGACTGATGACTTTCTCGGTTTCGACTCATTCTGTCCAACCATTTTACTTTCCTTGTATTTCGCAATCGCCCTCCCCGGTTTTGCGACATTTCTGAATATAACCGCCATTGCTGTGGACAGACTTCTTTCTATTTTCCTCCATCTCCGATACCAAGAACTTGTCACTTCAAAACGTGTCACTTTGGCCCTGGTATCCCTATGGTTAACAAGCGCCGTCTCTGCCTCTATATACATTTCAATCCCGCGAGGCAATGATGTAGCAACTGCAATATTGTTATTTGTTGGTCTTGTGTTGACGACTGCGGCATACGTGTATATTTTTAAAGTCGTACGGCATCACCGAAATCAAATATCACGCGAACATCAGATACAAAATGGCCCAGCTGAGGAGTTATTACGACAAAAGAAGGTCGCTTATAATGCCTTTTTTGTGTTCGTTGTTTTCCTGGTTTGTTATCTTCCATATTGTACGTCTGAAATTGTGTTTATAACTAACGATAGTCTGCAAAATATTAAAGCTAAAGCGTCCTCACTTTTCCTTGTTATGCTAAATTGTACTTTAAATCCCTTTATTTACTGTTGGCGATATCGAGAAATACGTCGAATTATTAAAAGTACTTTGAGGAAATTATTGTGCATGAACGGGGACGACTCATGAAGTGTGAAAAAAAAAAACATCTGCCAATATGAATTTTGTAAGCCAAGAGACATTTTCTCATTTTAATAGACTTGTATGTCAGCTTTGGAAGTTATATAATTTATCCATTGTTCTGAGTGGTAAAACTGCTTCTAGCCTTCCAATGTGTCTTCGTCTTTCAGAAGTACGTACAATTTGAGAGAATAAGTTATGTAGATTTGGCATTTACTTTGCGCAAAGAGGAACCTAGGTCTTGTTTTGTTGAGAGTATATGCGAACTTCAGCAAGTAGTAGCTGCGCAGTAATATGTAAGGGTTAGATGTACTCAGATAGAGAGAGTTTATCAGCAAATAAACACGCTCGCTGGACATAGAATGTATTGAGCTCGTTTGTTTCATTCAGGCAGTTTAATGGATAGAGGTTTTCCAGCCTGTTTCGTAATTCGTGTGTCACAAATCAAGATCTGGACCGATAATTTCAGTTCGTACGACAATTACCTATGGATGTATCATACCCGCATGGCCACGTCAAGAAAACTAATATTGATATCATACGTTACTTGTTAGTCATCAACTAATTTAAATTTCGACCGGCCGTTTAATACGCCGTGTTTGGCGCTCAAAGTAAGACGTTAGAAAGTTCGAGTGAAAATGCTGTAAATCCTTCTTGATTTACCGTAGAATTCCGAAAGTAACGTTAACCTCGAAAATAAGGGCTACCCGAAAGTAGCGTTTACTTTTTACCTCCTTTTGAATCCCGAAAGTAACGGCCTATCCAAAAGCAGCGGCCCTTCGAAAATTACCACTCAACTACAATAAAGTATCGTATTGAATCTGATTTAACGTTTAAAGCAGTCCTTTCAATCAACGAAAAAGCAGTTTTTGTTTATCGTAATATGTCGTACAGGTACGATAAAAAAATTTTTCGCTTTTGTTATTTTTAATTAGTGAAAGTCAATTATCAGCCTGTACTATTCATAATAATGGATCAATTTAACCAAAACGTGTGAAAATCTTTGAACTCTGGTACTGTATATGCCAAACTGTCTCAACTAAACAACGTGAAGAGTCATTTGTGATTCTATCCCGAACTTATATGAATCCTTCTTTAAATTATGCGTGATTTAAAAGTTGAATTTTTCAAGAGTCCAATACACATACTAATGATATTTAGAACTGTGCATTCCCTTTAAACTGCTGTAAATTAACTGTATTTAAAGTATGAATTAATTACTAAACCAGGAAGTTTTCTTGACTGTTTGACAGCCATGAAATGCGTCTGTTAGCCCTTTTATGTCCTATGACAGACCGCAATGACAGATTTCCCTATCCTTTTTTCGTAAAATCTAACTAGTGGTCTATTATCAATGCTGCGTTCTGATTGGTTGAGCTACTACTAGGCTATATGTTATAGCCCACTAGTAGCGAAAAGCGCCGGCTTTTTCGCGGTAAAAAAGGATTAAAGTCTAGCTTTAACTAGCTAAAGTTGTTTTGTCTCGATATTTTTGACCAACTAGTTGCATTTTACTAAAACAATTATTCCTCTCACCCTCATGGCCTCTGAGTCAATAGCCCATTCGGCCTTCACCCTCATGGGCTATTTACTCCGGGCTCGAGGAATAATTGTTAAATATACTTACCCTTTCATATATTTGAAGCCTAAAAAAGGTATTTCTTTAGGGCGGAGCCCCAGTGTACTAAAACAAGTTCTACTACTTTCTACGGGTGGTAGTTTTTCGCGAAAAATGTTAGTTGATGTCTGCCCGCCTCGAAAGTAAACACGACATGTATTCGAACGAACAAAGCGAAAATGTAGACCTAAGTTAAAGTAACTAGCTAAAGTTGTTTTGTGTTAAAACATGATAAATAGCCTTCCTGTCTTGGAAAAGAATTCTGTGGTGATCTTCAATAAGATGCTTATTATTGTAAAGGGATTTAGATAAGAAAACCCAAGTGGTGATACCTTTATTGCGTTGCTAAATACGGAGGAAATTTTGTACGGAGTTGAAACAAGGTTAGCAGCCTTTCTGTCGGAAAAGAATTCTGTGGTAATCTTCAACATGAAAATGTTTCACAGGTGAAATTCTTGACAAAACAATATGAACGTCTTCTGTCTTATCAGCAGAGTACTTAAAAAAATCCAGTGATAGGAAACGTTTGTATGTGCAAGGAGTCACCATAAACAGAAGTCATCTTTAAAGATTAAAAGAGGCAGCCTCAGACGACTTATTAAAAACCCAGATAAACTGTTGATCGAAGGTAGATCTCATTGTAATTTCTGTTCGTTTGAATAGCCAGTAAACTAGAGCATGTTATGACGTGCAGCGTCACTGAGAAACGGATATGTTGCCTTATGGGGAGTGGCCATGAGAAAAGTATTGTAGTCGCATGAAGCGTGAAAAGAACATCTGCCGATGTAATGTTTGACCAAGACACATTTAATTTGACTTGTCTATGAATGTCTGAAATAAATTGTAGATTTGGGATTTACCTTGGAGCTCACTTAGAAGAAAATATATGTTTAGACGTCAAATATTAAAACTTCGACCGGCTTTTTTATACGACCTGTTTGACAATCAAAGCAAGATGTTTGTTAGAACGTTAGGGTGAAAATTTTAAACTAATAAACTTTTGTCGATTTCAATGTGTGAGCCTGGGGTAGTTGAAATAATGTTAAACTGACAATTTGTCTTGTCTTTTCGACAGCTCTAGAAACAAAAAGGCCTCCTAGCTAACGAATTCAGACTTAAGATATATGACAACGAATCATGTAGTGTTTCGTTAGCAAAGTAGGTCATGTTTTTTTTTCATGACGAGGCCATGGTTAGATTTAAATGGCGTTATCTTTGTGCTCTAGCGGTGTAGTGGAAAAGTGGCTTTTAAAATTGAGTTTCTCGCAAAACGTTCATCGTATTTGAAGGGCTGAAAAGCGATGTTTCGCGTTTTACCATTTACGAATGAAGGTTTTTCACATAAAGGTTTTTAAGAAAAGATTATTTAATTGCGTATTTAATGAATAAATTGCATGAGCCTTTAAGATTTTCTTCATCTTATTTATTTTTTAATGTTATATTAAATATATATGTTGTGGTTCAATTTTATCCCAGGTTTAAATTTTATTTTTCTTTGTGTTTGGGTATGGTAATATATGATAATGAGTTTGAAACAAAGGAAATCAAAATTTAAACCTGGGATGAAATTGAACCACAGCATATACAATAGGTAAGCTTTTAGATTAGATTTAGATTTTTGTTTTCATTTTATCTTTAATAAAGATAAAGATTTAACTATTGCGAAAACTATTGGGACAAACCTCCACGCATACCTTTTCCAACGAGTCAGATTTCAAATCTGTTTTTCGTTTGCTTAGCCTGCGAACCGCAGACGTATTTCCGATCGTCGCTTCTCTTCCTCCGGGTGAAACTAGTAACTGGAGCCGAAAAAACCGGATGCTCTCGCAGGCTATCATTTGCTAGGCCATTTGTTCTTAACAAATAATGCACATCCACCACCGTTATTGGTTTCTATCTTTTCTGTAGCATGAATTGCCATCAGGACATATATTACTGCCAGATATAGTGCTCTACGCATTTTACCATGCACGAATCAAATTTGTCTTGCTTCAAATCAGGTAGTGGAATGTTGCAAAAAGTTGTTGCAGAAAGTAGAGAGTAGATCTACTTTTTGTAACAACTTTTCGCAACCTTCAACCTGATTTGAAGCAAGACAGGTTTGATTTGTTCAGACATACACATTGAGTGTCCCTTTAGAGGACTTTTACAGGGCTCTCTTCCCCCAGAATCTTGTAGGGCGTGGTTCTTGTACTGTAGGCGATAAAAGGCTCTTATACACTGATGTCAACATTTATTGCACTGTTGTTCTCCTTATGGTAACGCAATATTGCTTTTACTGTTTGTTTACAGGGCTAGTGGTATCCTGGGCGCAGATGATCCCTTTGGTGATGTAAGAAATTCCATGTTTTCTTTTCCCTTTACATAATACGGACACATGTCTGCACAGGTTTATGCAAGGGGCTTATTTGTCTCGCACTATGTAAGGAAATCCTGATTCCGTGGCAATCCGGGAAATTTGTGCTTGTGGAATCCGGAATCCTGGGCCTTGAAATCCGGAATACAGCTCAAGGAATCTGGAATCCTTGAATCCAAAATCCAAAACTGCCTTTGGTTTACCTAACATGGGCGATTTGTCCTAAGCACGCTGAAGCTATTGTACATGGGAAAACAAGTAAAATGGTTTTTAATTTCTAAGAGGTCACTGATTTATAATTTGTGATTTTGGTACATGATATTTTGCAGACCATTTTGTTCACCATGGATGAGGAAATTTTGGAAGCCATGGCCCAGTATGATCAAACATATGACGGAAATGAAGAAGACGAAGATGAACTGCTACGCAGTTGCTACTTTGAACGACCATCAACTGCAGATCAAGCTGAAGAAGGCGTGAGTATACAATTGTGTACTGATTTGGTGAATACTAATGATTTGTATTCTGCGGATCTAATTATCAGCAATTTGTAGCTCTGTTTTCTATCTAGTAATTGCCTACCGCTATTTCTAATAAGGTAAAATCCCATCTCGGGTTAGGTGCAATACCCCACAATTCTTTAAGTATGCAAAATTCATTAAATACATTAAAATATCAAATACATTTACCATTTTTTCTTACATTTTTCAGGGAAGTGGAGATCGACCATTTACATCTGCCAAACACGCCAGAAAAACGAAACCTGATCAAGAGCTTCTGAAGACTGAAGAGACAGAAGGTCCGTTACAGGAAACCCATTAAACGCGCACAGGCAACCCAACGGAGATTATCGAGAAGCCCATTACTCCGAATTGACCATCGGCTCCTCGTGTATTTTCTATGCCTTTCCTTTGAAATTTATTGTTTCCAAATATCTGCACAGTCCCAGATATCTCCTTTCTTCGGTCCAGATTTCATGCGTTCTTTATCTAGTTAAGCTGTCTTCGCATGACGGTTTTCTGATATCGTCCACAGTTACTGGTAGTCCTACTGTACTCTGATTGGCGGAGAGTTTTTTGGCGCGAAAATTAAATCTATAAAAAGCCTAAAACTATGAAACTGTGACGGTTCTCTCGGGGCGATAGGCTCCGGTTTTTTGTCGAATCAGGACCTTGATTAGGTCCTCAAACTCCCACTTTATTCGCCGTTTCATTGTCATTAGCAGAATATCAAACAGTTGTCACTTATTTCTCAAGGCGGTGAGGTTGTCAAGGAAATGATTGGCCTAACTTTGTGTGGTTCTTTTTATCTACAGTAGATGGTGTACCAAGCTCAAGCGGTTATCTTGAAGGCAGAGGTAGGTACTGTTGTTAGTCAGTTAGCCACTAACATGGTGTGGTGAGAACAAAAAGTGGCACACGAGCCACTTGCGAGTGTCTCAATGTTTTGGTCACTTTTTGAAGTCTTCTGTGAAATGTAACTGCAAACACACACGGCAAGATGGAATCTATTTGTTTTATAATATTCAAAGAGAAAACATTGCCTTTTGGCGGTCGACTGTTTAAAGATTTGTTCCAGTTAAGGTAGTTTTAAAGTCGCCAATAACGCTGTTCCTATGCTAACAGTTTGAGAGGCCTTCAAGCTGGAATAACCTCGTAAACCTTAATAAAACTGTGCGTCATAGCAGACAAAACAGAGAAAGCAATTTCCTAGTGACGTCACCAGTTTCTTTACTCTCGTAGATCGTAAGCAACGGCCAATAGAGGAGTCGTTACGTCACGTTGCCATGGTAGCAATTTTTCTGGATGACAACAAACCGAAAATATCACTGAAAAAGTGAATTCGCACTGTTTCAAACTTCGTCGATCTTATTAGATTTCATTTTTTGTCTAGTATTGGCGAATTTTTCTGGGGTTGAATCCTAAAGGACCGTATCTGTGTTAAGAAAAAGAAAATTTTTGTTTGATGTTCACCTACTCCACTGAAGCGGGCGCATGAAATTAGGAAGTTTCATGTGATTGCCGCTGTCGTGCCACGACGGCTAAAAAATGTACAGAAGCGTGATGCACGTGCAGCGTTATTGTTTTGCTTATAAAAACCTATTGCTTTTTTGCCCTTCTCGTTGCCGTCGCTGTCGTCGTTGGTTAAGCTCTCAATTGTTGTGATCTGGAAATTTTGTTACCATGGTAACGTGACGTCTCACTTCTCCTCTCTATCACAGCAAGCGTAACATTCGGTATAAAGACCTTTAACGCTTTTAAGACAGATCATACAAGAGCTACTAAAGATTCACCTTTTCGGATCCTTTTGCTTACTCTTTAAGGAGTCTAGAATTTTATTTAAAAGAGTTGTACTCCCTAAATTTGGTTTTCCATAATCCTGGTCGCTCGAAAAAATACCCGATTTTCGTTATAAATATAAAGTTGTGTTTGTTGTTTTTCAGTTCTTCAGCTGAATTTCCTGTCCACATGGGGTGATCCGTTTTATATGGGACTTACAGGAATGGAGTTTTTGGGACCCAACCAGGAAGTCATTCCTCTATCCTATAGCATGCTTAAGGTGGGAGAAGCAAACCTGATCATTGTAAGCCTTTCACTGCTTCATTCATTTTTATTTTATTAATGCGTGTTATATTTGTGGTGTTCTTTTTCTTTTAACAAGGCTTGTCCAAGGGATCTTAATGATCTCCCAGAATACGAAGATGACGATAGGACACTTGATAAGTAAGTTCTGCTTACATTCGTTCGCTTCTTGTTACTTTGAGTTCTTGCGAACTGTACAGTATCACAAATGATCCCCGACCGCAAACTGGGATCATTTGCGGTCGGCGATCATTTGAAGGAAGCTACCCACAATTCCTCTTAGCCGACCAAGTCCTCTGGTCCGTGCCGGCAAATAGCAGCGCATCATGAAAAAAGCTCTGTTCCTTCGTTTTTTAAGGCCTCTATTGATCACCTATTTGATAACCTTGAGTTCTGGAAAAAACATTGTTGTTTTGGAAAAAAGGCTGGTCAAAGTCTTTTAAAATTTTGGACCCAAAAATCTGTACGAACCCTGTATTAACCCTTTTGGTCCCAAAAGTGACCAACATGAATTTTCTCTTAACAAAATCAGCAGATCATCAAGAATAAAGGTTATCAGAATTACTAAATTGATAACCAAAGGGAGAACCCTTTGATCTTAAACCAAATTCTCTCAACTGTTCTTAAAAGTAATGTATGGAAATCAGTCTGGAGAATTTGTAGGTGGATCTTGGGGCTTAAAAGGTTAAGTCACGTCTCGGCTCTTTTTATCCCAACAGAATCATAGATGGATCAAACCTCACCATGAGTGATGAACACATGTGGTTGATACCATTCACTGATGGACAAGACCACCTTCTAACTGTGGATCTAGGACAGCCCACCCCCCTGATTGGACTACGAGTCTGGAACTATAACAAGTCAATAGACGATACATTTAGGGGGGTAAGAAACGTAGTGGAAATAAGTGCGTCGCAGAACTTCGCGAAGTTTTAGAGAGGGTGGACCGAACAATGTTAGGAATGGGGTGGGAGGGGAAGTGAAGTGAATTGCGTAATTGTGAAAAGGGGAGAAGTTGAACACTTTAGAGGGGTAAGAAACGTATTACATTGATAGGAAGTAATGTTCAAGTAGTAGACGGGCGTTTACTGTTATCCGCTTAAAGGAGCTACATCGTGTGATGCGCATGTGAGAATGTCCTCAGTTTGGCGTTATTTATCTCAGCCTTACGTGGTTATATATTCTTTACATTTGCGTAGCTCTTCTAGAAGGTTTCTGTGTGTAAATTCAACAAAGGCCTATATTCTGGCTAACGATCAGGAAGCGACCTAGGAAAATCTTCGCCAGCAAAGCATCGAAACTCTAGGTTTGGTAGAAAACTCACAAGAGTATTTGACTGGATGGAATAATTCTCCCTTCTCGGGTTTGTTGCCTGGATCAAGTGCTGATATGCCTCTGTTTCGTGCATTTCGAGTACTTAAGCACTTGATGGGTTAATACTACAATCCGTAAGCTGACACCCTTTGGAAACAAGATCGAGTGTTTGGGGACGCCCCGAGACAATGTGTAATGCTTTTTTTACTGATGCACAAATTTTTACTATAACTTACAGAGTGTTATTTCTTACTTGTTCCCAGGCCAAACAAGTTCATATTAAGCTTGATGACAGGATCATTTCACCACCAGAAGGGTTCCTTTTAAGAAAAGGTTAGCCTATAGTTGAAGAACAATAACGTAATTATAAGTAGGTGGAGCATGATCGTTCAGGTGATTGTACTTCAGAACAGGACTGTTGTTGATAGTGACTGACGTTTCGACAACCTGTGCGGTAAGTCGTCTTCAGAGTCAAAGGGAGTTGTACCACGTCAAGTAATGGTATTAAATTCTGGTTATATCACCTGGACGATCATATTCCACGTACTCATGAAATGACTCCTGGGTTCAAACCGTTCACCGTTATAACGTAATCAAGTAAAGCTATGCTTTGGACCGTTGTTTTCATTAGTTTACATTTGCGGTGTCAAAAACGTTCCAGTTTAAAACGAATTCATGCTTCCTCATTCTCGGTTGGCCATGATCTCTTCACACGTATTCGTATTCTACTCTGAGTTGTAAAGAAAAACAACAACATCAACAACCGCAACAGAGACCAGGAAGGCTTCTGAGGGATGATGTCTTTTTTCTCTTTTTGCTATAAATAATCTCATGCCCAACCTTTTTGTCTGTTTTAGGCCCAGGAAATGTTCATTTTGATTACGGTCAGGATATCTACTTCATCAAATCGGAAAAAGAATTTCCAGCACAGGGCGACAAAGCCAAGGGTGCAGAACGCAGGTTTGTTATTTGACTCCAAACTACAGCTACTTGTTAGGGTTTATTTTGAAAAATCAGTAAGGGAAACGTTCTTTAGAGTTTCGAATCAATCGAATTGCCTGAAAGTCCACATCAATTGGTGAAGAGAAAAAGTAATCTTATTAACGTCGTCAATGACTACAATAACTGTTTCGGGCGTTTTTATGAGGCTGAATATTTTGCGTTTAACACGTCGTATTTTTCCGTGTTTTGCATGGATTTCATCGAAATCTCTTTAGCGCCTAAGTGTTCTTAAAGCATGAGATAATGGTTTGTTTCGTCATTCTTTCAGAGGAAAGTTGTCATTGAGAAATGTTCATACAAGGGTATAAAATTTTCCTTCTCTGACCCACCTACAACCTCGTCCCGGGGATTTGTCTCCCATTTTCTAAGGAAAAAGCCCTGGGGATAGACTGTTCACAGTCCCCTATTTTTCCGTAAGATCGTCGAGATTGAGCCGCTTTGCGTTACGGGCAGCCATCTTAGATGAGTGTCAAAACTACCCTAAGTAGTTTTTTTTTCGTCCAAGATGGCTGTATGAAACGCAAAGTGCTCGATCTAGGCGATCTTACGAAAAAATAGGGACCTTAAGCAACTACTACGACGACGACAACAACAACGTCAAAAAACAATTGGTTTTATGAGGAAAACGACAGCTCTGCACGTGCATCACGCTTTTTAGTACATTTCTTTGACGTCTACTTGTCGCTTTAGCTCCCAAATAGCGGACTGTGAACAGTCTACCCTGGGGAAGGTTGAAGCGTTTGGTACTTCAATTTTGATGTAGTAGAGCCACACCTGTTTTCTCTGGTTTAGGCTACACTTCTTTTTACGTGTGTTAATTACTACTTCGTTATCGACGTCTTCTACATGTTTTCTCTCTCTTACCTCACCTTATCTCTTAACGTTTTTTTAATTGTGCTGAAACACATTCTCAGCCCTTCGTGGCGGATTTTCGGGTTATTTTTTAACTTATGTTCTTGTTTTGGATGTGCAGGTCGGAAAGTAAGGTGAATTTGAAGAAGCTCATGCCTGACTACGAACCAACTCTAATGCCTTGTGGCTGTATCCTTCAAATAATTCATCTTATGGTATAATTTCAAAACTTTCTTCGGTTTAATTTTAAATTAAACGTTATGGCTTTCATTCAAATCGTGGTATCTATTTTTTTATCCTGTTTGGAACTCTGACACGGTCCGCAAAGTCGATTTCACTTGTTGAAGTATATGAAAAGGTAAAGAAATTTCTCTTTTCGGTCGGTGAAAATGCTCAAAAAGGCTAACAGATGCATTTTGTGGCTGAGAAAAAGTCGTGAAAGCGTTCTGGTTTTCTGATTTATTCATATTTTAAAGATTGCATTTACAGCAGTTGAAAGGGATGCAAAGTTCTAAACTACGTATGTTTAGGGGTAAAAAGGGGTACCTTTTGTCAATAGAAGGTATACGAAAGGGGTACCTTTTTGTCAAAAGTGGTACATATATGAGTAAAAGGTCGGATCCCCGGGATTGAGATAAGGTTCGAGTTCACTTTTTCTTAACTGGTTGCCAGTTGTTTTCCAGTTCCAACTATTTTCAACCTGGGGTGATCCGTATTACATCGGTCTGAATGGGCTGGAATTCTATGACGAGAATGGTTACAGAATACGTTTGACTGGAAATAACATCACTGCATATCCACACAGTGTGAATGAGTTGGAAGGAGTCAGTGATGATATCAGGACTCCAGACAAGTTGATTGACGGTTTTAATGACACATACGACGGAAGGCATATGTGGCTTGCACCTATCTTACCTGGAATTGTAATTATTTATTTCTTTCTTTCTTTCTTTATTTTATTTCATTTCATGTCATTTCATTTCATTTCATCTCATCTCATCCCATCTCATCTTATCTCTTTGCATCTCGTCTTATTTAATTTAATTTTATCTCATTTCATCTCATCGCATTTTATTTCATTTCATTTCATCTCATCTCATCTCATGTCATCTCATTTTATTTTATTGGGAACCTTGGAAAACTCGGCCTTGTTTTCAAGATAACTAGAGTTTTACCTGGTACCTGAATTTTACAAGATATTTTCACAATACTCATGTAAACCTGACTGTTTCAAAATGCTATTTCATTTGTCCTTTCTAGATTAATTTAATATATGTGGTGTTTGACGAACCCGTGACAGTTTCCATGGTAAAAGTCTGGAATTACAGCAAGACACCCATTAGAGGAGTGCAGCAGTTTGGGGTAAGGCAAAGGCAAAAACATGAACGTTCACTTACGTAATAAATATGCCCATAACAAGCAAATTTATCCTTGTTCTCCTCATTCTATGTTTTACAATTTCTGAGCAAATCCTCGCGCGCTGATTGGTCGAGAGCTATGGTCTGTTAGAGATTAGACCATGAAAATGACGTAACATGTCACGCAGTGCCGGTTGTTTTGTTTTTGGTTTTTCGTAAAAAAATAAATGTTATTGTAAAAAGCAAATCGACCCCAAGTTTCTATGGTCTACACTCTTATAGACCATGAAAATGACGCCATAAAATGTTCAAAACTTTGCAGCATTACCACTCGTCTGCGGCTCGTGCTTCCACTTGAGTTTTGAACATTTTACGACGTCATTTCTATGGTCTATAAGAGTGAAGACCATGGAAAATTGTGGTCGATTTGTTAAATGTACCTATCTGTGAAATCATGCATAAAGGCACTCCTTTAAGAGGGAGGCATGCGGTTAGCGGAGCATAAATTCCCAGCGTTGAAGCCTTGGGCTCCCGTTTATTTAGGTGTCAGTTGTATGTGTTCTTATGATCAGTTTATGATCAGAAGTGTCCCTTCCAACGTTCCTGCGATTTAGTAGTTGCTAAAACATGTATGTAAAACTGAGAGTCTTGGCAAGATTGGAAAACTTTAGGAGTTAACTCGAAACGTCATTCGAGAGAAATGTACTTTTCCCGTGTACCTACTTGAGCGAAGGCTACGAAGTATTCTAATAAAGGAGCTAATACAAAGGCGGTTTTGAGCGACGCATGTCAACCGGAAGTGGGAACGTTGCCATTTTAATAAGGGCCTGTTTACATGGAGGTGGGGGACCCCAGATAGGTGAGGTAACATGTGGCGGGTCACCCCACCTATCATGTAAACGTGATCAAATTAAAATGAGAGATTACATGGACAGGCGGGTTACTCCATCTAAGCGGGTTACCTCACCTACATGGGGTTCCCTCACCTCCATATAAACAGGCCCTATATCTTGATGCTGCCAAATTTGAGTAGCTAACTTTTTTAACTCCCGTAGATACGATATGCCCGAAAATGTGGTCGAAGTCACGGCGCAAGAGTGCAAAAAAACCCAGTTCCAGTCAACGTGCGTCTTTAAAAAACGTCGTTGCTTACGCTCCCTTTGTGTTTTCTAGCTACTAGTTGATGACTTGCTCGTGTATCATGGAATCCTGCCACAAGTTCCGTCCGTCACAAGAGGAATTCTTCCCAACTTGGAAATGCCCACACCGCACCACACGATACTGTTCACAGACGAGGAGCAAATAGCTCTGGCGGAGAGGAAAAATGTACTCAGGTACAGGTTGCAGCAGGGTATTGATTCCTTAACGCTTGGAATAATCATAATAATGGGAATAAAAAAGTCACAAGCAAATTACTGCATAGCTCTTGTTACAACTATCCCCATTATCACTGCCTAAACCACCCCCCTCCCTCCTCCCCGCGCGGTCGACTATCTTTCGCCTGATTTTTTTCGTGTTAGCATAAGATTCTGGAAAAGTGCCCACCTACAAAATAGTAGGTTAAGGGAGGGGTGGGTGGTTCCTTCCCGGAATCTTATACTGATTTCTTAACCCCAGTGGCTCTTTGGTGACCGTTTTTGTTTACGGGTGAAACCGCGCGCTTATACTAAGATGTTCTTTTTCCCTTGATTGTAGTAACAAAGGAGGTGAACAAGATATTCAGTTGACAAACGACAAAAGAATCGTGGCGCATTACAATGATCCCAAATCCGCAGGAAAAACAGCAGATCCTGGTAAGTTTACCCCGTGGGTTACGATGTACAACAACCAACCCTAAAGACGCCATTTTGAAAGCCGAACATACCCTAGGGACGAGGTAGAAAAGTCCCGAGTAATCGTGGTAACTGAGACTTGACAGTCTTGTCAGTGGAAGAAATTGTAAGAAATGTTTGATCACTCAAATTGAAGCTACTTAGAAGTATTTTCCTTTGGTACCGTTTATTTGGTTATGATATGTGGTTGTAGTTTTGACCTTATAGACAAAATGTTGGTATATGTCCACTGAAATGATGATTTCTTCCCAGAGGAAGTACTTAAACCTTTACACAAATTCTCCAGACTGATTTCCATTCATTTGCTTAAATAATGAGATGAGAGAATTTGTTTGAGGATATAGCATTTCTTCTAGACGATCCTTGTATCTTCTAGCAACCCTGTATAGTCTATTACGGGAAGTGTCCCCAGGGGTTCTCTTCCTTTGTCGTATACCCCCGTCACCTGCACAATTAGAGAAGAACGTGATGTCCAACTGACGTGAAATGATAAAAGTTAGTCGTGGAATAATCGCTAATAGTGGTCTTAATTTTTTTCTGCAGCTCTAAGACCAAAAACCAGCGTACCCGCTTTTCAAAAGAAACGATGATGGACCAACCGCTGGTTGTTTAGCCCGGCATCAGAATCGAACAGACAATTTGAGGGGAACTCATGCAAGACTCTCGCCCAGTATTCTCCTGTCAGCCAAATAGTGGGAGTTGGCCGTTCCAAGACACCATATAAGTTAGCTGCGTCAGTTTGCGTCGAAGACGTAATTCAACCTCGATTAGTAACGTCAAGCAAATTCCTACGTAAAGGGGTCACAGTTGAAAGACAAAGACAATAGAATGACCTACATGCTAAATTTTTAAAGCAGTTTTTTTACTTATTTATAAGAGAAGGTAGGCGGACAAGAAAATAGTCGATTATCTTGCGTGCTAAGTTATTAAAGCAGTTTTCTTGCTAATTTGTAAGATTTGAAATGTAAAGAGATAAACCGCGGAAAAAAGTAGAGGGCGAATCCTCTTGGGGAAAGTTGAATAGATAATATAAATACAACATACGTCCATTGTTTGCGTTTAAGTTATACCCTGTTATGCATACCTCGAGACAAATACTATGTGAAATGAATTGACAGATGTTCTGTAATATATAGTAAGTGGCTCATAAATACAAAATTAAAGGTGTCCTTCATTCTGCACACATGTCCAGTTTGTATTGTTGGTTTTCTTTTTCTTGGCTCAGTTTCAGGCCTGTCGTTTTACCAGGATCTCCGCTGGTGAAGTACGTCAAAAAACCTCTGTCTCACCCCATTGCTTTCTTGTTAGATCAAAAGACGGACGCGTTGCTTGATGGGAAACAGGAATGTCTGTCTGTCCTCTCTCCTGCGTCGCTTTGATCGTTCCCCTCGTACTCTTGTCACCCCCATGCGCTCTTCGTGATTGGGGACCGTGTCACAGAAAATTCATCCAGTTTTTTACAGTAATAGTCTTTATTTGCCTCTTTCTTTGATTTTCCCATCTCACATCATCAACTTTATACATTACCCTCCTTATAAACTGGTCATATTCATGCTCGCAGGCACTAAGCTTCAAGAATGCAGATAACCAGTTAGTATGTGGAGAGATGATTGTAAGGGCTGAGCTTTGTTCATTGTAACAAAATTTATCGCCGATATACTTTTTATGTTTTTTTGGTAACTTTACAAAGAGTTTGCTAATCGCAAGCTATAATTGCATGCAACAGTGACTAAAAGATTGTAATCACGACGTGATCCCCGTACTCTGCTCTCCCAAGCATCTTAATAACCTGGAATTAAGCAGTCCTTCCTCCTTTCACCCCCACTCCCTTAAAAAGTAGGCGTGGTCACAGATAAGCCTCTCATTTCCCAGTCTAGGAGAAATGTCCAGGACTGCAAACGAATGCACAACTTTACTTCCGGTAACTAATAAATCAAGTTAACGGTAGACCAGGGCTCTTTTGTTCCAGGATAAAAACGCAAATACGGGGCTTCGCTAGGTACTATATCAACTCAAAATGTTCTATCTGGCAGTAAGACCAGCCTGATTAAAGCTTATACTGAGATTCAAACATCTCGGCCCAGATGGCTTGATGAGTGAGCTTATCATTCTGGACGCGTGAACTCTGGGGTCTAGAATGATGAACTTGTAAAATGTGTAAAATGCGATTGCAAATAACGCATGCGCATCATTGACTTACAGGCTTGACGGTTGAGCTCTCCCATGTCAACTTTTCCTATAAAACGTTTCCTATAAAAAAGATATTCTCAGTTATTCCATGCACTCTATTTATCATCTGTCCTTCAATGAGTCACGTTTCCGGCCGCCAAACGTGAATTGTACCATGTGACAAGGTTTTCCATTCACTTGCCTTTTGCTGTTCATTTCTTCTTCACAAAAATTAGTAGTCTCACGACACTTTTATTCATAAGAATTGTTTTGGACTGTTCTTATCTGCTCTTTTTCTATATTGAGAAATTCTCAACGTGAATCTGACCTTTGCCTTTTTTTTTTTTTGTCCAAAGTCGTGAAGCTAAATCTCTCTTTCATAAACTCACTCACTCAGTCACTTTTTAATCATTCATAAGTTCAACCATTCTTAAGCGACACCATTACCTAAGCGCTTTTATTTCCGATGGAAAAGAACCTTCCTCAATCAGCACGAAAAACGCGGCTCCACGCGCGAAGCTGACAAGCGTGTCCAATGTGCGCGGAAGTAGCGCGAACCCCTTGCGCGCATTTTGGAAGGAAATTGGGAACTAGCAAAAAATTCAAAGATGGCGGGCTACAAGCATGTTTTAGCTTTCTTCTGGTTTCAAAGGTTTGTAGCGTTTATTTATATGTTAGAGCAAATTATTTCTTCGAACGGAAAGTACTCAATTGTATCTATTTTATTTTTACTCGATATGAAATACGTAGGAATGCTGTCAGTTGCTCTCTGTCTTGATCGAGGCCTGAGCCTCATCACGTCTCCAGGAATATGACACTGCCAAGGCTTATGATTTCTAGTGTCTTATAACTATTTCCATCGATTTTTAAATATTCTTTCGCGGTTAATTTTGACTTCTTTCTACTGAACCGATTGTTAGGTTTATCTACACTTGTCTTTTTTGTTTTCTGTGACTTGGATTGGGGGGAGGGGGTTACTGTCATTTATATGGGCTCTATAGTCAGGTCTCTTAGGGTCAGGATCGTTACAGAGTTGACAAAAGCACCAAACTTTGCACAGCGATAGCTTATTGCAGTACCATGAATATTAGAGGGGGTGCCCACTGCAAATGTGCCACTGAAGCATGCTAAACAGGATTTAATTATTGTAAATTTCATCTGCTGGGGTCCCTGTGGTGGTTTGATTGAAAATTGTTATTTAATACCTTAAATCACTCTGAATTCTATTCTCATGTTGTAAACAACAATTTCACTCGAACATCTGGCATTCCCATCCATTTTTGCTTATTGATTGTATAATTAAGTTGATTATTAATGTGCCCTTAAAGCAAGTCCACAGTCCGCCCACATTTTCGTAAGTCATTTCTAAAATGGCCTCGTCTTTGCTTCATAACTTGCAAGTACTCAGCTTCTGGGGTTCTCTTCCCCTTTTCTAATGTACCTCAATTAGAGGAGGCTTTATAGTGTGGCTTAAGTCTTATTTATCAAGTATTACTTGTCATTACATGTCACTTTAACCTGAAGAAAGCGTATGGCATAGCGATTCACATACAAAATTTCAGAAAAAAGAAATTGTCAAAGAGTCTGTTGTATCACATGTTATCAGGGATTTATGACAGCTATTCATGGAGAGCAAATAACGAAATGACAGAACCCAAAACAGTTCTTTCCTAGGGAGGTAATTAATTTTTTTAGCTTAACGTAGGCCTGGATGCCTTTCAGTCTCTCTTTATCCAGTTATCTGCTGGACGCAAGCGCATGTTTTGACAGAGAAGCAAGCACCGTGGCACAAGTCATATCATTTACAATTCCCGCAGTTTGTCTAAGCTTTACAAAGCAAAAACAAACAAAAAAGAATCTGGTCTCATAAACGAAAAAAAGAAACAAGTTAACTAGTCCAAGCTTCAAAAAACAGCACAGTTTATCATTGGCACTGAAGCACTCATGTCCAAAATAATAACAGCTTATCAAGTCGTAAAAGTGAGACTCAAGTGGTACAAGATTGACTCAAATTATAAATGGTGAATAGTTTAACTGCTGAAACTGTAGAAAGGGGGCCGGGCTAACTTTTAGGGCCTGTTTACATGGAGGAGGGGGACCCCAGGTAGGAATGCTAACCCACTTACGTGGGGTAACCTGCCTGTCCATATAATCTCTCATTTTAATTTGATCACGTTTACATGATAGGTGGGGTCACCCTTCAAGGTGGGTAGCCCGGTCTGCCACACCAGGTAACCCTCTCAGCTGAGGTCAAATTTTGCCATGTCAGCGTTTCAAGGTGAGGTAACCCAGGCTAGTCGGGGTTGGATTCGTGATACATCAAATTCGCGCAAAATTCACTTTGGCGCCGGGTGGCTTCACATAATTATTAAAGGTAACAATAGAAAGCCACAACAGTGAAGGTTGCAGCAAGAGCAGCAATTGAGCGTAGACGTGGTTTGCCAGCATTTTTCTTGTTTACGTGCTTAGCGACCATTCAATAATCTTGAGAAACTGCACCCCAGGATGGCGGGGTTGTAAGATTGCATGTAAAGGAGGGTTATTTTTTTACCCCACCTAAGCAGGTTACCTCACCTACCTGGGGTCCCCCACCTTTATGTTAACAGGCCCTAAGTCTCAGGAACTGTGAAACTGGTAATAAACGGTATACCTAACCCGGGACTAGCTGTGATACTACCGGCCATCTTCAAGAACGTCACCATAGCAGCCAAAGAAGCCATTATATCGGTGTAAAACGAATATTAGATTGCGGTGGTTTCATGCGTCTCGTTTTGTGACTTTTTTTGTGTTCGTTTTTGTCACCATCTCTAAATATCAATCATGTTCAAAACACCCCTACTGACAAAATGTTGCCAGCATTTTTCTTGTTTACGTGCTTAGCGACCATTCAATAATCTTGAGAAACTGCACCCCAGGATGGCGGGGTTGTAAGATTGCATGTAAAGGAGGGTTATTTTTTTACCCCACCTAAGCAGGTTACCTCACCTACCTGGGGTCCCCCACCTTTATGTTAACAGGCCCTAAGTCTCAGGAACTGTGAAACTGGTAATAAACGGTATACCTAACCCGGGACTAGCTGTGATACTACCGGCCATCTTCAAGAACGTCACCATAGCAGCCAAAGAAGCCATTATATCGGTGTAAAACGAATATTAGATTGCGGTGGTTTCATTCGTCTCGTTTTGTGACTTTTTTTGTGTTCGTTTTTGTCACCATCTCTAAATATCAATCATGTTCAAAACACCCCTACTGACAAAATGTTTCGTAAAGCTCTTTAGAATGATATTCAGCAATAAAGACAAGGTGTGACCAGGAGCCGATTTCTAGGCTCCTAGTGTGGCAACATAGGCATAAGTGAATGCAAAGTTTTGCAGTATGCAATCTGTCAGAAATCTGTTTGAGTGGTCTAAGTTGGGGCTGATGGGCTTCTTTATCATGACCACTCCATTATTATAAGGGACCAGGCCATAATTATTGTTGACCCTTGCTTTTTTTGGTATTTTATGTAATTTTCAACAGCATTATTTTGTGAAAAGTTAGTAACTGAATTGCTCTTGAGGAATTCATGATCGTAAGATTTCGTAACCACGGGGTATTCGTCTAATTGCATCAAACAAATTACATTCATTTTCATAAATGATGCGTCATTGGTTGGCTAAAAGAGGCCTTGTTCCTGTAACTTTCAACTCTTCTGAAGTTAGTTTGTTTGTAAATTGTAACGCACGCGACGACCTTCCTTTTTTTGAAAGATCGTATAAACAGACCTACCATTAACACTCTGGTCCAAGGGCTCTGAAGTGAATGAGCCGCTTACAGGTGTCTAGGCATGCAGGGACCTCATACACTTCTTTTTAAATGCAAAATTATGTGCAAAAGATAAAGAGTGCTAAAAATTCCTGGAGGGGCATGTTGTACAACCTCGTCCCCAGGGCTTTAAAAAAAGGTAGAAAAAGGTAAAGCATAGTTATTAGAGGAGACTGGTTATGAAAAGCGGCAAGCATCAATGATAAGAACAACAGTGCTGCAGTTTATGTTGGAAGTACCGTGAAAGTGCACAATCCTTTGTTTTCTGTTGGCAAATTGTTACGGAATAAATTAATGCAACGTTTTTATTGGTCAATACAATCAAAATGATAGGGATTCTTTTGAACGTTGTGCACTTTCAGGTCCACAAAAACATATAACAAAGGAGTCTGACGGGTTTCATAACCATTCCACTCAATTAACTATGGGTAAAGCGACCATATTTTACGTCAATAACTCGTGACAGTAATAATAACTGATAAACTTGAGGTCGACCGTGCGCTCCTTTTACCCCCCCCCCCCCCCCTCTCTCTCCATTAATTCTCCGTTTTAAGGGTATTTAAAGATAGTCAAAGCTACACAGACACTACAAAGCTACAGTTGACACCGGGGATCGAACTCGGGACCTCGCGCACCGAAGGCTGCGCACTAACCAAGTGTGCCACCCTTGCTCCCCCTTTTCCCCCTGAGGACGAGGTTGACATGTTTTAATCATTATCTCAAGGACAGGGTTACCAATGAAGTAAACGATAATCTACTCTTAGGTGCACAATTACAAAGTGGGCGCGTTGTCAGGTACGGTTCATGAGGTCGTTCATGTGGCATGTCAAACTTTAACGATTCTATCGTTTAGGATGTGATACATTTCAGTTTTATGTTATTGTATGACATCTTTGAAAGCTGGCTTTGGGATCTGTTTAAATTGATATGTAATGATATTATAACTGGCAAGTCTTAGCAGTGACACTGATAGCCGCACAGTCCGCACAGTGAACATGGCCACACTTACCGTGTGGAGACTGGGCACTAGTCAGTATTTTGTACATGTAAAACTATTTTGAATAGTGTAACAACAACTAAACATTACCAAATTAAAAACTTAAAAATTTGAAACGAATGTTTTTTAGCCAAATCAAACAAGAAGAGTACTCACCACAGGGCACCCAATCTGCTTTTATAGATGAAAGTTAACCCCCCCCCCCCCTTTTATCTGTAATTAGGACCATTTGTAACGGGCACCCCCTCCAGTATTAATCGGTAGGGACTAAGGAAGCTCTGTGCCAAATTTGACACTTTTGTCACGTCTGTAACGATCCGGCCTATATTTTGCACTAAGAGACCTGACTACTATGGTTATGTGTTGCTATGGGGAATATGGATGGGGAAATGGATTCAGAGGGTAATGCATGCGTGCAAACTCTCCCAGATACCAATTCAGTGTCAGTGTTGTTAATTATGGGATTATTTTTCCCTCTGTCCCTTACTACCAGAGTCTGGAAGGGGTGGGAGGGGTGGGGGGCAGTCCTGATCCTGCCTTCCTGCATCCCATACCATTTTTCATCACTTTCTCTCTCCTCTGCACCCCCGTTCCCCCATGGGTTTGGGGGCTGGGTAGACATATGACATTTCAGACTAGAGTGCTGTCTTTCATTTCCAAAGTACATTCATTAAAACAAGACTAAAAATTGCTGCAAAAGTTAATAAATTAAAAATGTAGATTAACCCTTATCACTGATATTTTGTATTAACGCATGCAAAAATTAAGCGGCCTTATCGATACCTCACTATGTTGAAGCATAGGGGGAAAAGTGGAAGAAAGGAAGAGGGAGAGTGGAGAGGGTTTCTTCTCCTTCCTTCTCTCTGTATTTTCCTGCTCACTTTCTTAGCTTCCAAATTCCCGAAAGACTGGCAACATACTTCGACATCCCATGCCCAAATGATATTTTTTGTAAATCCCACTTCTTGCGTAGCAGTCAAATTCTGTTTCTGGTCAAGATATTAATTTTTTCAAATCCCTGATCCCAAAAATACATGTACCCTTCCAGACCCTGTACCACATTATTTCTAGTGTTTATTATTATTATTGATGGCATTATTTAAATAATTAGTTCTTGAGCTATTGGTTAGGGACTACATGTATGTCAGAATCAAGTACAAGGTGATAATTTTTTTCTGTATTTTCTTTCCCAATCAGATGCCCAAAAACAGATCAAGACTTTTGCAAATGGGATTTAGAAGTTATCTTCAGTACTGTAAGTGCTATACATTTTACTTTGTAATCCAGCTTTTTAGTGATCCAGATAAACTAGATTTCAAGCTGAGCCTGCTTGAACAAAGTATGATTGCTAAGTTCATCCAGGGTATGTGACAAATGTGTCAGGATTTCACCTTGATTTACCAGATGATTTTTTGGATCATTATACATTAATTTTCTGGGAAACTCCCCGCCTACCGCACCTCTAAGCCAACATTTTTCCCTAAGTGAGAAGTAAGTGTTAATGTTGACTTAGGGAAGGGGTACAGCTGTAGGTGGGCAATTTCCAGAAACATATAAGGATCCGATTTTTCAGACATGGACAGGTTTGGTCCTCCATTTTTTTGAAAATAAGCTTCAAGTTAACAATTTTTCATGATCTTGGATGAGCACTAATTCACTTTGTTCATGTGTGCTACAGTTTATTATCTATTCTGTATTAAGCCAAGTTCTGCTGAGATTTCATGGGTTAACTCAGACATGTTATCTTGTAAGTAAAAGTAACTTGCTGAGAAATTTTTCCAATCCAAAACTCTTTCATCACATTTATTTCAAAACTCAGGCATGAGACGAACTGTTTAACTACTGGTAATTAAATGACTTTCTTGGTGACTGAGTGGTGGAATATTGACTGGCTGAGACAGCCTGATCTCACTATAAACTGGCTAACAAGAAACAATTTTTTATTTATAAAAAAAAGTGAGAGTGTGTAAAGAAACTATGGTGTAATTTATTGCTAAGCAAGGGCTTTAAATGTTCCACCCAAGAAAAAAGGACATAAATTTTTTCCAATCTGTCTCAAGCTGAAAAGAGATTATTGTGCTTTTCAAAAACATGCGAACTCTGAAGTTCAAAAGCTGCCTTCACTATTGTGTTTTTCGCTGTGATTAATCATAATTACAATCACAAGCAACAAACCTTAACAAACGGAAACACACAAAATGGATAAAAAATCACAATCCATGACCTTTTGAACCCGTTAAAGTAAACTACTGATTCCTAAGACATCCGCTAAGATGATTGACGGCAGTGAAAAATGCAAATGTGAGTTTTGGCTTTTGAACTTCAGAATTCATGTGATTTTGAAAAAAGTGTAGTAATGCATCATCAATCCTTTGATATTGTTTTTTAATCAAATTATTAAAAACAAAATGAAATGCAGTATTCCTTTTAAAGAGAAAAAACATGCACAGTGGCAGACTTGCCATCAGATTTACTAACTGACTAAACAACTGATAGTGCTGACTCGTTCTTGACTGACTGTATGTGTTAGTGAGACTGACTGAGTCAATGACTTAAATAAACAACAACTGAACAACAATTTTTTTTAATTTTTGTACTCACTCTTGCTCAACAATAAAATTATTGAGATAATGAACAAAAACAGAGTGACCTACAGCTTACAGTTGGCTGACCAACCGACTGACCTATTAATGGACTGGCTGACTGTCAGCTAACTTGCTGACTGACTGGCTGGCTGGCTTGCTGAGTGACTGACTTGCTAACTGGTTGACTGGCTGACTTTCCAACTGACTGACTCGGTGACTGGCTAAATGGCTGACTTTTGACTGACTGAATGACTGACCTGCTAAATGCCTGCCTTAGTGACTACCGGGTAATTAAATATAACTGACTGGCTGACATGCTGACTTATTGACTAACTAACTGAGTCTTTGGCTGGTGAATGACCTGTTGACTGACAGACTGGCCGACTTACTGAGTGGCTCATTTAATTGATGACCGACTGTCATCAATTGATTGACTGACTGACAGGCTCATTGACTGACAGGCTGACATTCTGACTTGCTGATTGATTGACTAATTGGCTGACTGACTGATTGACTGGTGGCTGACTTGCTGACTGACTTACTGACTTCTCTGCTTACCAACTTACTGACCAATATTATTGACTGGCTGACTGGTTCAATTACTGACTGACTGTGTGACTGATAGACTGCTTGACTGACTGGCTAGCTCATTGACTAGTTGACTTGAGTGGCTAACTGACGTACTTCATGCTAAGAAAAGGCATTAATTTTAATGCCGTCATGATATGAATGAAGATTACTGCAATTGCTGATCCTGATGAAAGTGACTGACGTTTCATTTCAGATCAGATTTGTCTAGCAGATTCGTCAAGACTTCAACAGCCAGGATTTTGAGCTTATCTTCAGTACTGTACCTGTAAGTGCTGTATACATTGCTTTGTAATCCAGCTGTTGAGTGAACCAGATAAACTGAAGTTGTGCAGTTTGTTTAAAGTAAGATAGATGTGTACAGTTTCATCAGCTTTTAGTGGCCATTCCTGGCCTAATTTAACAGAAATTCAAAACCGTGAGATTGAGATATACATGTCTAATTTCCTTATAGTGAAGGAAAAACCCTACTTGGGTAACTTGACTTCTTCTTGATGTTAATATTTTTGCAAGCTGTTTCTTGTTTACTACTGAGAAGATACATGTAGAGATCCAACAAAATTTTCAAACTCAAAGGAAGAATATTATAAAGCAGTTATAAGTTAAAAATATTTCTCATTTTTTTAAATGCATTTATTGACATCAATTTGTTTTAATCAGTTTTCATGAAAGACAGCTAAAAGCTCTAGAACAGTTTGAGGCCAAAGTGTAAACTTCTTTCCAAAAAGCTAAGCCCATTTGTAAGCCTAAGAGACTTAAAAAAATGTTCATTTTCAAATTCATTTAGAATAAGAAATTATTTTGTATTGACTGATAGTATTTTTATGCTAAACCCAATTTTTTTTTCCTTCTTGCTTAATCGATTCAAATAATTACACGTGCACAGTTAAAATCAAATCTTAAAATTAGATTTTTTTTTTGACAAATGGCAAGTCATACGTGATCTGCTTTGAACGAGCTGTGCCACAATGTTGGTATATAATGCCAAGTTCTTCTTTTAGTCATTTTGAAATAAATTTTGTATCATTGCCTGATAGCATTAAGCACTTTGAGTTTCTTCATTTGTCTTTCATGGTTTTAGGTTCAAATAATTACATACAATTAAAAACAAATCTTAAATCTTAAAACTTAAGGTATGGTAGTAGACATCATCTGCTTTGAACAAGCTGTGCCACAATGGTAGTTAAATGCCAACTTCTGCTTTTAATCATAATTATTGTTTTGCAATCTACATGATACCATTTGAGTGGAACGATCAATTTATTGACTGATTGACTGTTTCCGTAAGCAGCGATCCTTAGTTGATTGACCAAATGACTAAAATTAATATGTGACTAACTGACTAATTGTCTGACTGTCTTACTGATTCCCTGGCTGATTTCCTTTCTCTTTGAATGACTGTCTAACTGTCTGACCAATGGCCTGTCTCATTATATTACTGACTAACTGACTGACTAACTTCTGGACTGATTGAATGACCAACTGACTGACTTACTTGCTGACTGACTAACTCATTGACTGACCAAATGGCTGACTGACATTTTACTGTCTGACTGATTAACTGACTTGTAGTTGACTGACCAACTGACTTATTAGCTGACCTGCTGACTGAGTGGCTGACCATCTGACTGCCAGAATGAATGACCTGCTGACTGACTTCCCTATTGGTTAAAACAGGGATAACAGTGACAACAGGGGGAACAGTGACAACACTGACAACAGTGACCACAGTGACACTAGGGATTATGTGTGTCCCAGGTAAGGGGCACATATCACTAGAAATAAGTGTTCCCGGGTAAGGGATGAGTGTTCCCCCACCTGGGAACACATAATTCTAGTGATATCTGTTCCCCTACTTGGGAAAGACATATCCCTAGTGAAATGTGTTTCCCCTACCGAGGGGCTCAAAATTAATGCGAGTGAAAACTGGTATACTAGAATTTGGTCTGTTCTGGAAATTCTTGTTATTTTACATGTTGTAAATTAATGATGAGTGAATTAATGAGCTGAAGTACATTTTCATTTTTCTTCCAGATCAGATGCTCCAGATTGGATCAAGACTTTAGCAGCCTGGATTTAGTTAAAGAGTGTCTTCAGTACTGTAAGTGTGGTGCATTTTAAGTTTCTGATATTCGTTACACTTATATTGATCATCTTTGAAGGACAAACCTCCCTAATAAGCAAGCTTGAGATATGCCTTGAGAAAGGGAAGGGGACACTTATTTTCCAGTAATTAGGGAGCTTTAGCAACGAAGATGACCACCACATTGAAAACATCAAAAAAGCAAACAGGTTTTGATAAGTACACTGTTTGGATAAGTCACTGCATGACTGTGACATGTAAATGCCTAATTTCATGTGTTATGGAGGAAATAAATAAGCAACAACGATTTTTTCTTTCTGAGTACCATCTCCAAGAAATCAACTCCAGGGAAATTTACCCACATTCGACATTCTCATTGAAAAGAAACAAATGCGCCAAAGTTTGAAAAAATGCAAATTCATTTTCGGGGTTCGCACAGAGTCTTGAATTCTTGAAAAAGTCTTGAAATTTGCCCAGCAATTTTCCAGACCTGGTAAAAGTCTGGTAAATGGAGATAAAGAGAAAAGCATTTTTCTGCTTTTTTTAGGGCCTCTATTGGTCACCTATTTTAATGACCTTGAGTCTGGAAAAAAAACTGTTCTTTTGGAAAAAAGTCTTGATTTTTGGATCCAAAAACCAGTTTACGAACCCTGATTTTAAAAGTGATGTTTTGGCTGCTGTCACCATTGTCGATGCTAAAGCTCCCTCTTATGGCTGAACAGGAGTGTGCTTCATTAATCAGGTCAAGATTTCATATTCAAATGTGGCTGCTAATAATTATATATGCTCGAATTAGGTCTGTTTTGGACATTAATAATCAGTAAAATTAATTTATGAGCTGTAACATAATTATTTTCAACTTTTCTTTGCAGATCAGATGCCCCAGAATGTATCAAGACTTCATGAGCAGCCCAAATTTAGTTACAGCTTATCTTCAGTACTGTAAGTGCTGTACCATTTACTTTGTAATCCAGTTCTTGAGTGAACCAGATAAGCTGAACTGTAACCTGTGTTTGGGCAAAGTATCATTAAGCTAATCCAGGGAAAGCTGTACCTAGTTTTTTCTTTTCGCAATTTTATTATCTTACCATCAAGTGTACCACTGCAACTGGAATTACATGTAGAAGTTCATCAATCTTTCTGTTTCCAGTAAACCAGTCAAATTAATTCACTTTTTGCAAGCAAATCAAAATACAAAAAAGAGAATTCCATGTTAAACAATAGATCAAAATAATTATTACAACTTGATTGCTCAACATTAATTTTGTACCACATTAATTTTTTATTTGACTTATGGTAATTCAAATTATTGAACCCAGGATTGGAGATCAATATACAAAAGTTCCCAAAGCAAAAAGTTTAAAGATTATGATCATCATGTGGAATGTTTTCCTTAGCCTGTCAGGATACTATACTGTTGGCAATTCAACCAGCAATTCAGCAGGCAACTAGCATTTCAACAAAAGTCATTGATGATGATTAAAAATGATTTCTGATTAACTTTAGCACTTTCATCAAAATAAGTTTATTCTATCCTTCTTTCTGTTTCAACTGAATGTTAGACATAAGCACAAAATTGCACTATCAGCGTGCAAACACCCCCTTTTCTCTAGGGGAATAACAGTTATGACAGCAGCAGCAGAAACTCAAATTCTTTTATACCAGCAGCACCTTTATTTTACATTTATATCATGATTGCTAAATTCCAGGCGACGTACAATTGTTGGTGAAGTGACAGCTAATGCAAAAATCTTTGTTTTTGCCAGTAGTTTTCTCCTGGGATAGCATTAATCTACTTTCTTCAACTGTGTCACAGTTTTTTTTATTTAATCAAAGCCAAGTTCTGCTGAAAATAATCATTAGGACCAAAATGATACTAGTATGGATATGCAATCTACAGTACATGCTACACTTTAAATTTGTCCTTACCTAGTAAAACTGATTGACTGATTTTGAAATCAAGAAATTATTGACTGTCTGACGGAATAAGTGATTTCACAGCAACCTTAAAAGTGGCCCCAGTTGATGGACCAATTAATAACTGAGTGTGCTCACTGATGGAAATTATATTGACCATTGTAACTGAAAATTCTTATTATTTTTACTGGACTGATTCAGTGTTTCTCAGTGGCTGGCTAACCATCTCAGAAGCTGCTTAAATTGTCTGACTGACGTGGTGGAATGTTTTAGTGACTCAGTGATTGATTGACAACTTACATAGCAGCTGTCTGAATGACTTAAGTAGAAACTATCAAACTGATTGACGTTATTGGTAGATTGATAATTTGGTGTGCTCACTGATTGAAATTAAATTGACCTTTTCAAAGAAAGAATTTTGTTGCCAGATTGACTGTGTTTCTCGATGGTAGGCTAACTCCCTCAGAAGCTGTTAGTCTGTGTCTGACTGACTTGGTGAAATGTAAAATTTATTGACTCAGTTGTTGACTAACATCAACTGACCTAGCAACTGTCTGAATGACTCAGGAACTTTGCAACTGATTCACATTATTGCTACAGTACACTGATTATTTGACTCAGTGGTTATTTATTTTTGATGGACTGGCTGTGGGCTTTGATGGCTGGCTGAACGTTTCAGAAACTGTTAATTGTCTGACTGACTTGGTGGAATCATTAATGACTCATTGCTTGACTGACAACTGACTTAGCGACTACTATATCTGAATGACTTAGGAACTTTCAGAGTGATTGACCTTATTGCTAGACTGATTATGTGGCTCCCTGGTTAAAAGACAAAATCAGTAGCTGCTTCTGTGTTTGTCAGTAACGCTGTGGTTCACCGACCATCTAACTAGTATCTATTTAAAACTGACTCAGTAAAACTGTGATAGAAATCTCTCTGACATGTTGTTAGACGGACCCATTGGCGCAGTAGCAGACTAATCTAATGGACTTGGTGAATGTTTGGCTGTATCTGACTCACATAATTATTGCAAAACTCACCCTATAACTTGCATGCAGTGAATGTCTAACTTACTCAGTTGCTGTGTGTCTGATTGGTCTAATACTTGACCAACTGACAGTGACTTACGAATGTATTGATTGACTGATTATTCTGTACTTCCTAGTAGTGGCTGTGTGTCTGACTAATGTAATACTGGACTAACTGACAGTGACTTCCATGTATTGATTGACTGATTACCTCAGCAGTACCTGAGTGTCTGACTGATGTACTACTGGACTAACTGACAGTGACTTCCATGTACTGATTGACTGATTGCCTCAGTAGCAGCTGAGTGTCTGACTAATGAAATACTGGACTAACTGACAATGCATTACATGTATTAATAATTATTGACAGATTACCTCAGCAGTAGCTGAGTGTCTGACTGATGTAATACTGGGCTAACTGACAGTGACTTACATGTACTGATTGACTGATTGCCTCAGTAGCGGCTGAGTGTCTGACTGATGTAATACTGAACTAACTGACAATGCGTTACATGTATCAATATTGACAGATTACCTCAGCAGTAGCTGAGTGTCTGACTAATTTAATACTGGACTAACTGACAGTGACTTACATGTACTGATTGACTGATTCCCTCAGTAGCGGCTGAGTGTCTGACTGATGTAATACTGGACTATCTGACAGTGACTTACATGTACTGATTGACTTATTGCTTCCGTAGCAGCTGAGTGTCTGACTGATGTAATACTGGACTAACTGGCAGTGACTTACTTGTATTGATTGACTGATTACCTCAGCTGTAGCTGAGTGTTTGACTGATGTAATACTAGACTAACTAGCAGTGACCTACATGTACTGATTGACTTATTGCCTCAGTAGCAGCTGAGTGTCTGACTGATGTAATACTGGACTATCTGACAGTGACTTACATGTACTGATTGACTTATTGCCTCAGTAGCAGCTGAGTGTCTGACTGATGTAATACTGGACTAACTGACAGTGACTTACATGTACTGATTGACTGATTGCTTCAGTAGCACCTGAGTGTCTGACTGATGTAATACTGAACTAACTGACAGTGAGTTACATGTATTGATTGACAGATTACCTCAGCCGTAGCTGAGTGTCTGACTAATTTAATACTGGACTAACTGACAGTGACTTACATGTACTGATTGACTTATTGCTTCTATAGCACCTGAGTGTCTGACTGATGTAATACTGGACTAACTGACAGTGACTTACATGTATTGATTGACAGATTACCTCAGCTGTAGCTGAGTGTCTGACTGATGTAATACTAGACTAACTAGCAGTGACCTACATGTACTGATTGACTTATTGCCTCAGTAGCAGCTGAATGTCTGACTGATGTAATACTGGACTATCTGACAGTGACTTACATGTACTGATTGACTTATTGCTTCCGTAGCACCTGAGTGTCTGACTGATGTAATACTGGACTAACTGACAGTGACTTGCATGTACGGATTGACTTATTGCTTCTATAGCACCTGAGTGTCTGACTGATGTAATACTGGACTAACTGACAGTGACTTACATGTATTGATTGACAGATTACCTCAGCTGTAGCTGAGTGTCTGACTGATGTAATACTAGACTAACTAGCAGTGACCTACATGTACTGATTGACTTATTGCCTCAGTAGCAGCTGAATGTCTGACTGATGTAATACTGGACTAACTGACACTGACGTGCATGCATTGATTGACTGATTACCTCCGTAGCACCTGAGTGTCTGACTGATGTAATACTGAACTAACTGACAGTGAGTTACATGTATTGATTTACTGATTACCTCAGCAGTAGCTGAGTGTCTGACTGATGTAATACTGGACTAACTGACAGTGACTTACATGTATTGATTGACTGTTTGCCTCAGTAGCAGCTGAGTGTCTGACTGATGTAATACTGGACTAACTGACAGTGACTTACATGTATTGATTGACTGATTACCTCCGTAGCACCTGAGTGTCTGACTGATGTAATACTGAACTAACTGACAATGAGTTACATGTATTGATTGACAGATTACCTCAGCTGTAGCTGAGTGTCTGACTAATTTAATACTGGACTAACTGACAGTGACTTACATGTACTGATTGACTTATTGCTTCCGTAGCACCTGAGTGTCTGACTGATGTAATACTGGACTAACTGGCAGTGACTTACTTGTATTGATTGACTGATTACCTCAGCTGTAGCTGAGTGTCTGACTGATGTAATACTAGACTAACTAGCAGTGACCTACATGTACTGATTGACTTATTGCCTCAGTAGCAGCTGAGTGTCTGACTGATGTAATACTGGACTATCTGACAGTGACTTACATGTACTGATTGACTTATTGCCTCAGTAGCAGCTGAGTGTCTGACTGATGTAATACTGGACTAACTGACAGTGACTTACATGTACTGATTGACTGATTGCTTCAGTAGCACCTGAGTGTCTGACTGATGTAATACTGAACTAACTGACAGTGAGTTACATGTATTGATTGACAGATTACCTCAGCTGTAGCTGAGTGTCTGACTAATTTAATACTGGACTAACTGACAGTGACTTACATGTACTGATTGACTTATTGCTTCTATAGCACCTGAGTGTCTGACTGATGTAATACTGGACTAACTGACAGTGACTTACATGTATTGATTGACAGATTACCTCAGCTGTAGCTGAGTGTCTGACTGATGTAATACTAGACTAACTAGCAGTGACCTACATGTACTGATTGACTTATTGCCTCAGTAGCAGCTGAATGTCTGACTGATGTAATACTGGACTATCTGACAGTGACTTACATGTACTGATTGACTTATTGCTTCCGTAGCACCTGAGTGTCTGACTGATGTAATACTGGACTAACTGACAGTGACTTGCATGTACGGATTGACTTATTGCTTCAGTAGCAGCTGAATGTCTGACTGATGTAATACTGGACTATCTGACAGTGACTTACATGTACTGATTGACTTATTGCCTCAGTAGCAGCTGAGTGTCTGACTGATGTAATACTGGACTAACTGGCAGTGACTTGCTTGTATTGATTGACTGATTACCTCAGCTGTAGCTGAGTGTCTGACTGATGTAATACTAGACTAACTAGCAGTGACCTACATGTACTGATTGACTTATTGTCTCAGTAGCAGCTGAGTGTCTGACTGATGTAATACTGGACTATCTGACAGTGACTTACATGTACTGATTGACTTATTGCCTCAGTAGCAGCTGAGTGTCTGACTAATTTAATACTGGACTAACTGACAGTGACTTACATGTACTGATTGACTGATTGCTTCAGTAGCACCTGAGTGTCTGACTGATGTAATACTGAACTAACTGACAGTGAGTTACATGTATTGATTGACAGATTACCTCAGCTGTAGCTGAGTGTCTGACTAATTTAATACTGGACTAACTGACAGTGACTTACATGTACTGATTGACTTATTGCTTCTATAGCACCTGAGTGTCTGACTGATGTAATACTGGACTAACTGACAGTGACTTGCATGTACGGATTGACTTATTGCTTCAGTAGCACCTGAATGTCTGACTGATGTAATACTGGACTATCTGACAGTGACTTACATGTACTGATTGACTTATTGCTTCCGTAGCACCTGAGTGTCTGACTGATGTAATACTGGACTAACTGACAGTGACTTGCATGTACGGATTGACTTATTGCTTCTATAGCACCTGAGTGTCTGACTGATGTAATACTGGACTAACTGGCAGTGACTTACTTGTATTGATTGACTGATTACCTCAGCTGTAGCTGAGTGTCTGACTGATGTAATACTAGACTAACTAGCAGTGACCTACATGTACTGATTGACTTATTGCCTCAGTAGCAGCTGAGTGTCTGACTGATGTAATACTGGACTATCTGACAGTGACTTTCATGTACTGATTGACTTATTGCCTCAGTAGCAGCTGAGTGTCTGACTGATGTAATACTGGACTAACTGACAGTGACTTACATGTACTGATTGACTGATTGCTTCAGTAGCACCTGAGTGTCTGACTGATGTAATACTGAACTAACTGACAGTGAGTTACATGTATTGATTGACAGATTACCTCAGCTGTAGCTGAGTGTCTGACTAATTTAATACTGGACTAACTGACAGTGACTTACATGTACTGATTGACTTATTGCTTCTATAGCACCTGAGTGTCTGACTGATGTAATACTGGACTAACTGACAGTGACTTACATGTATTGATTGACAGATTACCTCAGCTGTAGCTGAGTGTCTGACTGATGTAATACTAGACTAACTAGCAGTGACCTACATGTACTGATTGACTTATTGCCTCAGTAGCAGCTGAATGTCTGACTGATGTAATACTGGACTATCTGACAGTGACTTACATTTACTGATTGACTTATTGCTTCAGTAGCAGCTGAGTGTCTGACTGATGTAATACTGGAGTATCTGACAGTGACTTACATGTACTGATTGACTTATTGCCTCAGTAGCAGCTGAGTGTCTGACTGATGTAATACTGGACTATCTGACAGTGACTTACATGTACTGATTGACTGATTGCTTCAGTAGCAGCTGAGTGTCTGACTGATGTAATACTGGACTAACTGGCAGTGACTTACATGTACTGATTGACTTATTGCTTCCGTAGCACCTGAGTGTCTGACTGATGTAATACTGGACTAACTGACAGTGACTTACATGTACTGATTGACTGATTGCTTCAGTAGCACCTGAGTGTCTGACTAATTTAATACTGGACTAACTGACAGTGACTTACATATATTGATTGACAGATTATCTCAGCTGTAGCTGAGTGTCTGACTGATGTAATACTAGACTAACTAGCAGTGAGCTACATGTACTGATTGACTTATTGCCTCAGTAGCAGCTGAGTGTCTGACTGATGTAATACTGGACTATCTGACAGTGACTTACATGTACTGATTGACTTATTGCCTCAGTAGCAGCTGAGTGTCTGACTGATGTAATACTGGACTAACTGACAGTGACTTACATGCATTGATTGTTCGATTGGTTCAGTAGCTGTTTGTCTGACTAATATAATACTTGACTAGCTCGTAGATTTTGAGATATTGTCTTGTGTTTAAATTGGCTACATGAAATGCTGTTACATTTCCCTCTAAGTACATGCATGCTCATCACTTGTGCAATTGCTGAGATTATGCAAAGGTGATCGATGAAAACAGCTTTTTAACATTTTTCTCAACTGGTCCTTGAACTTTTTACTTAAAAGGCTTATCAGCTGCTTGTTTTCTCATGATCAGTAAATGGATAAAGCAGTTCTAGAGAAACTATGTTAAGCTACCTAACTGATTCATTCAACAGCTGACTGAATACAGCTGAAAGTATACAAATTACATAATTTTTATATGTTCTTTGAGTTGATGCCAAACTGATCATTCTTTTAAAATGAATTTTTTTGTGTTTGGAGAAAGTTGATCACGTGGCCAATAAAAGCAAAAGCCCTATTTCTCCTATATTAAAACCAATTACAGAAATCAAGTAGTTTCCGACTTACTTTTTTAATGTTAGAGTGAGAATTTGTCTTACTGAATAACGGACTGCCTCTAAGTTTTTATTCTGACTTAATATGATGACTGAAGATTTTTTGGCCAATTCACAGTTGCATTATTTTTGTTTGGTCTTTTAAATGGTGTAGTTAGTAGATTGCATATCTGTGCTGACTCATAGATTTGTTTTCTGTGAGCTTGTCGAGTGCATTTTTTCAATCTCTTTTGCTCATCCTCAACTCCCCTGAAAGGCGATATCCCAGCATGCAATAATGTCTGAGGAATGACTGAATACATTTCATAATGATGATGCAGTGCTTCTTGCTGGATTTTAATCATTTCAGACAGTATAATAATTATACAACCAATCACATTATCAGCCTGATCTCTGCAGTACAGCATCTTCACTATGAAATTAAACAGTCCTTCCTTAGACTTTGTTTTATGGGGGGGTAGGGTGGGGATGGGGGAAGAGGAGCGTTTGTTCTTGGGTAAAACCGCAGTCGTGGCAAATTAATCTGTTGTTTTGTTTTAGAGCTTGTATATCTGACATTCATCACTGCAGCAAATTACCTTCCTATTCTTGAAAGTGATTTTTCAGTTAATGTAAGGAAAAAAACAAAATTCTAAAATTCAATTTCAGTTTTCAGTTTCACTTTAAGCGGTGGTGTTGGTGTTCGTCAGGCTATTTTTTGTCTTTTAACTGAAAAGCTTAAGGTTAAACAGTTTCCGTCGATAAAAAGTTGCATTTGGCTTGGTTGAAGTGGATTTTTTTTTTGGTACATTTTGATTAACTGCGAATTTGAACCCTGGTCTTCTAAAACCTTACAACAAAACAGTTAGTGCTTTGACCATGAATCGATGAAAGTGGTGTGTCATCGAAATGAAAAATAAATTAATAAATTTATTTTGAAAAAGAATGCAAAATGGAAACCTTATTACACAAAAACAACCACAATTAAAACGAAAGTTGCCAAAATTTCTGCTTGCAGTGTTACTTCCGTTTGACAGTGTTACAAGTTCTCAACAAGAATGTGCATGGAAAGTTGAGTAATCTGAGGATGCAGATTAGAGTGGGGAGATTCTGAAAACTTGCACTCGTCTTTTTCAGTTCCAGAGTGATCAACATGTTATTTCTCCTTACTTCTTTGAGTAAATTACCAAGCAGGAGGGGTGTTGAAAATAAGCATAATTATGATGAGTGGGGAAGCTTTGTCTTGATCAACTGTCAAATTCTCAAAACTGGTGGTAAAGAAAATCCGCAGCAGTTAGTAAAGAAAATAACATGTTAAAACTTTGGACTGAAAGTTCACAGTAACCTAAAGGCCTTCAGATAAGCAGTTTGTTTTGCATTAAGAATGCAATCCATAAATACATGTGCAAATTGAAATTCTGATCAACAGCAACTCGTATCAAACTCGGAGTCTTTTTTTCGGCCGTTATGAAGGCTCGTCATGCAAAGTCGTGAAGCCAAATAGCGACCGCGAAGAAGATCAAACGCCCGTTTGAAATCCGATTAGAGAATAGTAAATTTTTTTTACTAGGTTGTTTTTTCTATGTACATGTATTTTATGGGATGCCGTTTAATGAGAAACAAACCGCTTACTGAAAAAGTCTGAACTTAATTCCCCTATGTTTTTCCAACTTTTGGAGCTCAAGCAATCACAATGACGACGGCAGCAACTATGGCACCTAACAAAAGGCTTTCCCAGCACGCTTGCTTTCATTTTTTTTGTACATTTATTCGCTTTTGTATGCAAAACAACAAGAAAAGTAATAATCAGAAATTCAACGTTTTGAGACGGAACACAAACAATTAGCCATGAAATATCAAATTCAAAACGCGCGCGTACAAAGTTCAAATTAATAGGTAAATTTAAAATGCTGAGAAAAATTTAAACATTAACAGAAGGCTTTCCCAGCTCGTTCGCTGTCATTTTTTTTGCACATTTATTCGCTTTTGTTTGCAAAATAACAAGGGAAGTAAGATTAAAAAATTGAAGGTTTTGAAAAACACAAACATTTTTAGCCATGACTATCAAATTCAAAACGCGCGCGCACACAAAGTTCAAATTAACAGGTAAATCTAAAATTCTGAGGAAATTTAAACAACAAATGGTGTTCGCGTAACTGCTAATTATTTTTTCAAGTGCCGATCTTGCTGCCGTCGCTTTCTTGATTGCTTAAAGCTTTATAGTATGTAAAGCAGAACTTGGCTTATTATAAGGCTCGGACAAACAGTGAAACATTACGCGCAGTAACTTTGCACTGTGTTTCTACTCCTATAAACAGTTATCATGTAAAATCACAACACAGTATTAATTTTTGCTTTTTAAAATTTCGGACAAGGTTTTTAGGGGTGGAAACACAGTGTAATTAAAAGGCTGGATTTTACTAGCGGCGTACCACAGGCTTAAGTTTAGTGAGGTCATCAACAACTGAAGTTTATTAAAATACAAAACTAAAGGTGTGAGCACAAAGAATTGGTGAACATACGAACTTATTCTTCTTTTCTCGTCGTAAAGGATTAACACAACACGAGCTGAGCACAACAAAACAAACTTTGTTTTGGTTTATCTTGCTTGTGCTTATGTTGTGTTAATTCTTAGCGCGGAAGAATATAATAAACGCGTCGGGTTTCGTATGTATACATTTGTGCTTATGCTTTTGTTGTTGATGTCTTCACCAAACTGTCGCTTGTGTTCTTGTCGTTAGTAAAAACCAGCCTTTACTGCGAGTAATGTTTCACAGTGTCTGAGGCTTAAGGGGGTTTATCTGGTTCACTCAAGTGGTTGGATTACAAAGTAAACAGCACAGGTACTGAAGATAACAGTATTTTATTGAACAAATAAAGCTTGTCTCTATTGTCCATTTATTTACAATAAAAAAATACAAAAAAAAAGTAATCTAGCCTCCCCCGTCCCTGCCGGGCTGCTTCCACTCTGCTCCGAGTCGGTGTTCATTCTTTTGTCCTCATTTGATATTCCAACTTTAAAATCCTGGTCTGTTTTATCTGACCCCTTCATTCAAGCTGGGGGCGGTTGGACACTTAGAAAATTTGGCCGTTTGTCCCCAAGTGGGGAGGGCAGAGTAAAGGAAAGTGAGAGTTTGCTCCTCGTGCCCTCAGGGTCTCATTAATCTTTGTCACAATACCACACCAAATTAATTTGGAATTAAAATCAGCCAAAATAGTTTGTAATGAAAACTATAATTTTGTTTAGAGAGTGCGTGTCTGCAAAGTCAATATATCGTGAAAAATATCCAAAGTCGTGGACACGAAAAAAGAGGGCGCAAGACAGTGAAACTCAGTCTTCAGTGGGTCTCCGTCATCGATGCCCAGAAAACTGGACAAAGAATCGCGCTGGTCTGACCGACCTTCATCCCGCAAACTTCACCAAAGAGCACAAGTCAATAATAATCTCTCCTCTGCGAAGCTACTGATATTGGATTTCTCTCGTCCTAGTTATTGTTTAGTGTTTAGTGTTAAGACCTACATTAAAGGAAATTTGGAAGTGAAAGTTGTTTTCGCATCGTTTATTGTTGTTGTTATTCCAAAAAAGACGAAATTATCTGAAGGTAATAAAGCGAAACATCAAGAGGCACAATTTACGCAGTACTAATATAGTACCGCATAAATTGTGCTTTAGATATTTCGTTTTATATGTTAGAATTGGTTGCCCTTATACTATAATGTTCAATTCGTTTAAATCAGTGCCGCGTAGTTTTGCTTTCAAATTTCGCTAAAATGATTAAAGCGATCTTGCAGATGATTTAAATTTTGGCTTGTTTTGCTTTCCGTATAAATAATTCGATTAATTCTCTAAAGGTTTATTTTTACCTTAAGAAATTAGTGCGAAAGAAATGAGAAGCTAGTAAACTTTAATGTTTCAGTTCTTAAAAAATTGGATTCGATAGCAAGTCTTTAAATCCTGTTCGTTTTCGCATAATAATTATTTAAATTGTCCTATCTTTTAAGTTCCCACGAGATTTGAAGCTTTAGTCACGATGATCACGCTAGCCGACTGTACCAGCATTGCGTGACGATCGTGACAATAGTCCAAATAGCATGGAAATACGGTCGTGACTGAAACGGATACTTAAAATCCGGATTTCAGATAAATGACTGGAACTAGCCAAATATATAATTGTTAATATAAAGGAATGAAAATAATGTTTAGTATATGGTTCCAGACCTATATCCAAAACCCTAATTTGAAGCATCAATTGAAGTCACCACCGAGAAATTGTCTTACAGCGTGAAAAGTTAACACTTAGCAAAAATGTTTATTCTAGCTGTTTACATTTAAAGGCTATCCGAAATTTCGGTCAATTTAACCTGATCTTTCACACAGCCCAAGGAAATCTATTCTATGTCCTACTTAAAAATAAGGATATAGAGCAGATTACCACAGCTGTCTGATTAATCAAGTCTTTCCTTATTTCGAAAATGGTTTAGTATCTAAAGCTGATATTATTAGTCTAACATCAACCGCCACGTTTGTTTGCCTCTTGTTTTCAGTTGACCAAAAAACAACAGGTAAAAAAAGCAGATGTTGATGTCACCTAAACTTAGTTCTGATTAATTTGTTATAATCTGACTTAGGAAAAACATGAAAATGAAATAAATTTGGACCTATCTATGAGCGTTGTTTCGTGTTTACGGTTTTGGTTAAATTTTAAGGTAGTGAAAAAATATCAGTACAAAATTTGGCAGTTATGGAAATGATTTATATCCTATTTTTGTTTTTGTGCAATCATTTGGAAAGCTATTTATTGTTAGGAAATGAAAAGCTTTAGGTTTAGAAGAGAAATCCTTAACCAGTTGCCCCCCGTTAGAGAGATTCTTAGTGACTATTAGCTCAATTTGATGTCATCTGCGAAAATCCACCCAAGCCAGACCAATGCGATTCAGTGCTCAGTTCTCTGCCCTCGAATCATCCGTCGACACACCTACTGCGTGAGCCGGGGAGTACGTTCTTGCACCCCCGTTTTTCATCCTCAACAGTGAAACATTCCCAGACATATTGTTTTCAGACAAGCAACTTTCTTGATCGAAATGGTTATCTATTTATTTTTTGGGAAAAAGGTGTGGTATCATAACAAAATGAATGAAACCCTAAAAACATGAGAAGCAAACTCTCACCTTCCTTCACGCTGTCCTCCCCACTTGGGAACAAGCGGCCAAATCTTCCAAGTGTCCAACTGCCCCCAGCATGAATTACAGGATCACATAAAGTTTCCCAGGATTTCTCAGTAGGAATATCTCAGAGGACATCAGAATTCACACCTTCTCAGATGCAGAGCTTCCACAGCCCAGCAGGGACGAGGTTGGCTAGATTTAAATATGACCTTTCCCAAGTGATGGGCTCCTAATCTTGTGCGTGTGCCACCTGAGGTCTGAAATTAAATAAGAACTTAGAAAAAGTATTTCAAAACTAATGCAAGCTCACTAGCACTTAAAAATAATATGCCAGTACTTTCTGGTGTTACATACAAGTCTCAGAAGATAAAAAAACACAGATTTAGTAGAAAACTTATTTACTAGTTGTAGCCATATTGGCTAAGAAAAAAGCCAATCTTTTGCAGTACCCCCTCTGGTTCCCCTGTGAAATCACATCTCAGGAACGAGCACAAATCTCCCATATTGATGATGTGTCACTACCCGGATCTGGGTAGTGATTCTGATTGGTCGTGCTGCAAGGGAAACTTGCTTCAACCAATCAGAAGCACTACCCAGATCCGGGTGGTGATACATCATCAGTATGAATCTCTGCACTCATTCCTCACATGCCATTTCACAGGGACACCAACAGTGGCATCGCACATATTCTTAAGCTACCAACCAAGGCGCAATCAAAAAGACCTAGAGTTCACCAAAAGAGGTTTTTGAAACTTTGTAACACCAAGAAATAAAGGCACACATAATTATATCTCAATGTGATGGTAATCAATGGTCAAAAAAAAACCTTGCGTTATCATGTTGAAAGCTATTGCAAAATTTCCCTTTGTATGATGGTAATCAATTGTCCATAAAAACCTTGAATTATTATGTTGAAAACTATTCCAAAATTGTTTTGTCTTCCATTCAAAAAAGAAAATCAGCACTAGAATTTTTTCTAGATTTAAACTAAAATGAAAGTGTTTGATAACAAGCAGACCAGTGATCACCTTCAACAGTAATAATATTAATAATATTAATAATTATTTCTGTGATAAATCTACCCTGAATAATAACACTGAGATGAAATAAAATAATTTCTAGCTTGACCTTAACCTAACAGCAAAATTTCCTATATTTTTGTTGGATTCCCTCTCAATGGTGAAATTTTAGCTAGCAGAAAGAGCACTGACAAAAAATGAGTTAAGATACATTTTAACCAAAACCTGGAAGCATTCCTTTGTCTGTAGCCGGAAAAAGTTGGAATCAAATTGATTCAAAAAATGGCCAAATCAACGACAAGCAAATAGTATCTAGTTTCTAGCAATAAATAGATTATGCTAATTGGGCTTAATTTATGCTGGTTGAGGCTTAATCAATTGCATTACTGCTGCTAATGAGCTTGCCATAATTATGTTACCTACATAGTACATGTAAACGTAATAAGCTTTTTTCACTATGGCTTCACTTGACTACAATACTAGTACTATTTTACCTTCCTTATCTAAGCAGTAACCGCAGAGAGGGTTTTTTTTCCTAAAAAAAAAAGTGGAAAACCAAGGAAGTCTGGTACATGCAGTTGTAGTCAAAAGACACACATTGTGAAAATGGCTAAGTCTGATAAATATAAGCAAAGAAAGAATTCAAATTTAAACATTGTTGTTTGCTGGTTTTTCCCATCCATTTTACTCCCATGTTCAATAATACTGCATAAAAATATAGTTTTAAATTTTGAGCTAAACTGTATGAAATCCTATGGTGCGTGCCTTAAAATGAAACCTCTCCCCTTATTTTGTCTTTTTTACCTTTGGCCATAAAAAGGTCAAAACATTTTTGCTACACTCCAGTTTTTAACCACTTTCTTTGCTTATAACTTAGGAATAACACCACACTACCAAGATCGAGATGCTTTCTGAAAAAACCTCTCTGAATTAATTTGTGACCTGCATAACAAGAAAAAATTCTCTAGGACAAGTTGTATATGTTATTGCCCCTTGTTCTCCAAAATCTTGGCAGCAAAGTGTTGATTTTCATGTAGCAGAATAAGCTCTAATAAATAAATGAATGAAATTAATAATGAACCTAGCAGCTCCCAGCTTGTTATGCTAAGTAATGTCAAAAAAGATTCCACTGAGCAGTTTAACACACTAGGTTACCCCTTCTTCAGCAGTAATTGAATTTATTTAATATGTCTCCAATTCAAATGAATGCTGACTGACGTGCTAAAATCCCTTAAACTTGCTTGTAAACCAAGGCTAATCAAAAAACCGTCTTTGAAAATAACTCATAAGCTGAAAAATATGGTAACCTTTGTGTATGAAAGTAAGGTAGTTATTAGAGATTATGAATAGATCTGACATCCTAAATTATGTCGAATGCCCTTGAAAATTTTTGGAACATTTGTAACTTTTTAAGGTATGTCTTTCTGCAAAGTGTTGCTAAATAAAATTTAAGAGAGATTTCTTTGGGGGTTTCAGCTGCAGTGGCCATCATGTTGGTTATGGCTACACCCTCCCCTAGATATTTCCAGAATGAGGAAAAATAACTCAGAAAACATAATAACTAGTAAAGGTGGACTATGCTTGGGCACCTGTTGCATTTATAAAACTTAACAGTAAAAAATGAGCTTAGGAACTGTGCAGAAAAAAACTGGCCCCTTAGCTTTCAGACAAGTAGTGAGGTTGCCATGGCAACCAGTGAGCAAAAAAACCCAAGGATAGTTAGGTAGCTGGCGGAATTGTAAATCCTTATGAGTGAGATTTTGTGGCAAAGCCTCAAGAAACAAGAACTACACAAATTCGCAACTCTGCGTCGATATGCACTGAGATGATGATAAATGCTGATGTGACGATCCTGCCAGCTACGCAGCCTACCCAAGTGAGTGACTCCTTGAAAAAATTACACTTATATAATAATATTATTTGGGCCAGCTACTGATGTGATTACCGGTAAAAAAATTCATTCATGGCCGAAATGTCTAAAAGCATTGCCAAAGAAATCTTAACTGACAAAACTTTTGCAACAGCCACAAAAATTTGAACCTAATTTTAAAGGTAAAAGAGGAGCAAAAAAAGAAGCCTGATTTTTTGTGTTGGTGGTTCCCACAACCAGCTGGCTGGGAATTATTAGTTGCCAGGTCATAATACTGCATGAACCGTTCCCTATTTCATATTATAGTAATATAACACTTATCCTCGTTAACCCACTCGCCTAAGCAGTTTTCAGTAGAGCCGGGAATGCCTAAAAGATGCCAATAAGGCAGAAAATGAAAAATAGGGGGGACTTGAGATGACACTAACCTAAAATTTCCCTAACTATTATAAGATTGTTTGACTCGTACTATACTGTAACCACGTTGTAAGGTAGCAAAACTAGCAGATGCAATGTTTTTCCTTTGTGTCTTCACAACCCAGCAGGAAAAGGCCACTTTTCATTGCTTCTGTAATTCTGTAGTTTTTGGGTATGGTAATGTATGATAAATGATTTTGAAACAAAAGAAAATAAAATTTAAACCAATATAAATTTCAACCACAACATACGGGCTAAACCAAAAATGTGTAACACCTCAAGAGGAAGTCCCTTCAAACTTTCACTAGCAAACTTTAAAGAGCATTAGATTAGGCAAAAATTATGATAAAAAATTAAAATTGATTAAATAATTGATGCCTCATGTCTTAAGTAATATGCAGTGCAGTTGGCTGATTACTGATGATGGTGATGATGATGATGGCGATACTGATGATGATTTTGATGATGATGATGATGATGGTGATGATGATGTTAATGATACTGGTGATGATGATACTGATGATGATAATGATGTTGATGATGATGATGATGATGATGGTGATGATGATGGTGATGATAATGATGATGAGGATGATGATGATGATATTAATGATGATGTTAATGATACTGGTGATGATGATACTGATGATTATAATGATGTTGATGATGATGATGATGATGATGAAACCAATGATTACAATGATGATGGCAATAATGATGATGATGATGTTGACAAATCTGTGCCTGTACAGAAAAACCTTTCAAGACAAACTGTAACTAATTGCTGGACATTAACATTATTAAATATGCTTGTACTGAAGTTAAACAAATCCCCTGCTCAGTGGAATCTTGTGATAAAAATTTTAAATCTTAAGTAGAGGTTGTACAAACAAATGTGATCAGGGAATGATCCGGCAATTAAAAGCTAAAAATTCTTCTGGACTTGTATTTCCCGGTGCTTAAATAAAAAGGCTGCTAATTCACATTCCTCAATGACCGCTTGTTTGTACAATGGTGGCACACACACTGGAATATTTTAATTCTATTAATTCTAGGCAACCAATTAATGAAGCTGTAGTTCCACTGTCAAAAGCTGAAAATTTTTCACCTCGCCTTAGGCTGGAGACCCCTAGAGTGTTTTCCTACACCTAATTGTCTTGTGTAAAGAAGTATTGAGGAAAATGCCAAAACACTTAATGAATGGGGGTTGTGGAACAACAGCTGGGTGAAAAACCTCCCCGTACGTCCACTTGCTCCTAGGAGGAAAACCCCGGGCCAGCTGTACCCCGCATTCAGACCTCCCGGGCTGGGTCAAAGATTGAAAATAATTTTTAAAATGCTTCATGAAAAGAAAAATGTTTGGACAACTAATAACAGTAATATTAATAGACACTAGATAAAATCTATTGTAATTATTATTAATGCCTGAATAATAACTTCATAACCTAATTTAATAATGATATTAATTATTTCTTAAAGGAAAAAGCCATCCCCCGATATGTTTTACATGTGTTTTTGGAAAACAAAAGATAAAACACAAAAACTAGTGAATGTACAAATAAAGAGTGGATGAAAATAGAAATCTATTTTATTTCAGACTCCTGGAAACTCCTTTTTTTGCTGAAGCAAGGAATAGAAAACATTTCATTACGGGATAAGAAAAAAACTAAGTTTCCTTACTTAGTTGTCTGGAACCCATGTTAAACGGTAGCATGACCATTTTCCAGGTTACTAAACTAACATTCTATTAATTTTACCTGCCATAAAGTAATATCATCAGTATCTCAATACCATACGTACCATACCAAGGGTCTGATAGATGCCTGCATCCATTGTTACCTTTGTTACCATTGCCACAGTGCTCTGCTATCAGGTCCCATCAGTCCACATTCAGTCTGCCATACGGGGAGAATGATGTTGCATCTATCACTTTGATGCTTCTACTGAAGCCCTTTAGTCCACCCTTTCCATGCTTGGTTTACCTGACCAAGTGCTATGCCATACCAAACCACACAAAAGGAGAATCATTCCATTAACTTGTTGCTAATGATGATGTCTTCTACTCCTGCAGCCTACCATACCAAGAGCTTCAGTTGCTGTCCATCATCTTGTCATCAATGCCATTGCCATCTAGTCTAGCTTCTCTACTTGAAACAATGCTTGTTTACTGTCCCACTTATCCACTGCATAAAACAAAATTAATATTATAATTCATAAGTTTTCAAAACATTTTAATGACATCATCCACGTTAAAAATAGTTTCAGAGTCAACTAACAAGAGATTTAGAACCAGAGTGGAAACCAGCTGTCAAAAATGCTTCAACATAACCGCTAACTAATCCCTCCTTAATTTATAATACAAGACAGATGACTTTTCCAGGAACCATTTAATATCTAACAATTATTGGATGAGGTTTAGCAAAATACTGTGATTTGTCAGTGGCAAGCAGATCAATTATTTGCAAAAAGTCAAAGGCTGAGGCAAACAATTGATCTGTGAGACACTGAAAAATCACGATATTTTGTGATAACCAAGATCAATAATTGTTTTAATTAATCATTCGATCACTAAGTTTGTTTTTTAATTATTTGCAAAGTGATCTTCATTTTCATGCAACAGCGATCCACAAGAAGGAGAAAAACGTGGTTTCATTTAAACATGAGCAGAATATTATTTGCAGCCAGAGACAGGAAGACGACATTGTGCATGAGCAGATCATTATTATTAGGCAGTTATTGCAGGTCACGTGGTAAACTCTCGACCAATGAAAAGGAAGAAAAACTTGCATTAAATGATGTTTTTCTATAAGCAGTGTGAATGACTGAGATTGAATAATATACTGCAAACTGTCGTTTATAAAGCTTCCACCAGTTGCAGGCCCATCTACTTGTAAACAAAAAACACATTTGATTATAAGCCTCCGGATATAAGACCCCCTCTAAATGTATTGAAATGAATTTGATTTATTATGACGTTTTGAGGTTTAATTAACCCTTAATCCCTGAGAGTGATCAGCATCAAATTTCTCCTTGTAATATCAATGCTTTGTAAAACAGAGTGCATGGTCATGAGAATTACAGACATGATCACACAAGATGAATTTGCTTGATATTTTATCAACTTCTCCCCACTCCTTCTGTAGGAAATGAATAGGGGTAACAAATGAGAATTCAAATTTTGATCTTAAGGTTTAAAGGGTTAAATTCAGTAAATGCAAAATGTATTTTGATCAACACTGCTATAGCTTCTACAAAGGCAGCTTTTCTTTTCCTGTTTTAAGCTCATTGGCTAAGCCCACTCTTTCTATAAGAACATCCTAAAACCTCTTAAGAAGACGTTTTAGCCCAGGGATTACAAGCAGCAGTTTATGGTATACAGTACCATTCAAAAGTAAGTTGACACTCGATTCACGATCCTTGCGAGAATTGAGAATCGAGACTTGATTCTCGATTGTCGCGTCTCGATTCTCGATTCTCGACTCCTGCAAGACTCATCAAACCGGAACGGCCTTTGTTTACAAACGATTATAAAGGGTTTTTGTTTCAAGCAATTTGCTCTCTACTTTCGGTACTCAATTGCGGCGAGAATCTACAATCTTCTAACTTCTCTCACGTCAAAAAAAAATCTCTCTACTCTATAAAATAACAAACTCTCCTCGGCGTTTGATTCTTGTGAGAAATTCCTGAACTATGCAAATTATACAGTAGCAGTTTACATTTGCATTCACTCGCACAGCTAGGGTGACACTGGGTCGAAATCCTAAAAATGTTCAAACGGCATTTTGCATCATCTAAATGGCAGAAGTTGTCAGTAATAGTTGAACTTGAAAAGCAACCCATGACTTTCTCCGTGGGATGCCTGTGACACACAATGTAAAAATCCGGTGTTGTTTGTTTTTGATTGTACGAACAATTATTGCAAAGCCCGCCAATAGGATTGCGGAAAATCTTTATCGATTATTTCTTCTTCCAAGCTGACCATTTGGGATTGTAAAAAATCTTTAGCGATTTTCAATCAATTTGCTTCCTCTAAACAGCGTTTCGGAACGTGCCAAATTTGTCGCTTGTCAGTTTCCCACTCGAAGGTAACCAGCGAAATCCTTCGAGACAATGGCAAATCACGGGAAGCGACCCTGCAGACCTAGGCCAAATTATTTCTTTTTATTTTGGGTTTTTTCCATTATGATTCTTTTAGGTTAGGTCTAGCTTTTTCTTAAGGTTTTAGTAGTGTGTGGTTGTAGGGATGGCATTTCGCATAGATTTTTCTGGTCGGCGCTCGCCAGTTTTTTGCCGAGCAGAGCTAGAGTTCATTTTTTTTCTTTTCTTGTCGAAAACACCTTGACGATGGGAGGTTAAATCGCGTAAATTTCAACTTGTGCCCTTGACGATTGGGATTATGTTTACTGTAGGTAGTGTCGACCGATCTGTCAGTCAATATAGCGGTCGATACCTTATAATAGAAAATTAATGCTCCATGAAATTAAGGTATTGGAAATTAACGCGACTTAAATTAACGCGAATTTAATGGAAAACGACTTTCGAATAAAGAAAATTAACGCGAAAGAGGAGGTAGAATTTCATAATAAAGGAAATTAACGCGATTACGACACAGTTGGTGGTGACAACTGGAACAAATTTATGTAAACACTGGATGCAAAAACATTCAAAACTGAACAAAACTGAGCTGACATTACTTCTGACAGCGACAACGATGAAGATGAACTCAAAATATTGTAAACCTTCGCCTTAGCTTTTGTGAAAGATGAAAAATAAAGGGTAAATGGAAAGACAGAAAGCTTGTAGTTAATGTTCTTCAGGTGTCAAGAATGTCTGGACAGGTTCCAAAATTGGGGTTAAAATAGAGTGTTTTCACTCACGTGGTCAGCATCTATGCAAATTTATTGGAACAAAAGGAGGCGTTTGCAAAAGAAAAGAGTTATACTCCCACAGGATTTGTTTGGGACACCAACATGGCCGCCGTTTCATTGTTTTGGGACACCAATATGGCGGCCGTGACGTCATGTGAAAACACTCTATACTGGAGCGCGGAAATTAACGCTGCACTTAATTAACGTCGCGGAAATTAACGCTCAACAAAATTAATACGACTTAAATTAACGCGAATTTTAACGATTCGCGTTAATTTCATGGAGCGTTAATTTCCTATAATAAGGTAGTCGGTCGATAGTCGGTCGAGACTCGGACGATAGTCGGATGACACTTCCTACAGTGATTGGCGGTGAAATCGCGAAAATGTTGCCCTCGTCGATCGACGACTCGCTTTCGACATGAATTCGAGTTTTGGATGGGACATGCACGGATCCGGACCTTAGTGAACTTATTATACCACGGAATCATGGATAAACGTTGGAACTTTTTTAACTTTGAGACCTTGGAAAGACATTGCAATTTAATTTTTAACCGGATCAAGAGCTTCTTGGAATATTGAACTTTCATCTCGGATTAAAACATTGGAACTTTATCTTTCCGATTTCCTTTATTTTGCCAAATTCAGATAGAACGCAATGATGCTTCCATAGACCAATGCATCCCGCGGGAACGACTTCACGCGTCTTGTTATCCGTAAAATCCAAAATACATGCAAAAGGATGCTTGTGTAAATAAATGTTAAATACGCGACGTTGTGTAAACAAAGTCTCAAGGCGCTTCTCGTTGCTTTCGCATTTTACTCACCGATATTTTTTCGATTACCTGTTTGTGAATGTCTATCGGCATTATCGCAGTTGAATGTCTGATTATCGGTGTCTACAGTCTGAGGGTGTTTTTTTCACTGGCAACTTTACTTTGTAGTTTGACCTCTTGACTAGAATTGCCTTTTTCGCGATATGCGATAGCATCTCCCTTACATATGTCGCCCTTTGTTTTTTATGAGACGTGACTGCGTACATAAAAGTTTCGCAAAGGTCAGAAACGTCCAGGAGCTTTGAGAACAATATTTTGTCTCGTGCAATACAATCCGCTTTTGAGTTCATCACGGTAGTTGCAGTCACGTGCTAGGCAACAGAAAAAGTTAACGCGTATCACGTTCCATCGCGGAAGAAACAAGAGAGACTTACGAGAGATTATCTCAAAGGCCTCAAACTTTAAAGAACGCGCTAAATTTCCTAGTAGAATTAAAACCATTGTTTCATGAAAGTTTTCAAGGATCACGAAAGCAATTTCAGGGCAAAACATTAGTCATGTTACGGAAGGACGTGTATGTTACAGCTGATCTTTATCAAGCCAAGCGACAGGGTAAGCCCAGAATCGTTTGACGTTACATAATAAACATGCTGTCGCTTGTGCCCGGGGGGGGGGGGAGAGAACTCCCATATGAATGGGGCGGGAATGCTCGTCGTCTCGCTTAGGGGTGTACATATCGGATTTTGGTCTCACTTAGGGTGTTCTGAGCAAAACGTCATTATGTTAAGCCGTAAAGGTCTCTTTTAGGGTTGCACGCGAAGATATACATTTAATAGTCAGTTCGTTTTATTTACTCAATTCATGTAATCAAAGTTTTCTATAACATCAATAACTAACTTCAACTTTCAACAAAAGACCATTGTAACAAAAAGGTCTCTTGTAGCAAAATGGTCTCTTTCAGGGGTCAAAAAAAGGTGGGCCCACGCCCAGGTTGGTCTCCTTTAGAGGTTTTTCAAAATTTCCGACGAGCATCCCCGCCCCTTTTATATGTGAGCCCCCCCCCGGTAAAAAATTACATATTGCGTGACATTGCGCTACATCTCTTGGAGCGTGACACGTCACAAAAAAAAGCAAAAACCCTAACAGGGAGGCAGCTCTGGTGGCCATTTTTCCCGTTTAACCTCTGGGACCGAGTTAACCGTTTAACCTCCGGCGCGAGGGTTCCCATTTAACCTCTGGGACAGAGTTAATAGTTCGAGCACCTCCCTGCACTTGCTGGGCCGGAGTTTGGTGACCGTCAGCAAGCTCGACAGTCCCCCCCCGGTAAGTCGCATCCGCACGGATTAGTCAAGCAGGCTTCAGAGAGTTGGCCATCTCTCACCGCCCTATAACCCCACCGGAAATAATCGACCTAACTTTGCCTAAGAAAATTGACCTATATATTTAGATCGAAAACTCATTTCGCTCACTCATGGTACGGTTCTTCACAGACGCATGCGTTTTTGGGCCCCCAAAATTGTTTGGAGTTTTCGTTGGTTCATACACAACATGCCAATTCGAGTTATCGGGAGCTCGAAGAAAATAGCAAAGAGTAAGGTAAAAAACAGTTTTTACTGCACAGTGAACATTTTAATCACATTTAATTGAGAAATGTCAAGTGAAAATTAAAAGATACTTCTAGATTATAAATCAGAACGTAACGTAACAAAACATAGCCTAAATAGAGCATGCGTTTTAGTGTTTTGAGAAGTAGAGCTGCTTCACGTTACCCTGTGACCATCAACATTAGCACCTACTAGTAAACCATACTCCGACAACAGGTCAATAGGAAATCCAAAATTCTATGTTTCGGACGCCAGTAGACGGCTTTTTTCCCGACTTTTTAAGGGCTCAAAACATGGTTCGAGTGATCAAGGGTAAAATCATATAGAAAATCACCTGAAGGGAAACGAAAATTGGTTCGAGTTAGAGGGAGTTCGAGTTATCGTGAGGTTCGAGTTGCCGAGGGTAAAATTACAGTGAACGTATGACGGAAATCCAGGGGAAATCGATTTTTATTCGAGTTAGCGCGAGGTTCGAGTTAGTGAGGGTTCGAATTATCGGGAGTGGTCTGTATAACCATGCCGCGTTGTGTTACGGCCGTACAAAATTATCGAGAAATCAGTCATGGGTGAATCTTTTGTTTTCTGTCCTCGATCCTCGACTCGATTCTCGATAGTTTGTTACCGATTCTCGATTCTCTATTCGCACAGGAATCGAGTACTGTAGATTTGGTCAAGCCAAACTCCGATCAAACAACACAATGCCTCTGCCAACATTCGCAAATCAGGGCAAAATCAAAAACGCTACACCCTCTGCTGAAAATTAGACATGTATAATATCAGATAGCATTTGCTTAATTTTATGCAAACTGAAGAATATGCTCATTTTAAAGCAGTCAGGGCTGTCCGGCATTAAGGGTCTAATAGGGAAAGTAGCTGGCATGGTCATTTATCTAACAGATCCTCCTATGTCTGTTTTGTTTGACTCATTTTCAAAGTCTGAGTAAGCCACTGATTTTACTGGACTAATGACAACCCTGAGCAGTGTTGGAATAATTTGTCCCTCACTATGCCAATAACTGATATGGACATTTTATGGCCCCTATATAACCCACAGTTACCTTAAGATCCCATCTCGTAATAATATCATAAATTGTTGAAGGCAAGCAAGAAACTCAAAGAAGACTTTGAATTAAGATATTGTTACTATAAAAAAGATGTATTAGCCTGGAAAGGTCAGACGATCAATTCCGTAGGTATTATTTAATGTTTTGTCAATGTAAAAGGGTCTTATGCTTTGAGGAAAAAATGTGCGACAGGTGCAACATCGTTTTGAAAGGCAGAAAATTCAAATGTTGGTTTTAGATTCTGACAGTTATATTTGTGGTGGAGAAACAGGTGCAAAATAAAATGTTAAAGATAAGAGTTAAAGTTCAAGTTATAAGAAATCAGGGAAACATGTCAACTGGAAGTGAACTTTTTGCACTCTTAGGCAGTGGTTTTGCCCAAATTTTAGGGCAAATCACCTTTAAAAGGGTAAAGGCACTTAGAAATACCAATACAGGGGCGGATCTAGGGGGAGGGTGCCCCCCCCCCCCCCCCCGAGATGACCTGCGGTTTTCTAATACAACTGGTATTCTGCAAAAAAACACTATGTGGTTTATTGGTGTTGAAGTAGAGCAAGAGACGAGTGCACCCCCTCCTAAAAAAAATCCTGGATCCGCCCCTGCAATAGTCACACCTGCACACCAGCAAATTAAGTCCTCCACGTTTCAGGTCTTATTTAACTGCATAACAGAAAAATTAACTGGTCCAAAATTGTCCACCAACAACAGGTACAAAACGCAGGTCACAGGTTACAGGTCACAAGTCAGGTAAGAGTACATAACACCATGCTAAAGAAAATAAACAACACTTTATGTGTCTCTTAGCCTAAATTTCAATCCAAAATAAAGTCAGTGGTTATTTATCAATAGAGGAGTGACCTGGTGACCTGTGTTTTGTACCTGTCAGGCTTTTAGTCCTAATCGCTACACAGAATTGCTATTTTAGACCAAGAGGAAGCTGTTTCACCAAGTAACTGTCCATAAAAAAAAGACCTGTGCCTTGTGATAAGGGTCAGCAGAGGGAGCACAGGCAGACCACCCTCTGTTTGTGTGGCCATTGTTGATTGACATCTGAGCATTGACTTTTTGTTCTTTACATAAGAAACACAGATGAATATTACAGTGGCTATAATTTGACTCAAAATACAGATGTCATTACAGAAATGCACCCATTGAAAAACGATCAAGAAAATGCAAATAAGAGAAAAATGATGTAGAAAGGGTGTCAATCAAGAAATCCCCTGTGTATATCCCTTTCCTGGTTTACGTTCCTGCTCAGACATCCACAACATTTGGCTATTCTTCGAGGAAGAATAGAACTTCACAAGACTAACAATAGCTCAGTCTATTTAAAAATTGTCTAAATTTAATCCAAATTAGAATGTGTCTATTTGCTTTTACACTTTAAAACTGAAAAATCCTCTATCTTTGCTGTTAATTTTGCCATAAATGTTTCAACGCACTGATTTCAAATGAATTTTTAATGTTCATAAACTTCATGGTATTCAAATCAATCGATGAAATTTGAATGCAACCAATGCATTGGTTTGTTTATATTTTTGTAGCGGGTTCAGATAATATTATAAACGTTAAAGTTAACGGCCAAATTCCCCAAAAAAGCAATCTCTCTTATGTTGTTTGTTTAAGATATTGATTTTAACAAAGTATAAGGCAAAATCAAGAGAGATGTTAGTTTCCCTTAACAATGCTATAACAACGTATTTAATCACCAAACCAGAACAGAGGTCTAATCTGTCTGATGAAAATAACTACTGCTACCGCTTCTGGTGATGATAAACACTGCTAAATGTTTTTAGTATATACTAAAACAGTGGACAGTGTTTTTCACGCACTCCGATTGGCTATTCAAAGTCAGGATATCGAGTGCTATTCACTCATTTACCTCCTCCTTCTCCGAGCAAGCGATACCAAACTTGCGTAAGTTAGGAGCAAAATCTTTTTTTTTTGTTAAGAAAGTGTTAACTCAGTCACACATCATTTTTTGGCTGTCCCAAGCTATTGTAACTCCTATTTTGCGAGATGATTATTTGACCTTAGAGGTTGGAACTAAACATCTAGAAAAAATAGCCCAAAATAGTGCTTAAAACAGCTCAGAACGGCCAAAAAAACATGACACATGGCTCAGTTAACATTTCCTTCAAACTGTTATATTTAAAGATTTACAGTGAAACAGTAAATCGCAGTTAATGGAGCGCAACACTCCAGAGCTCATGGGGATTGTTATTATTTAACTCATGCCATGCAACAAGCCATGAATGTACAATAGTATTATATCTTTGTTTCATTGTAGTACAATGGTACAGACAGGTACCGAGGTCAAAATGTTGTAACACTGTCTGGTACGTTTGTAACATTCATTGTGTATGGTTAGATTCAATGAATACCTCTATTCATATCTTGTTGTACACACCGTGTGTTTCCGCAACACTGTTGTATGCCACTGTCTATTAGCTTAGCTTTAGATGCATGTCTAGCTATAAAAATGTTATTTTAGGCAAAATCCTTCATTCACCTTGCTTACTGAACAGTTTACTTGTAAATATTGTACTTTCTTTCCTTTCTTGTTCCATTAGGTTACATGATGCTTAACCGTAGGTTTTCAGCTTAGGGTGCTGTGGAGAGTAAGGCTTTTACATTGTGTGAGGTTTTGGTCCCACTAGTCCAATCCAGCAAGGTACACTCCGCTAGGGAGATAGGATGGGCTGTAGTCATGCTTTTGTTACACGGGGAAGTTGAATGTCACACCGATAGTGAGCGGTGTTCCCCTTTTAACGTTAACATGGAGTGTTGGCTTTCTTTGCGTTTCAATTTAATATAGCATAGGAGCAGGATAGCGACATTAATGAAACATTTATCTCATGGACCAGTCAATTCCAAGCATGCCAATTCCCCCCTACCTCCCCCCCCCCCACTCTAAAGGGCATTTGTCTGGCATTTGTCATCTTGTCAGACCTAGCTGCGGGGAATTTGTCACAAAACCTCTGCCCGTGGTGGGGCATTTTTCAGTTCTTCTAGAAGTGCTTAATATAGTTCCTATAGCTACTTCAATATTTTACTAAAAAATATGCCTGTTTAGATAAACAAGACAACACATTGCTAGTTTACTCTACTCTGGCCTCAGGATGATGTTTAACTCTGGCTGGATCACCTCCTCCAAGTCACACACAAGAACAGGAAAAGAGGACATGATCCACGTCACAAAACATCATAGAGATGCAGTATAACGATTGTATAAACTGAGAGTCATCTTGTAATTATTGTGCGTTAAAATTAGCAGAGAAGAATGTTAAGGTTTTAAGTAAAGGAGTAAATACCCACTCTCATAACTGATTCAACTGATGAACAACTAATGAAGAGATTGCTCAGTGATCATTCTCCATCAGTGATCATTCTCCAAAGACATCTCATATATAGCCAGTTTAATTGTTATCAAGAGTTTCCAAAGATAGATACATAAATAGACGCCTTTATTTAGAAAAAAAAAGTACTATTACTCAGGGTAATCCATTCAGGAGCTTACAAAGCATCCCTCCTATTAATAGGAGCCATGAGTTCACTAACTAGACTATAAAAAACATACAGGAGTCAGTGTAATAAAATATATATACAATGGTAATTTAACTGCTGAACTAATAGAAAGATCTCCCAAAATTATGTACACTTACAATTATATTATTTAAAACCATAATTTCATGGTAATACACGTAAAAGAATCTCCAGGCCACTTCTGTTCTTATAGACAAAATAGTAGGCAATGCAAAAGATTGCTCTGGCAGGTTGAACAAGCACAAATGTCCTTGTTAAAAAAAATAGTTCTTAAAATACTGAGGGCATTAACAATCTATACATTTCTTCACAAGTTCATGGATATGTTCATCGCCCCTGGACCTTAGACTTGGCCACTTCAAAGCTTCCATCACAGTGTTACTCACTTCTGCAAAGCTTCTAGAATTTTACTGTTAACTTCCCCACAACAAGCCCAGACCCCAGCACAATACTCTAATGTTGGTCTAATCATTGATATGAAAATGGCATTAGCACTATGTAAAGTGATATAATGGCACACGTCCTAACAGACTGACCTGCCTACCAGCTTTAGAAACAGTAGCTTTAACATGTTCATTCCAGCTGAGGTGTTCAGGAAAAATGACATCCAAGTAATTAAACTCAGTAACACGCTTTACAGCAGACCCATTTACACTGATTGAAAACTGATCTACCTTAGAAAGCTTCTGCAATGTCCCAAAAAGCATTGCCTCAGTCTTAGTTACGTTAATAAAATTAATAAACTATTTGAGAGAATTGTTTACAATCGATTCATTGTATATCTTAACGATTTACACTCAACTGTCACTGCTCTCTCGGAGGCCACTGACAATTGGGCTCTAAACATTGACCAAGGTGATGTCAATGCTGTTGTTTTTCTTGATCTAAAAAAGGCATTTGACACAGTCAATCATGAAATACTTTTAAGAAAGCTTTGGCACTATGGGGTTAGGGATCTGACTACAGTGGACGTTCAGAAAGATGGTTTGTGAATGGCTTATTATCACAGTCTCTTCCTTTACAGTGTGGCATACCCCAGAGGACTATACTCGGGCCATTACTGTTCTTGATATTTATCAGTGATCTTCCAAATTATCAATCATATTCAATCCCTAGAATGTATGCTGATGATACCAGTCTTACATTCACAAATGGTGACATGAATGATTGAATAAATAAATACAATAAAAACTGACCTTAAATGTGTCAATACCTGACTTAAACAAATTAACTCTTAACGTTAGTAAAACTGAGTACATGCTGATCACGTAAAAACACAAACGGAATCATTTACCCTATATCCCATCACCATCAATAAACGGAGCTCCTATTAAGAAAGTCCCTGATGAAAATCTCTTCTGGGATAACCATGTTAACAAAGTTTCAAAAAAGATTGCTGCTCGTATTGGAGCGATAAAAAGAATAAAGCCTTTTGTTCCACATTCAACTCTTTTAACAATCTTTAATTCATGAGTGAATTTTAGGAAGGATTTATGTAATAAACTGCAAAAACTTCAGCATCATGTAGCCCGTTTTATCTTATCTACCTATCAGTAGTGGAATGCTACAAGACAGTGTTTGGTCTGAAATAACCTAGACTTTAATGATTATTTCGAGTTTTGTAGAAGTAAAAACACTACAGCCAACAAAATACAAACTAAATTAGCTAAAGTTAACCCCTTTAAGTACTCCTTCTTTGTGACAATCGTCAAAGACTGGAACAGTTTACCGAATCATCTCTTCACTGACAAATTAATGTTAATAAATTCAAAAAAGGCTTAAAAGGATGGATGAAGATTTATTGACACAGTAGTTCATATTTTAATTGCATATATATTTTCACTTTACATATCATTCTTACTGTACCATTATTTTTGCACCTGCTCTAATGATATTTATAAGCGCTTTTTATAATTTTTAAATATTTTTTTAAGCTCAGTTAGGGGACCCTTCATAGGGATAACCTCGCAGTCCACCTTTTCAAATTATATGTATCATGTTTCATGCTTGTAAATATGGATATATGTATTTGAATAAAGTATTATTATTATTATTATTATTATTATTATTCTAGTTCTGACAGTTTACGTGAAATACCCCAATGGAAGGATGTAAGACACCAGGCCCCAGTTGTTCAAACATAAGATAGCGGTATCCACCGGATAAATCAATATCCAGTGGATAAGTATTAGGAAAACTAATTGCGCTATTCAGTGAATAATTATTTATCTGCTGGATAGCGCTATCCTCCTTTTGAACAACCATAGCCTGATTCTTAGACGTCCGAGGTCGTTCATGGTCCCTTTTGCTTCTCTCCCTCTGAGAATCAGGCTAGAACAACCAGGGCCGGCTGTTATTCGAACATGCAATAAGCGTTTTTAAGTCACTGTATAATCTGGCTCCAGAATATTTATGTTCCAAGTTCATTTCCAGAAATGAGCTTGTGAACTATCCTTTCCGAGATCTTGAGAATAACCTAACTGTTCCTCACCATGTACTTATTACTTTAAAGGAAGTTTTAGTAACAGCGATGCTCGATTATGGAACAGTCTTCCTCTTGATCTTCACAAAGCAGAAACCCTCAACTCATTTACAGCAAAACTAAACTGCTATGATTTCTCTAACTATCTCACTCACGGAATCCATGTAAAGCAGAGTTTTTATTTATTATTGTAATCAAGTAGTTTTCATTTAGCTTATGGAGCTTAGTTTTTATACTTTTTAGTATTCATAGTATTTATCAATAATTATTATCTACCAGTCATTTGTTTCTTTTTAAAACCTGATGAAATTACCGTGACAAAATAAAGTTTGATTGATCGATTGACCCTGGAGCATTTGCAGTTGTTCCAAAAACATGACAAATGCCTGAGGGGAAGTGGGGATGGGCATGCTTGTAATCGACTGGGCCATTAAAAATATTTTGGGTCAAATTATGGCCACCATAAGTTTCATCTGTATAATTCCTTCCATAAACAACAAAGATCAATGCTCAGAATTCGATCACCAATGGCCACACGAACACAGGGTGATCTGCCTGTGGAGGGACCTTCCCGGCATGGTCCCATGAGTATATCCATGTTACAACATATTTCTTACAATATTTTTTGCTTCTTATTAACAGGAGTTATCCTTCGAAATTCGAAAGAGTTTCGTTTTGCATTGCCCTTTAAATTATCCCATAACAACACATGATTCAAGCTTAATTTGACTGATAAGTGAGCTAAAAAGTTAAATAAATTCAATAACAATACTCACCAAAATCTCCACTTCTCAAATAACTTATTGATCCAGGTGTTAAGAAATGTGTTGTGGGACTCTACTGGTCATCAACAAAAATACAAAACAATCCCATCTTAGCTCTGCTGACTATGTTTTCGTTCACATATTTTAACAAGAGAATATAGCCGCCATCTTGGCGTCTTCTAGGCCCAGACTTCTCTCTGAGAGGAAGTATTGGCGGGAGAGTGGGGGTGTGGGGGAGTGGGGGAGTGGGGGTGGGTAGCTAGAGGATGATTGGGGAAAGAATACGGGAACGGAAAGAATTGCCAAACTCGCCGGTCACGAAACTGACGAAAGTCCAGGCAAGTGCAAATCATCGATGAATTCAACAGTTTCCCAGCTTTCGTAAGTCAGTGCTCTACATTTTTTCGGTTCTTTTTGCGTCACGTTGTGCGAGTTCAAAGACTTTATCGTAAATTGTAAGTCATAAGTATCACATTACTCTTTACCCCTGGGGGCTGTTCACCGGGGACTTAATCCCTCTCTCTTTACAAAAAGTGTGTGGGTTATTAAACGTCCCACATAACATTACATGAACAAGGGCTGTAAGACGGGGTCTACGGTTTTAGATCCTTATTCGAGAAGACTAGACACTCTTACTAGCTATTTGCAGATAACAGTTCTAAAGGCAGCACTTCCTCCTCAGTTATTTAAAAACCCTGGCGTAAGTCCGGCCGGGATTTGAACGCGCGACCTCCCGCTCAGTATACCAGGGCTAATCCAACTAAGCAAACCGGGCGGCCGACAAGAGAAGCTTTCAAGGACAACTATTCTAGAGACTTAACTGGTTGTAAAATACTCTTTCAGCAATGTATTGAATTGCTTTAGGAGCCCATAACTCGGAGCAACTCCTATGCTTAACCCATGCAACAGTGCTTTCGAGAATTAGTTTATTTTTAGCATCATTTGATTTTGGAGTACTTTTCTTGCGAAAATGGTAGCACCGCCCCATATGTGGGTGAGTCCATGATAAGTATTCCTCTTAAGTATTCCTCTTCTAAACGCGACTTGCGCATGCGTTCTGAATTGCTGTATAACAAAACCTTCGTGAGGAACTAATTCAGAAATTTGAAAGTCCCCATACAAAAATTCTGATTATTGTTCATCATGACTAGGTTAGCATGGTGTATAAAGAGTTTACTTTATCGTTTGTCTCACGATTATCACTTTGATATTGATTGTCTCCCGAGAGAGACGAGTTTGCGATTGGAAGAGATGGCTGAAATTCAGGCTCCTTACTGAACACATTGATTTCCTCTGACTGTTTGAAAAAGACACATAAATGAGCTAGTCTAATTTGTCCTTTGCTCTTAGCCCTACCTGGTACCCAGACGTCTCTCTCTCGCGCGTGCAAAGGAAGGCGGGAAGCCGTCTGTACCCTTCCCATGGTCCCTTGCGGCTCATCACCAGTCGCTCGCCTCTACCTTGCGAAAAACGAAGCGCCTGGGGAGGAGGCTGCTCTAAGCCTGTATTCTAACGCATCATAGGTAATGAACAATCAATTAATAGAAATATTAAGAAGAGATCGTAGTACATCAGTTTAAAACAACAAATACGGCGCAGTAATTGAAACGTTTATTAGACGATGTTCTAAAAACAGCAAATATAATTGTTTTCTTAGATAGTTAATTTATGAGATAGTACTAATAAGCTTAAACATTACAAAAAATGTATGATTTTAAATGCGTCGGTCTAAAACGTATATAAAAATATGTTTGTAATAGTGTTGTAACAAGGTTAGCTAATACTTTTGAGCAAGTTAAGAAGATGCAAGTTTCTAAGCACTAAATCTATGTGCCCTTGATCTGAAACTCAGTGTTTGGAGATCCCGATGAAGCAGTCATAAAACTCGACAGTTTATAATCCCAGCAAGAGAGAATAATCTAGATTATTCTCTCTTGATTTCAGCAATACAAAGTGTGGCTGTAATTTCTGTAATATATACATAATTGTGGGATACTACTGTTATGGAAATGTTCTGGCTTTCTTTTTTTCAATACTGAGAACAGTGGTATAATTTCTAATGAACCTTGCTAAGCGATCTCGACGCGTAGGTTTTTCGGTAGCGTAATGTTTGGCAGTTGGACGACTGGGAACAAATTAGTCAGTTAATTATATTCCCCACTCCATTCAAGAGATTATAAGGAGAATGGGTACTATCTTTCGGCGCGACAATTTCCGTGATCGCTTGGGTGGACAAGCGTTGCTTATGATTGGTTAATGGTTGCCTAGAATATCAGCGACCAATCATAACTATCACTTATTTACCCAAACGATCCCTGAAATCACTGCATCCAAAGCTTGTCACCATTCTCCCTTGGAGTTTCTCAAGTGGGGAATTATAACACCAAGGTGGAGATGCGCCGTCTTTCTACGTCGGGCAGCCTAATTCCGGTCGGCATCCTTTTACTGTTTTTTTTTTTACGTTTTTTCAGTACATGATGTAGCTTCTCAATACATCCCCACATTATTTCCGTCACATCTAAAGGGTGGCTTTTAAGTGGTTTTCTGTATAAGATGGACAAATGTTCTAACTTGGAACATATAACAGCATTTGGAAGAATGGACAGTATACGTTTGATGTTAGTACAGTGAGATACGTCTGCATCAAATAACTGAATGACTTGTCCTCAATGAACTGCTCACATTGGATTCCTCAAGTTGACAACGTCAGAATCATTCCGGTGAAACAGTGACATGGGCATCCGCGCGTTTTGGGCATCCCCATTCCCAAAACCCAAGTGATATGGGTATCCCCTTCTCATGTTACCTTAGCGATTTGAGTTTGGGTTAGGCTTAGGGTTACAGGGGATGCGCAGAACAATAGGGTTTTGGGAAGGGGGATGCCCAAAACGCGGGGGTGCCCATATCACTGTGACACTGGTATTACCTGACCTTTTGAAGGTCTGGCCACGACTCCTTAATTAACTTAACATGCCTATTAGCTATAAGGTTAAAATATCAACTTGAAAACAGCATGTTAACACCATGTTTTTAAAATTGGAGAATTCAAGCTTCTTTCATGGTTTGAAATAACATCCTCCTTGTCACAAGGAGGCTGGTAGTCTAGCCTCGGCTGAAGATTATCCAAATCATTTGCTGCATTTACCGAATTGCATCGTGACTCAACTACAGACGTTGAATTCGACGAACAATTGTCTACTCTTACTATATCCATCTTAACACAGTTCCATTTTTTCATGATCATTGAGGATTGCTTCAAAGTTATAAGGTGCTCTTCGCCTCTTTTGAGATTGAATAATAATCGCATGGAGAATTTTCCAACAACTCCAAGATGTTTTCTAAACCGTACCAAGACGAAAATGGCGATTACTTCGGCTAAGAGTGCTAAAAAGCAAACCGCTATCGCTATAGCCACCGTTAGGAAAAGTCCACTAAAGTTGAGGATACTCAGGTCTTTAGCAGAAGTTCTACTGCACATCTTGTCAAAATACCTCTTTTCAATCATGCTAACACTTCCGTTTGTTTTCATCTCTATGACAACTCTATTGATATCATCGAGCCAAGGCGAGCCTTTAGGGACAGCAAACGCTACACCATGTGTGTAAAAGCTAGGACCGGCTAAGCAGTAGTTGCAGCCCGGAATCTTGTTGGCGGCTCCACGCAGAGAAAGGTAATCACCCACCAGGCCTTGGATCTCACTGTAAAACAAGAACAAAATCTAAATACACTGGTATATAGTACATACCAAGCTGACAACAAGTGTTTTGGGAGAAAACAGAGGGAAGGCGGGCCGACCAAAATGCCAAAGAAGAAACGTTACATTCGCTGATTGTGTAGCCCGAAAAACGAACCAAAGTAAATTCGCCCAAATAGTTTTTCTTGGGTAGCACAGTCATTTTACTTTGCTGTATTTCCTCTGTTTATTTCCCTGGTTGTTGGGGGGAGGGGGTATAATTTTCAGTGCTTATGGAATTGAGGCTTATTAGGCAAGCCGGGATTATTAGATATTTGGGCCTTAAGTTAGTTGTCATTTTTTGTCATTTTTGTTATCGTTGCTTATTTTTCTCTGAAATTTTTTCGTACCTTCGTTCACAGAGACATATTTTTTAATGGTTAATAATTGCAAAGTCAGATAGTTCAATCAAACGTATTTAAGACATGTAAAGATTGAATTGTGTAATCTCAAATATCTTGTCACCCCTATGGGCAATCGTTTTTTGGGGTGAGAGCGTATTGAATTTTAGACGACCCGGATAGGGCACCAAATAGAGCAAAGACGATGTACATAGAGGAGAACCGTTGTGATCTCTCATCCTTTTTGATACAACTGTCAAACCCCGTTAATACGGAAACCGAGGCGTCATAGAAAGTGTCCGTATTGACGGGGTGTCTGAATTAAGCGGTTGAATTTAGAGAAAATTTAAGGGCTTTTTTCCCCCAGGGACAAAGCACACTGTCCGTAACTAATGAGGTGTCCGTATCAACTGGGTGTCCGTAAAGCGAGGATTGACTGTACTTAGTTTCTTTTAAAAACTAAGGAACAAAAAAATCACCAAAAGAGTGGTAAAGACTTTGGCGTATTTTTCTTTGAGTGCTTCATATATCTAGTAATAAAACTTACCCTTCCTCGAGTTTGTTTATCCCTTCACTCGATTGAGTCATCAGATTTACTTTTAAGTTGTCGTCGTAAAGTTGACGCAGTTCATGGTCAATATTATTCTTGAAGTAACTCTCAGCAAAAGTGCCCTGTAGGACACCAAGTTTGAATCCATTTGGAGGGTGAAGAGAAGGATCTCTCAACTGTAAAGAAATTAAGACGGCATGTTGTTTTTTCCTCTTTTAGTAAAGTCGAGAAGCAAAAATTTTCAGCTTTATGAAATTGGGAAATAGTGAGCCTTTTTCTTCGCCAAAATCTCAGTTTACAGGGTTTGGAGGAAACCCAGCCGCCAAATTTTTTTGTTGAATAACTAAACCTCCTCTGAACTGCAAAGCAATTGAATCAAATGGTCTACAGGGTTTTCCAGAAATTTCACATCAGTGAGTAAGTGCAGTCACAAACGACAAGAAGAATGCATAGTATATGTAGATTTAACAAAATCAGAGAAAAAAGAAAATTCCTCGATTGAAACACTTCCTCGAGTTTATCCTTTTACTGTTTTAGCCCTTTGGAGAATGTTGAACCCGATGGACATCTGCCGTTATCGTCAAATAAGATGCTTGGCGTGAGTTTTTTCGAGATTAGTTAGTTTAAATCGCGAGGCGTAGAAGACTTAAAGCAACATTTTTGCTGCCGCAAAACGTTAACATATAGGAAATTTTTGAAGCCAAATCACCTTATCGTGAGACTTTGGCAACGTAAAATGAAATAAAAACTAGATGTCTGAATCATTCATTTCTGTATAATGTTACCCGTTTAATCATACTAGTCACTTGACTCTCTTTTATGCCCGGAAGTCACATAAATATTACCCTGCCAGCAGACGATTCTTTCTTGCATGGCTTTTAGCGTTTACGAAGTAGTTCGCGTCGCTTGTCAGTCGCGCTGGTTTTCCATGAAAAAAAAAACACGCTAAAAATAGCCATGCAAGAGAGAAACTGCTCGCAGGGTACATAAATATGGGTATCAATAAAACAAACCGACTGAATACCTTTGGGTCTTTAATCCCCTTGATAGGCAACACATAGTCTTCCTGCAATAGATTGGCCATCAGGTTCGCAGAATACGTGTTTACAAGAATAAGGGCCATGAATGCATACACGGTGGACACCCATCTCGCACTTAAACTGCGTGGCGTTTTTTCCGCTCCTATGTCTTTACCAAAGGCCACTCCCCATACATAGCTCATGGCATCTACCACACATGCAAGGGAAACAAAGAACACATCAATCATACAGAATACGCATTAACATGAAAACGTTTTATAAATCCATATAAGGTGGACAACCATCTCGCACTTAAACTGCAAGGCGTTTTTTTCGCCCCTATGTCTTTACCACAAATAGCTCATGGCGTCTACCACGCAAGAGAAATACGATATACAGCAATCTTGCAGAAAAAGTACTAACATGAAAACGTGCCATTAATACACTGTACTCTGACGGTAGCTCTAAGATAATAGAATCGGGCTTACCTCGTACAGTAATAATATGATTCATTTTGTTTTGTATTTGAGGCCAGTCCCTAAAAGTAAGCACCCAGGGTATTGTATACAGAGCGACTATATACGGAACCTTCCGCTATTCTCTCTGACGTTGCTCGATTTTATCCGTTTTTGAAACTGATATGAGCGGAATCATAATTCATTCTCGGCGTACTTTGGGATGTTGCGTTGAAATGCATATGGGACTCTTTTGGGAACAATTTTGACCCAGCTAATAAAAAAGGCTGGCGTCCGCATCCCATGGTGCAATTCAACACTGGCGCTATTCTCTTTGATGTCATTCGATTCTATGCGTCTTTAAAAACTGAGATCTAGCAGCAACATAGTCCATGTAGCCTGCGTCGCAGACATAATCAAACTTCAGTTAGTAACGTCTGCGAAGCAAAGCCGAGATCCTTGTTCTGGGCTCCTGACGGACTAAACGAATCACTGGAAAGGTGTTTCAAATTTCCCTTCAACCTGATTGGTAAATTGACTATGGCTTTTTTAACAGGCCAATTATGGCACGTACTCAAATCCTGGTCTATAGACGCCTTTCTCGCGAGGGGTGATTTTCACGCACCCCAGAGTTTCGCTCGCTCTACTATCCGGGAGGAGAAATGGGGATTACTCGTAGTCTAATCCTGGTAGACAGGTGGAGGCTAAAAACAAAGATTTAGGCGCTGGCTCGCAGACGGATTACCCAGAAATTTAGTTCCGTCTGGCACAGGCTTTGCCTAGTCCCTATTTTGGGCTGCCAATGCGTCTCGGGTCACGTGGTCCGAGCGAAGAAGTGAGTTCGCCTCGGATACTTCATCGAAGTGAATTCATGTGACCGAGAAGGCCTGGGAAAACGTCGTACGGAGACTAGGCAAGGGAAGGCTATAGTCCATAAAGCACTTACCTAAAAGGGTAACTCCATCTTCGTCTCTCTCCCTGAGAATATAGTGATGTCCGGTTGGACTCTTTCTATCAAACCACCACACCACAACCAGGATAACGTTGCACGTTCCAAGAATAGCTAACCACAACCAAACATCAAACGGTTTCAACCACGAATACCACTGAACACCTAAATATTAAAGATAAATCAACAGAAAAAAAACTTGCTTACAGCTAGGCTCGAGAAAGCCAACTACACCCTACCTTGTGGCATTACAAATTAGAGACATAGCGCCTTTGGAATAGTAGTCTTCGAATTTTGGCATCAGCGTTAGATTTAAGTAAACGTCTTATTTACGGATACCTCGAGTTTCCGAATTACGACCCCGTTTAGCGGTACATACCCCAACCGTGAGCGGGGAAGATGAAGCGAATCCTGTGTTCTGGTTGGCCACCCGAGCAGGTAAGATGGACCCACCTTGTACACTCGGGATTTTCCGCGTCGGTCCCGCAAGAAAAAGTTCTCCTTTTGGCCGCATAATAATCTTTTATTGACCAAGATTGATCGATCAAAATGGCTGGATAATGGTATTGTTCTTTTTTGCGTTTTTTATCGACTTTGACTTCTTCTCGGTCCATATTAAACAAAGCAAAAAAGAACTTGGCCAATTTCCAGCCATCCTGACGTCACGCTTGCTCGATGACGCATTTGCATAACTGAGGTATTTTGAAGGAAGCTCCTTTCACTAATACATCTTGTAAATTCAAGATTCTGTCGTCTCACCATTTTCGTAGCGGTCTTCCTTCTCCACTAAGACGTTAAAAGCAAGAGGAAGATGAGGAAAAGAAAAGTCGATGTACTTGGCTCTTTTCTGGCTCAAAGCTATATCAACGCTTAGATCTCCCTCTCCTGATAACAGTTCCCTGATAATTCCGTTCCACTTTCCTGTCTTTTCATCAAAGATCCCATACTGTCCGTCAGCGACAAAGTAAATTTCGGGAGAAAATTGCAGTTCACGTTCAATAATTCCTAGTAAATCTATGGAGAACCCAAAACAGCACAATGTTTTGACCCTTGTCCTGGTTTTGTTGTAACAGAGGTACCCTCTTTTCAGACATATTAGTTCCTCCTCATATGTTTCTTGAGGTTCTTCGGCCTCTACCCAGGGAGGGTACAAAACTACAGGCACTCGCAGAATGGGCCTAGAGGGTCCCAGGCGTGGAAGCAGGACTTGTCCGTTTGGAGCCTTAAAGGACTCTATGGCGATACCCGAATACGTGCTCAGGCCAATAGTGGTCCAGTGTTTAATACCAGTGAGGTCTTGTTCTAGACTTGAAATGTCCATTACGGAGAAAGGTCCTTTATGCACTGACGGATTCTCGAAAATGGACGTTTTTCCTTTCAAGAAAGTGTTCCTTGTTATCCTAGAGGAGTTAACCTTTGTTTAAAACTCAGCATTCCTTCAATTAGAAAATTAAACTAAAGCTTTGGTCTCGGTTGTTCAAACGCTAGATAGCACTATCCACCGGATGAATCGCTATCCAGTGGATAAGTCGGCTAACAAAACTGAACGTGTTATCCACTGATAGTATCATCCACCTTTAATTTGAACAACTGGGCTCAGTTGTACTGAGGCTTCCCTGTTAAGGTCTGTAAAGGAAACTATGTGCTGTTTAGCGTACAAATAAAAACTTCGAATTATGCTCTTAATCAAGCCAAAACATTCTTTGCCAAAATCTTTCACCCACAAGAAACGAAACGTCTTAGAATCACAAATTTCTACCAAAAATCATTGTACAGAGAAGCGCATGTCCGCGCGAGGGGTGTTCGGACATGCGCTTCTCTGTACATACATGGCAACACACATATTATAGAGTGACTACTCTTCTCGTGAGTACGAACAAAAGATAAAAATATAACACTCTTGAAGCAATGAAGAAAGTGTTTTGTTAAGAGAGATAACTTACCGCTTAAATGAACTCTGCAAGGCGTTAGAATAATTACTAATGGACTGACACGTTGTCTTGTTGTTAGCAGACGTCTCTACCGCTCTTGCTGCTGACAAAGCAATCAGGCTAACGGCGTCGTACAACGCATGCACCATATAATCATGATTAGGAGAAGACCCAGGAGATATTCTCACAAATCCAGCAGGAAGATTCATTATTGAGACCCCAAAGGTAGAAATGTTCGTCAGCAGCCAAGAGGATCGGGTTTTTTTGACGCCCAGGTTTCCAAGAAACTGGAATATCTCAACATTGTGGGAGTCGTACAGCTGGACAATAACTACGTCACTTTCACTTGTCATAATTTCATTAAACGCGGATTCGAGTTCGGTACCATTTTCCCAGCTTCTTAATACCCAAACTGTGTGTAAAATATCCCATTTTGCCTTCTTCGAGTACTCAATTATTTCGCCCGCAAGTACCGTGCCGTCGTAGTCAGCGGATAATACTAGGCTAAGTGTGCGCCATCCCATTTTGTTCATTAAGTCCTTAATGACGCTTGCGTAGTGCTTCATTGACGGCGAAGCTGTTCTTGTGAAGCCAACGGGACTTTCCTGTAGTTTTCAAAAGAAAAAGAGTATAATCAAATTTCTCTTAAACGGATAAGTCCAAAGGACGGAAATTTCTGAATAATGGAGGCCAAGCAGGGGCGGATCCAGGATCGTCTCCTGCTCTATTTCAACACCAATAAACCACATAGTTGTTTCTTTTTTTTGCAGAATACCAGTTGTATTAGAAAACCGCAGGTCATCTCAGGGGGAGTGCGGACCTCCTGCACCCTCCCCCTAGATCCGCCCCTGCCAAGTGTCGTTCCCTGCAGCTCTCTTCTCAGCAGACGACTCTTTGTATCATAGGGAGGACGTGGAGAGGAAAAAAGGAAAGCGCACGATGGGATGATGGGACGATGGGAAGGAGAAAGAGAAGAAGCGCTTCCTATTTTTCGATTATTGCTATTTTTATTGGGATGCCAGCGGGAACCTCTGCGGAGGAGAGAGTCCCTGCAGTCTTTTCCCTGTCTCTCTACAAGGCGAGAACACCTCTCCGTGGTGCTGCCATTCCCAAAAGTGTCCGTCTTAGAGAGTTTACTGTACCATAATTACTCGCCATGCCTTATCTTTGCGCAAACGCAGCGAACCCCATACTCCATCAGTTAAAATGTTAACTGTAGATACGGCGCTTTCGTCCATTGTTGCGCAGTTGTTTTGCAACTTTGCCTCCTTTTCGTGACCAAGTTTTCAATATTTATAATGTGATAGTTCTCAAAACTTTCACCATAACCGCTGATTGAAGTCATTGCATTACGTTTCCAGTATAAGGTGTCATTAATCAAAACTGTCACTATAACGGCTAATTGATGTCACTGTAAGGTGGAAGTGCTCGAAACTCTCACTACAACGGCTAATTGACGTCAGTACATTACGCCATGGCTAAAAAAAACCCCGGTGCACCTGTTTTCAATCGTTACTAAACTTTATTTAAATAGACATTACAGGCTGCGACATTACGAATGCAGCTTTTCCCAGTATTCGGTCAATAAGAAACCATTGTAGTTGGATAAAATACGTCAACAAAGGACTTAAACTTCCTGCTTACTGATTTGATTGTACAATAGAATTCAACGCGACATTTGCATTTAAATATCATTAACTCTAAAATCATGAAATCAAAATAAAGAAGGAAAACCTTTTAAAGTGCAGCCGATCTAAATTTCCAAAATGACACAATCACGATTTTCTCTTTTCTGTAGACTAAACTCGTAGCGCAATGTCAAGAGGTGAATAGAAAAAAAAAGCGATCGTAAATTGTTAAAAATTAGCGAATATCTTTGATCTAGTATTGTTTTTGTTAATGTCTCGTTGCGCTTAAATTAGTTGCTGTTTTGCTCTTCTTTGATGAAAACAATGAAAAAGAGACGTTTTATCGAGCTTGATAACAAGGGGAGATTTTTCATAATCTTTTTACTTTTTTCGAATGTTCTGCAGCATTGTTTTTTACCAAGCGGATGAAGATATATTTTACACTGTCACATCATAATTTACCATATGCGAAAAGCAAGCATTAATACAGGCAAACAGCACTTCACTTCAGAAGTGAAGTTTATTCGTAACTGAATATTCTATAGTCTTATCTGGAACAAAATACTGCGCTCATCACAAATGGAGAAGCCAGTGACAGATGTTACATAGCCTGGGGATTGCCGCTGTTTTTTTGAGGAAAGCCCTTAATGCACGCACTCAACAAATTTGCTTCAAATCATGTTCAACTCAATCATAACCCATAAGTTATCTGAAAGTATTTAGAGTTTCCTTTGTCAATGAGTTTTTAATTATTCTCTCATGAGCAAGAATTTTCGAAGACTGTTGGAAGATTTGAGTTGATTTCTAACTAACCATCGTACTCGAGAAAGAATGCGGAGAAAGTGCAGAAATTTATTAATTCATAACAAAAATAGTGTTTTGAGCTTTTTGACAGGTTTTTTTTATAACAATAAAAATAGACACGCCTCTATTCCGTTTGATAAAGGTAAACAGTACTCTTATAATTTTTGCAGTGCGTTAACTCTAGACAATTCACTCTCAGAAGTGATCAAAGTCGACATTCGAAAAAAAAATGCAAATTTTATTTGGTAAAATGCTGAAAAATAAACAATTCTACGTCTAAGTATATGTACTGTCGAGGAGGTTTCAGTTGAGTGGTCACACAATACAGACCATAGGATTTGATCCATAGACTCCGGGATACATACTAAATATAGTACCATGTGAAAGTACTGCTGAAGAGGTTTCATTTGAATGGTCATTCAAAAGGTAGAACCATTCTTCACTCTGGGAGGGAACTAAATTACAGCCGACCTTTACTAAAGGCCTTTTCCCTACAACGGCATCAGTCCCTAAAATTTGTCAGAAATTACACGGAAATCTTCTCCGAAAGGGCTGTTTGAAAGAGGACGATGTATAAACTAGTGCACTCACTGTACCTTAGTTTGTAGAGTCGTTTTGTCAACATTTTTGTTCTGACACTTTTGGTTTCTGTTTCACATCCATTTATTTGCCATGATAAGCATTTGCAAAATCTTAAAATGGTGTACCCTTTCCACAAATTAGTATCACCTTACACCCTTCTTGCCCACTGAAAAGCCACCTCTTCCGCGCGGCCCAACTGGCATAGTGGCCGCCTTAGGGAGGTGCGACTACTTTGGACTGGGGAGAACTGAAAAAATGTATTGAAATCCTCTGACAGCGGTACCGCGCATTTTAGGTGAGATACCCGTAATGTAGAGGCAAAAACAACTCAATGAGGTCTTTGCTTCATTTCTATGCAGCCTGAAAAACATGAATAACATAAGGCTGGTGACCTTACCTGACTCAAAGGATTTCCGCTCGTCTGAAACAATCCCACAGAAATAATATTTAACCTTTCCATTAACGAGGACAAAAAAATCTCGTGGCTTGAAAACTGAACAAAGATAGCCGCACACAACGTTGTCTTGATGTTGCAATTGAAGAACCGATCATCATCCAGGTTCGTGATTCTGTTTATAACTTTGTCGTACGTTACAAGACTCAAATTTAAGCGAATTTTGTTTTCCGGTGAAATATTCCCGTGATCAAGATAATAAAATTCTATAGCCTTTAGCGCGATGTTTTTTATCTCTGCGTTGGACCTTTCAACGAAGATATTCACATGGACGTGATAGATTCTAAGCGGATTGCTGACACACAACACGCTTGCACCAAGAAGAAGCTGAATTATGTTTAAGTGATATGCCATAGTAAAACACTTGCGAATCAAAATTGCAAACCTCACTAAATTGATACAAAAATTGGAAACGACTTTAAACTTATTATGACACCGACGGGAAAATTAATTAAAGTAAAGAATCTGATGACGCGTGTGGCAAGTGAAGAGATTTCATTGGCTTCTGCAGCTCTAATAGAAATATCTCGTGCAGGTGGTGTCAATAACACAGACGGAACTAAATGAATAAAGTACATTTCAGTTTCTGCGCCTGTCGTAGATAATGTAGCTTTTAATACGCCTTGAAGTGGTCATATGATCGTATGAGCAAAACATGGTATATAACTTCAAGTAAAGAACAAAAGAGAATATTTTAAATGAATCTTGTTTGGATAAAACCAGTTTGCAAGTGGTTTTTATTCTTTTTGAGCACCGTAGAGGCCAACATAATTGTTTCACTCCAAGAAACGGAACATCGATACGTCGCAAACCTGGACCGACATAAGGGTCAGTCGGGAGAAACGTAAGATAATAAAGGATCTGAATGAACAAAGATTGACGATATTTTAATAGACTCAAATAGTATTGTTAAACTGAAGCAGGGCATAGACTTCAATTTTTGGTGCAACTCTTTCTCAAATATCAAGAAAGCTCTCAGTCTACTTTGAATTTGCTTTCTACTGCACAATTAACAGCAAGCAAAACAGGACAAGTTGCTTAGAGAGGAAAGGGTTTTAAAAAGGCTTATTCACGTTAAAAAAGTTTAACGCCAGGTGCATTGAACACGACGTCCTGTGTTCGTAAACAGAAAAAGTGCAATACGAACATCAAGTGCATTTCACTGTGTATTTTTAGCCTTTACGTTTCTTTGTCTCTAGAAATAGGTTTCAGTGCGTCAATGTTTTGAATTTTTAATCAGACATTTATAGTGAAAGCTCCATATCATAAGAAGCAACATTTTTTTATATCCCTGAGACAATGGCTATTGATTGACACTGATGATTTAGTGCTCTACTTAACAGGACATTGCGGTTGAATTTGGGTGAAAATGGAATGAATTAAGAAATAAAGGGAAAGGTATAGACATGAAAAGGAAAAAAGGGGAAATTTTTTTCTGTTTCCCTCACCCCCCCCCCCCCCCTCTACCTTTTGAGCTTCGTATACGCCGTATTAATCACATTTTCTATTCTTCCCAATCTTCCTCTGTGCCTTCAAGATCAAAGATACTGAGTGCTTACTCGTCCGAACTACACAATTGTACAACAGGTTAGCAAATGACGTTTGACTAACGGTGATTGCGTCGCACGTGACTATCATGTGCCGCGTGTGAGGCGAAAGCGCGCCCGCAATGTCTACATTTAAAAGGCTTTTCTCCGCTATGTTGACGAATGTGAGTGCGCAAAATAGATGAGGCCGTAAAGCCTTTGACGCAGTAAGGACACTTGTACGGTCTATCACCGCTGTGCACTCGTAGGTGTTTGTTTAGACTAGATGACTGGGAAAAAGTTTTCTGGCACACCGTGCATTGGTGAGGTCGGTAGTTATCATGCACATGAAGGATGTGAATACGTAAGCGGTCTCCCTTATCAAATGAGCGGTTACACACTTTGCAGGGGAACTTCCGGTCTCCGTAGTCAACGCAGCGCGTGTATTTCTGGTGGCGAACGAGGTAGTATTTGTAGGCGAACACTTTTCCACAGGACTGACAAGGATAGCTAGAATCGTCATCTACAAAAAGAGAAAAGAATTCTTGAAGACAAAGCAAAGGAAACATCAGTTATACGAGGTGAAAATCTGCGACTCCAATGTACGCAATCTATGGCGCAAGTTGGTACAAACATTACGAAGGCATTTTATAGTACTTGAACTGCACTGGTAGATGTTGATCCCTACCATTTGGCATACTCAGGTACAAATACGATTTATTCTTGTCCAAAACAATTCACTGGGTTGAGTTTAAATCCTTAAATATTACTTAAGCAACTAAAGCTACAATGGACACCTTTTTAGGCGTTGTATTGATGTCCCTCCAGGTATTAGGAAGGGTGTGTTATGGCACTAGTCATAGGTCATTGACCTCTTTAAGTATTGGTAAAGAAGAGCAATTTCAAAGCCCGTTATTGTCTTTTCCCTGGGCTTAATTATCCCGTGCTTCCCATACTTTTTGGGTCACGTGATCTATTATGAGTTCGTCTTGACGACCCCAAAATGCAATGACCGAGAATGCCTGGGAAGACACCGTACAACGACTAAGCGGTTATGAAACAAATCCCGGAAAAATACCAGTGACCTGCGTGTGACTTTGAGATGTACTCATCAAGGAACTGTTCATTAAGCTTACAACAAGAACAAAAAGTGCTAAGTTACGCGACTTCATCAGTTCAAGGTTTATATGCACCTTGGATTAAAAATAGACCAAGCAATGTCTGTAAGAGAACTGTGTCCCTTAGGCGAGAGGTGACGGCATCTACGACAGCTTATAAACAGCTTATAACTCACCTGACGACCCGTTCTTTATGCTCAGTGGTATCCCCATAAAAAGCCTATACTGGTCACCATACCACACCTTTAATTCTTGTCCTTCTCTTATCGCACGCGTCGCTTGGTAGTACAATAAAGAATCCTGTTGTACTAGGGCCAGGTTTTGCTCGGCCGAATGGCGCGCGCAGTTAATAAACTTCATCCAGTTTGTCCGGTTTTTCGCTCCATCGATGCAGTATTCAAAACGACCATCAGTGTATATCTACCAAGAAAAGTTAATGTAAGGTAAAACGGCAACAACAACATGCGATCTGCTTTGTAACATTGTTGCAAAATGAGTTGAGTAGCGATGTTGCGCGTTTTACCACCCACAATTTAAACCGGTTGCCAAAAGATTTGCAGAAAGAAGAGAGGAGTTCTACTTTTTAAAACAGAATCTATTCATGTTGCGCGTTCTTCCGGCTCAAGGTAAACTTGTTTTGCAACAAGTGACGTCACTCATGTGTATGACTTGACTCCGCTGTAATATCATCCAATCAGAAGTCAGTATTGACGCAACTTGGAACAACCTGATTTGTTGCAAGACAGTCGGGGGTAAAATGCACAAAAAAATTACACGTTTTTGCCGCCAGTTTTACCATATCTTTATCTGAAAGACTTTGTCATTTGAAAATAATTGAAAACCATGAAGAACTATTAAGATTACAAACCTCCCATAAGAATTCATTTTCAAAAGCCTTTCGTCTGTTTACTTCTTCCACGCTTACAATACGTCCGGTATAGGGACCAAAGCGCATACCCTTTTTAATGGTAAGCTGGCCACAAAAAATGCCGTAGCCGTAGTTTCCTGGAGTCTTTACTGTTAATATTCTGAGGTCATGTGGTAAAGTCTGGGCGCAGAAAGAAAAACCTAGAGGATAAAAGAAAACGAAATAATCAGTAACGAAGTACTCAAGTTAATGAAACTTAGCATCTTAAGAATTTTGTGTGACTCACTGACAACATTGGCATAGTGGTTTATGGTTACAACTTAATAAGGCTGTGTCGCCAGATTTTCAGTTAATGCTTAAAATCTACCGAAAGCCTCTTTCTATCATCTTCCTATAACAAGCTGAATAGTGACCTAGCCTTACTTAAAGTTACTATACTAGTACACGAAAACTGGCCAAACCTCCTTATGACTACTTGGAAACGTCTGGCGGGTAACTGTTTTTTTCCAGTTTGCTTTAAAATCTTGTTTGTGGTTTTCACCACAGATGATAAATCAGTAACTGAATCGTCTTTCACTTGTCGTTCAATGACCAGGGATTATTTTATTTACCTTCGTTCCTGTGTGTGACAGATTTTTGCTGATCGTACAGCACAGCATACAAATCTTTTCGGGAGATAGTCAGTTCTTCTTTGGACTTAATGCTACACATCATAAACCCTGTTTGCTGGAATAGAATAGACTCATGAAAATCATAACATACCAATCATAAATGCCCGTCCATACGCAGGTTCATAGCTAAAGTCTCTCGAGGCAGCTAAAAATTTTGAGTTTCTTGTGTGAGCCTTGCGAAAAAATATCTGGCTTTCACTGGGATATACATTAAAAATATCTTTTCTGGTATTACCTTGGTAAGAATTTTCTTCTGATTTTTCCTCAGGAATTTTTTCCCCAGTGGAGTTGTAATTTACGCGAGGTTTATTTTTCTTAGCGTTCAGTGTAATTGCAACTGTCTTACTTATCCCCTATCGCTTCGGCCGAGTAAAAAAAAAAAGGTTTTTGTCTGCGCCGGCTTCATTTTTTTAGGCAAGCGAAATAAAATGTAAGAGTGATAATACGGGCGTCCAGTTAACTTTAAGTAATCCGCCACCCGCTCTATGTTCGATTAAGCGATTCAACTACACAGGTATATAATAATGTGATAGTCTATACTGTAATACATTTTGCTAATGAGTCAAACTGTGTGAGCTACAGCTACACATGAAACAATTCTTTAGGGTCCGTTAGTTGAATAAACGTTTTGAAAAAAATTTAAAAAAGGAGGAATTTTACCCATTTAAACTGAACACCTTACCCCAAAGCACGAACAGAGCTCCTAACTTGCACTTAGAATACCAATTCCAGATATGCCATGGAGCTTAAGGTAAGCTATATCATAAATATAACTCGTCCGCCGGACTATATTTTTCTTTTGTAAAAATCCTTTGAAGATGCTTTTTAAAAGACGCTCATGAGTCTCTTGTTAATAAAGCCAGTTACGCAAACAAATTACACAGACAGGAAACTGCTGATCACGTTTTATTTTGCTACCTCATAACCTTAATCTCTGAGTGGGTCTTTAGCGATACTAGATCAAAAGCGATAATCCACATAATTCACATCTGCTCATTAAAAAGATTTTAGACAATGCACTGGTTTGCTAAGGGGATACATCATCGAGGAAGACGGAAGAAGCAAGTCTCATTGTACCCCATTTAACTTCAAAAAAGGATCTACCGTTTAATAAAGATATAACCTAAAAGGTAGGAACTGTAGTTAGTTATTTGTGCATAAATTTAATGGGTATTTTTATCGTTGAAATAATTTTAAAGTGACCAGGCGTATTAAAAAATGTTTACAAGCGTAACAGCTTTGTCACAGTATTTTTGCCAGTTTTCGAGAACCTTAGTTCTAGAACAAGTAATTCAATGTAGAAGGACCACGAAATGCTTAAATCGCTCTTTTGTTGGTACCAGAACCAACAAGCTTTAGTTCATTAATAATAGTGGGCAGAAACCTAAAAAGGAAAAAAAAGACGAATTGTTGAAAACAATGAACAGGTTTTCTTTTGAGTACACTTTTGGTTAAGACATGCATTTTAATTCATTAGGCAGGAACTAAAGTTTTTCCGATCAATAGCCGCACATGATGATCGACCGATCTTTACCGGATTTGTTCTCCGGCTCTCTGCCTCAATATTCATTCACGACACATTTTTCCCATGAAATTAGCGCATACTACTACATTAACAATTTCAAAATCAGAATTTGTCAGACATTCCCTGCTCAGTTTTTTCTCAAAACCTATGCGTATTGGAATGAAGAAGGCAAAATGCTCAAGAGTGGATAAAAAAAATCAAAGCGCGCAAATGCGACGGCTTTATGCTACGCTGCAAACGAATCTACCCTAACACTGAATAAAATAAATACATACGAAAAAGTTTTATTCAACGCCTTTCAGTGTCGGTTATACATTGGTTGTGGCCCGCAAGTAGAGTAGGCGACCTATTTCTAGTCGTCACTTGCATTTTATTGTTCCAAGAGCTTTTCTCTTTCTAAGAAATGGAAGGGCACCTCCCATTTTCTCACTGAGGGGGCCTGGAGACGAGGATGGCAAACGACGAGGAAATCGATATGAGCCCTGTAGTACCCAATCCCTCGCCGTTAGCATCACTAATACACCATAATGATCCATAATGTTCCTTGATCGCTCCGAACTCCTCCAAGTGAGTGTTTTGAAAGCCAACATTTATTTTGCTTTTTTAAATCTGGGTTGGTTTGGTAATTTAAGACGTTTTTAGATACGCAAAAAAGTATGGTTTGAGAAAAGGAGAGGGAGCATTGGAAGTACTGAATAGAAAGAAGTGATTTAGTCCCCTTTGACCAAAAGGTAAAAGACACTGAATTGAGCTCGACCTTTTTTCAAGTGACTATGAAGAAGAAAAAAATAATTAGACACTGAGAAGAGAATTGGGGGCCAGAAAATAAATATAAAATTATGTCAATTATGCGATGAGCTATTTTGAATGATTCTAAAAGCCAAAGTAAACTATACTGTGGTCCTCAGTATAAACACTTCCCCAGTTGTCAGCTTACTGAAAATAAACCCTGAATAAATAATTCAATCTAACACGAAAAACCTCTTGCAACCTCATTGATAAACATTGCATAAATAACACATTTCCGTTAATGCAAAGATGAGTTGTTGTGAGGTCCCTGGTCGATAACACAGACGCATGGTACGATCCATTGAGTTATCATCTGGGTCAAGAATGATTTTTGTAGCTCTGATATTTCCGTTTGGATTGTTGTTTAAGGCTGCAGATGTTTCGAGCGCGACAAAACATCAGATGAATCATGTCACCCAAAGAGACAACAAAACACCGGTCGATGATATCACTGCATCGAACAACTGCCGGCGCCATGTGCATTTCAACAATTTATACCAATACTACTCACAACCAAACAGCGCGATCAAAGCTAAGCTTGGCAAAGTAGAAAACCAACTGGCCGACATACAGAAAAAGATCGAGTCTCTGGTAGCGCTGGTCAACTCTTCTTTATCCGCCAAGCTGACGATAAGTAAGTCCAATAAGACAGAAGAGAAACCTACGCTAGTTACACCACTGGGTACAGGTGGGTACTAAAGAGTGGACATTAATTTGTATCCTAAAAAACGACGCGACTGAGAACGGGGGCGGCTTCAGGCAATTTTTAGAAATTCGATTATTTTTTTGCAGAGACTGGATTCTGTTTCGTCGGCACTCGGCACTTCAATTACTATCTTAACAGAAAAGTTCAGTGAGTGGTAACTTTATTTGGTTTCAGTTTCGCCATTTCTTGTTAATCGGAGTGTTGCATTTCGTTTTACAGGTAAGAAGAGCTGTGCTGACTTTTACAAATCTGGTCAAAGAAAGAGCGGTGTCTACAAAATTAAACCCGACAGTCTAGGCTCCTTTGATGTGTTCTGTGACCAGAAAACAGCCGGTGGAGGTTGGGCGGTGATCCAGAAGAGATTGGACGGTTCGGTTAAATTCTTGAACCGCGGATGGAAAGACTACAAAAGTGGCTTTGGAAACCTGAATGGTGAATTTTGGCTTGGACTCGACAAAATCCACCGCCTGACGAAAACGAAAAACAAACTCCGAGTGGAACTGCAAGACTGGAAAGGAAATTCTGCTTACGCTGAATACAGCCTCTTCGCCGTTTCTAGTGAACAAACTAAGTATAAACTGAGTCTCGGATCCTATTCCGGTAAGTTCTAGGCGGTTGCAGTTGTAAAGAACAACGAGCGCTTTCCATTTGGTCAAAATTTCCTGAATTTCCAGTTCGGCAGTAAATGGAACACGTTTCGTCTGTTCGTCCCGCTGGAAAATTCGCAGAAAAAGTGGAAAATTTAAAAAGGTGGGCCCGTTTTCCCGGTTGGAATTTCCGAACGGAATTTCGTGTCCAATTTACAAGTTTCTCGTATAGTCATAGTTTGTATCAGTTCCAGGTCCACGGTCGGGCACCGCGACTTACCGGGGTCTACGACCAAATGGAACAACTTTTTATCAATCGGAAATTCCACTTTTGCTCCCACCGAAATTTCCAGGTTCTTTTCCTAAATGGAAAGCGCCCGACAATTCACAGCCATATCTGAAGTATTTAGAGCTACTTTGTTTGAAACTCCTACGTGTTCCAGTAGCTTTGTCTGCTCCGGGAGTGGTTCATTCAAAAATAAATTTGTTTCTTTGTGTTTCCATTTTTCTCTCCCAAAAAAATAAATACAAGCGATTACCTTTCTCCCAAAATGGAGAAGGAAGAGAAGAGCAACTGCTTGTTCTCTCCTCTGAATAAGAACGACCATACTTGCTTCTGGACGGAACAAATGCGATTTCGTTGTCTTATTGATGTAGGCATTTTTATTTGTTTTTTTTGGGGGGGGGGAGTAAATTTGTAAATTGCGCAATTCAGTCTGGTTCAGAAAAACATATTTCTAAGCCTAAAAATGTGGCCTCCCAACAGTGAAGAATGTCTGTTTAGTCAGGTGAACTTCCCACGTCATTTTATACTTACGCTTCAAATGAAAGACAGTGAAGGAAGTTTTTGGCCCTGTGGAAAAGGCAACATAGATGGCACAAAACAGACCAATATATCTAGCTGCTGTGAGAGAAGCTACGCTCTAAGAAGAATGCTGCGACGACGACGATACTTAAGTTATTTTTGCTAACTCTTAGGGAGCGGTCATTAACTATTGGGGGGGGAGGGCTGGTAAATTTTGGGGGAGGGCTGTGTTTTTTTGGGCGCCCATTTGGGGTGGGCCATAATTTTATGGGCCCACGTTTTATAGGGGAGGGTTACAATTTCTGGGCGCCTTTTATTAAAACTTTGGGCGATGTGCACAAATGGGTTTTGTGCTATTGACTTTAGCATGGCAAGAGAATCTTCATAGAATCGTATACTCAAAGCTTAATTGCACAGTGAAAAAGCTCACACCCAGAACAATTTTATAAACATCACTTGATTTATTGTTATTTTAAAAAATCAACAAATTCTGGTATGCTATAAAACTCAATCAGTCTTAAACAGTAATGGTATCAAACATATTGCCAATGTCCAGTGAAGATGTATAAACGACTACTCAATGGGCTCATAGTAAGGAGTGCATTCCATTGTGTTCCAGTAGGGGCCAATGTCTTCTGCACTGCTGCTGTCGTATGCTTCCACTGCAGTAAAGACACTTCCCGAATCCTCCTCCTGACATTGTTCAGTTACATCACTATCATCGGCCCCGTCATCGCTATTTCTTTCACTGTCTTTGCTGTCATTGATGCTACTTAGGTTGTCTTGGTCGCTACTTTCATCGCCGTCACTTGCATTAGAGCTACTCTCACTTTCAGAAAACCCTAACATTGTTCTAAGCTCTGATTTCGCGCTGTCATTCAAAAGTTCGCACTGATCAAACATCAAAGCTACCGCCCATTTCTGCTCTCTTTTTCCAAGTTCTTTTACGATGTCTCCGCACAAATCCTCCTTCTCACAAATCTTACCCTCCGACCAATCAGGCGCAATCTTCTTGAGAACCTCAGTCGTCCTGGCCACATGCCTCGCCTTTTTCCGCTTCACACTCTTTTGGGTATTTTGTTTCCTTTTTCTTGATTTTCTTTTCATTGCAGAAAAGGGGTGCTTAAATGCTGCTTTGCAGGTTTCTTGGAGCTGACTTAGACTAGTTATTAAAGTGTGTAATTCATTTCTAAAACCCTGCAATTCGGTTAGCTTTTGCTCATCAAAGTCATGTGCAGTTTTATGTCCTGTTAAAACTCTACCTGATGAATGGATTGTTCTTTCTAAGTGTTCCTTTAGGTTTTTTTGTAAAGTTTCGATTGAAGTTTCGACCCTCTTTATGTGTAACATGTTCTGCGTTATGGTCGTTGAATCATGCGGCTTGAGAATGTGGTTTTCTCTTAGAAGAAATCCAGCCTTAGAAGGATCCTTTACAGATTTCAGTTGCGCTAATTGCTCTCTAATTTTTTTTACCGCCTTCTCATTGAAGCAATGTATCGAGAAGGAACGCTAAAGAAACTGAAAGTTAAGATCTTAGACCTGTATGTCATGGAAAGGAAGCTAAAGCATTCCAAAGGAGCACTGAAGCAAGAAAAAATAGACCTCATAACCATAGACATTGCTAAGAAGATAATTGAAGGTAGCGAAAATCTCGATGACAGCGATTGTGACGATGATGTTGATGATGACATTGATGATGGCAATGATGATGGTGTCTTGGACGAAATCGGAGAGGATGATAGCGATGATGACATCAGTGAGGATTCTGATGAGGACCAGGAGGAAGACGAATCGGTCCAGCAGGAAAATAACTTTGAAAATCTTTTGCACACCACACGATATGGCCGAACTTGCAGGACCTGGAGGGGTCGAGCAAGAGCTGCGGACTTCTCTTGAATAGAGACAGCTCTCGCTGATCCGTTATTAAATACGCACAATTTGTTCACTCTTGAAATTGACTACAAAACAGGAATTCAATGAGTAACAACGGGGCTGTTTAATGTACGGGTTCCCTTTACTTGGTGAACCATTGGGTTTTGTAAATAGTGTATTAAAATAGTAACACTTTTTTCTTATTCCAGTGAAATAATTGTCTCAAAATAACGTTCGTAAAAAAATCAAAAGTTTTTCACAGGGGAGGGTTACAATTTTTTGGGCTCACATTTTAAAGGGGGCCAAGATTTTTGGGCTGTTAACCTGAGAGGGGCTAACATTTTTGGGCTCTAACCTTTGAAATAATACCGACCCTCCCCCCCCAATAGTTAATGACCGCTCCCTTACTAAGAAGAAAAAACAGTTTTAATTCTAGGTGATAGGCTACTTTGGGAAGGATAAAAATTTTTGCGCTTCGTTTCAATTTTCAGGAAATGCAGGCGACTCTTTGGGGTTTCACCGTGGTTCTGCATTTTCAACCAAAGATCGCGACAACGACAATTCCAGTGGCAATTGTGCTGCCGGGTTCAAAGGACCAGGTTGGTGGTTTAACAACTGTGTAGCCTCCAGTCTGAATGGCTTCTACTATCGTGGCAAGCACTCAAAAAGTTGGACTGGTACAGTAAACACCCGCATATAAGAACAAACGGATTAAGAACACCAGGCTGAATTTGGCCAATAAAGCCCCATTTTTATAAGAACAAGATCAGCCTGAAAATTGTAACTTGTTCTTATAAAATGGAAAAGTGTCATGATTACAAAACATGTAAGTTTATGATATAATATAATATATAATATGATCAAATTACAGGATAATTATTTATTTTATTTTGCTAAAATATGCTTAAAATATACCTCTAGCAACATGTTTTGGATAGTATTACTTAATAAAAATTTAAGAACATTTTGAGTCTGATTTGTCATTAAGCACCGGATAAATAAGAACTCAATCAGCCTGACCTCCGAAATCGTGTGTTCTTATATGCGGGTGTTTACTGTATCAACTGGGAAAAGTGGAAAGGTCCCAATTACTCAGCTAAAAGAGCTGAGATGAAGATCAGACCAGTGAATTTCTGAAACATGGATGTTACAGTACACGGACACAAGAAGTGAAGGCATTGGAAAAGCTTCTTAGTCTTTGAAGTGTTTAAATAAAGCAGAAGCCTTGAACATTGTCTTATCACTTTATTTATCTCACACTGGGCGAAGGGATCCTGGTGTGAATCTCTTTTAAACCAGAATTTAATAACGAAATTTACACCTTGGAAAAACATACAAGTGTTCACAAAGCCCCAAAGAGTTTATTCAATATATGTATTTAATACTTTTGCCTTCTCTAGCCTCACCAGTAAGATATAAACAAGTTGGGATAAGAGAATAAACCAAGTTTATTATTTTCTAGATTATTTCTGAATATTCAAGAAAAAAATATTGATAATGAGTCGAAAGACTACTTCTTGCAAAAACTTTTCCTTATTTGACATCAGATAATCCAACATGTAAGTAAGGCAACATTCACTCCATGGTTATCTTTAGCTTTTTTAATTCCTAATACGTTTTAATAACAGGAACAAGGAAGCTAAGCAACAACAACAAACATCATATAAACCAGTCATCAATGCACTAACAACTTACGTCAACTGAACTTGGAAAGAACTGTTTTGTTAGGCAACTTCAAAAAGAAATGAAGACCAGAGAATTGATTGTAGTTTAAAGAAAAACTATGTTGGTGTTGAACACATAAACCCAGTATTCTGGCATTTTTACTATTCTCAAACTATGAAAGTGGAACTCTCAAAGAATTAGCAATGGATAAAGGGATTTTGATTTTGAGAATTTGTTGAACTAGAACTTTACTTCCCACAGAATGTTGCAAAATCTGTTTGCCACACCACCACCAAAAATAAAAATCTTATCAACAATTCCAACCATAGAATGTCCAACAAGTTTAGGAGCATCTCCGCAACAAGTCACCTTGTGCCACTTCATCTTATCAGTGTCCAAAATGAACGCATCATTTGTAACATTTTCCCGAACTCCACTCCATGTCTCTCCACCGAAAATCAGCAAATGTTTTCTGTCAATTTCAACTGCCCTAGCGTGCTGTCTACCACTGGGTTCGTCACAAACAGTTGATTTTTCAATCAAAGTAATAATCCTTTGCTTAGGGAGAGAAGATTCGATGTGTTCTATTTTGTCCCAAGAACCGATTAATTCATAACCTCCACTATTTCGGCCTCCGAAGACAAAAAGGTGAGTCTCTTTACTTGCTCTGATAGGAATCAAATTAGCAGTGTGTCCCGAACGAGAGGAAACATGGAAAGCTGCCTCTGTGTATTTTCCTGTTTCATAGTTTAAATAAAATGCACCAGCAAAGCGTCTTTGTGTGCGCACACCGCCTTCCCGACCGATGATAAGGATGTCTTTATGTGAGATTAACGTTGTAGTGTGAGAGCTCAAACCGACTGGAACGTCTCCTGATACAGGAATTTCTCGCCAAAATTGTTCAACAGTGTCAAAACAATACAGATCAGCACATCTTTTACGCCCATTCCAACCTCCGATTATTAAAATAAAACGATCTCTTACTACAGTCGCCGTGTGGTGGCTGACACTGGGAACAGTGCAAAGCCTACCTCTAGGAAATCCTGAGGAAACAATAGCTTTACTTTGCGAGCTACTTGGCACCCGATTTTCAACCTGAGTCCAGGAATTAGAGGATATATCATATCTGAACATGTCGCTAAAAACCGTTCTGTCTTCTGCGATTCCTCCAAAAATATACAAAACATCTCCTAAAACAGAACAAGAATGAAATGCACGTTTTCCTGGGGCCGTTCCTTTGGCTGGAATTGCAGAAAATTCCATTATTTTTTCATCCTATTTGACGAAGATCGAAGCAAAGTCTATCCGCCATTGAAGTCCCAGAGAACATTGCGTGATAAACACTCGCACCAGTCCTTTCTCACCTGTTGCTCTCTGCAGGCGATCACAAAGTTTTCTAAACACTTTAGTGGGAGATTTTTCTCCTACAGAGATTTATAATGCTTTGTTTAAAGAAATAACAGCATGTTTGTGGCTGAAGGAGAAAAGGTGCCAGATGATTGTATCCTTTGCGTATGTTAAACCTTTCCTAACTTTGTTGTCGCATTCAGCGTTGTCTCCATTCGTTACCAATGACTACCGTCAAGACTTTCCGCCAGGTGATCTCTCTTTGGGAAAGCAAAGAGTGTGAAAATAATTAATCATTGATGAAGTTTTAATGATTTGTATAAATCTAATCGTCGATCTTTTTATCATGTGTTTATATACGCTGGTTATGTGGTAGTTTAGTCGGCCAATCACTGTCATCACTGCTCGAACTCTCGACGGTTGACATTCGATTGCCTTATTCTATTTAAAGCGATTTATGATGTAAAACAATGAGATCGGATCGTATATGTTAGTTGCATCAAGTTAGGCGGAGCGCGCAGTAACTTTTGTTGGTGTGAACTACTCACATGAACGACCAAGAAGTGGAATGCATGAAGGATTGCGTCTTGATCCCAGCTGATCTGTAAACAGGTACCAGAGATACAATGTGTGGGTATGTGTTCCTTGTTAACTACTCAATCATTTTCAAGAAAACTAAATGTAGTGTGGGTACACTGTTCCTTAAATGGGACACTGGTTGAATAAGGAGAATGTCGGGGAAGGCTTTGTGGCTGATTTCATGCCTGTGATAGGTATAGATGTACATGCTACAAATCCAAGCCTCAGCTGTCACCCAGTGTGCACCTTCAAAGGTGCTTGACGACTGAGGCTTGAATGAGTGTCTGTAGCATGAGATACCTAGGAATATTGTGAAGAAAGAGATATATAACTTAGTTCAGATGCCTCTATGTTTTCTTTGATTAATGGATCAGTATTGGAACTTCAAGAATCGTTTCATCGTGGCGGTACCATAAAAGACATCACAGATCAAATCAGCAGTCTAAATTCCAACTTGAGTAGCTATGACTCACCAACACAGCTTGTTGTTGACAAATACATGAAAGAACATGGCCTAGAGGTGGAGCCAGAAGAGGAGGAGTTTGGATATGGAAGGCTCATGATTGATTACAAGCCTCCCAGGAAGTCGTCAACAAAGATCAGCAACAAAGGCAAGGAGGTTTTCTCCGGGGTGTGCATGTGTTGTTAGGCTGGGTGGGGGCTGGGCGGGGGGTTAAAACTGATATAAAAACATGGTAAAGGGGTAGCTAGGGTAAGAAGGGGCTACGCCCCTCAGTTTCGGATATGTGATGACGTCCTGTTATCTAAAGGTAAAATTCTGACAAGTGTCATGGCCTTAAGCCACCAAAATTAGACGGGTATAATGGTGGCAAAGGACATAAAGATGGGTTGATATATTTGCGACAGCAGTGACGACAAGGGTAAATACAACAGTAAAATAATCAGGGCAGACATGCATGGCCTCCTCCTCCTCACTATGTGATACCATGGGCTTTGAAATTATAGTGAAAGACTAGAGATAAAATAATGTGTGTGTTGTTTCAGTTGCTTTTAAGTTTCATAATTATTTGATACAATATTTTTGAAAAGAAGTAAAATTTTGTTCTGTGGTAACTTATTGTCAGAGGTGGAAGCCAAAGAGGTGTCCAAGTTTGCTGGAGTTTACTCAGTACGATCAGGTGAGTGTAGAAAGAGTGAAGTACATTACTGTTGAAATTATTTTTGTCACAAATCAGTTTCATGTAATTTTGTTAAACAGGTATAATGATGGAATGATTATTAATTATTAATAAATTATATTCAGCATTACAACCCAGTTCTGAGAATCCACTCATGAATACTTCCCCACAACAGTCTCAATTAATGGGCTGGAAAAAGGCTTCAAAAAAGGTATGAATATAGTCAGTATTGTTCTTTGCAACTCAAGTACAGTGAGACTGTACAGTGTTGTACATGTATAAAACAGTGCTGTGACTAAGTTTTCAAGTTGCCTGGTAAATACAACAAGTAGGCAGGGAATCAAACTAACTACGGATTTCTTTTGGTTCTATTTTTCTTCTATTTCCCTATTAAAGAAGCCAGGGGCCATGTTCTTAGTAGCCGGGGTAAATCCCCGGCCCCTGCCTCTTAATGACAGCCCTGATAAAACACAGCATGAATTGTCAGATGTTGTTTCTGATAAGTAAAAGAATAAAATATTCTTTGTAGAATACTGTTTAATAATCATTGGACCTGGCACAGTGGATCTTAAGGTCCAGGATTCCAGCTAGGGCTGTATGTACCAGTAGTGTATTATGTAAAGGTGCACAGGAGTCAAGGAGGCCCACTTGTCTCCAGCTCTACCCACTTTCTATGGCATGAAGCATTAAGTCACCTATTGACAACAGCAAAATACTGTATAACCCATGACTCTTAAGCATGTACATGATCTTATTATCTACCCCATGCATAAATCATTTCAGAAAGGAAAGAGCTCAAGTATGAAGCCAATGCTGGTGGAGGTATTGTTACTTTTAATTCTTTGACTTTTTTATACATGTGATTTGTTCTGTCTGATTGTGGCATATTTGTAGTGGCCAGCAGATCTACAGAATAGCAAGGGGGCAGGGAAGGGGGATAGAGGAGGCAAGGAAAGTGCCCCACCCTTTTCCTCTCCCAAAAGGATTCAAAGCCCAATATGGGTTTGACTTAATTGGGACTCATTTTTTTTCACAAAATTCTTCTCTCTGTCCAGCACCTGTGATATATAGACAATGCTGCCATTCCTGATATTACTCTAATGAGAATAGCTTTTTTTTTTGTTGACGATTATTATTTTTTCGTTGTTATGTTTAGTTGCATGTTTATCCAGGGTATGAACCAGATGAAGTCACTCCTCTCCCTGAACCTTTTCAAGCAAAAGAAATTCTGTCAACAGTATTAAGTGCTCAGCGGGATCTCAGAAAGAAAGTAAGATCATGATAATATCAAGCTGTTGTACATAAGTATTAATATATAGATGTACAGTGTGTTCAAGTTCATTAGAAAATAAATCAAAATGATTCCTTGGTATGTATCATTATAGTAGTATGTGAAAAAAATAATGTCATCATACAGTTTATAATGGTAATAGGACTGAGTGGAGTCCACTTCAGTCTGTTATCACATGAGTGATAAACACCCGCCCAAATTATTTGTTTAATCAGGAGTAGGATTACAGACCGAAGTTCTGTTACCAACTAGTCATAACTGTAACAAAATTTGTGATATTTTAGGCCTTTTAAATCAAAACACAGGAAATTTTGCAAGCAGTGAAAAAAATGCCATTTAAGCGCATGCATGCAATGGCATATACTGTCCAATTACACTGTCCTATAAGTGCTGCAATCAGGACAGCTGATAGCCAATCAGATTTGAGAATTTTGTTATACAGGTAATTATGGTTAAATGTATAATAGACATTTGCCATTAGTTATCCCAGAATGAGCAATACTGTTAGTGCAACAAATGTTGAACAGATATTGAAGCCAAACCCAAAGAACTTGTTTAAATTATAATAATGCTGAATAGTGCATGTATACATTTGAAGAAAATAATGCTTGACGGTCTTATTCTGTTTCAGCCATCTTTTAAGCGTGAGTTTCAGTCATTTATGTTTGCCAAAACTTCTGAGGACATTCTACAGGTATGGAATACCTGTAAACAGTAATGTAGGTGTAAAAATGAAGAAAACCATGAGAATCAAAGACATAATATTCTCACCATATACCATGGTTCATTCAATCCATTTACTGTTAGTCTTAAAACTGTGTAAAGTGAAAGTTAAAATACATGTATTATATAGATTATTTTTAAAATACAATACAAATGTCAAAGTATAGTCACTTACACCTCAGATTCAAAAATAAAATTAATTTAGAACTACCCTGCATGTCCCCCCAATATTGAATCTGGGATTGAAAAAGGTAAACATGATGAATCTCTGGGCATAAAATAAATGTATTGTCATGATGTTTACAATCTACTTATTTACTTTCAGGACTTGTTTTGGTGGTACTTCTTGGAAAAGTATCAGGTGGGTGTAACCATAGTTACTGCAGTGATTGGTAACTGACTCTTTCCCACTACTTTTGAGTGGTTTGCTCTATACAATGTACACTGTATGGTTAATGCTGTCACCTGAATTTTTGTCCAGCCCAACAGGAATATCCAAGAAATGTTGTTTAACCGCATTGCCCACAATTATGTGAAGATGCTGTTTACAGCACCTGTTACACAGTACCGGGATAAGTTTCTGAAGGTAGGCATTTTTAACCTGCCCATTCATGGCCAGCATGTCAGGTGTTTGAAGGGAAAGGAAGAGGAGGGTATGGCTGCGAGAGCATGTTCTTGGGAGCCTTGATTCCTCCTTTCCCTACCCTTCACAGGCTACCCAGTGCATGCACTTCTGCACAAATAAACGTTTGGCGAAAGTAGCCAAAAACCTTTCTGTGTGATCTAAAACACAAAAACACAGGCCAGCCAGGCTCTGTCTCAGTGAGAGGATTGAATCGTAGTTTCATCTCTAGCATCAGACATCTGATAGACTTCAACCTCGGGGTCGAGTGGACCACTCACCAGGTTGTATAGACTTACATATCTGCAGGCATAACCCTCCCCGGTCGCATTTTTCTGGCACTCCACACCCACTTCATGCGTGCTTTTCACTTGCCTGAAAAACGCGCAAAATTGACGCTTGTTCTGCCGGCTACTGTTGGCAGAAAGCTCAGACTGGTGCTTTAGTCAAGTTATGGTGGGTACATTGTACCGCATAAAGGTTCTGGGCCCTACTAAAGGGACATAAAAAGTTAAAATCAAAAATTGATACCCTCTTGAGGACCCTAAACTGAAAGATGACACGTGCACATGGAGGACAAAACTTTTTTTTCAGGTTTCAAATCGTTTTGTTGAACTGTAGATCAGTTTTTCTGGGATTTTAAGAGCAAAAGCAATTTAAAAAACCCTTTGGAAGGGTCAAAATACCAAAACAATTACCCTACATGTACGTTAAGACTGAGCACCTAAAAACTACTCTATTCCACGGCCTAAAGTTTACCCACCCCCATCTCCCGGATTTTGTCTTCCTGACGTCAGATCTTTTACTTAAGATTGTATTGTTCTGTTATTTCAGCGGTTCCCTAACGTCATGGCTCAAGCTGTGTACTGCACATTTTGCACAGCGTTTCCAACATCGTACAAGCAGTTTGGAGATGAATTCAAGGAAGAACTGGTTCAGTTAATCCATGAATGGATCGCTGGTGGGTGTTGTTATCTGTGTTCAGGCACGTGTAACGGATAACGCAAATTTTATCAGCGCTGCAAATAACAGTGGGTCATCGGACAATGTCGGACTAAAATTTGCGCACGTCCGACGAAATCGTACCCGCAGTCGGACGTGGGGTGTGTCCGAGTAAAACGGTTACCCCGTCGGAGATAGGTCCTTTCTAAAAAGGAAAAATTTACGATCTACAAAGGTTGTTTCTTTAATAAAGAAACCGGATTTTACACGGGAAATGTAAGGAGACTTAGACTTTGCTCGGCTGTGAACTCTTTTGTAGACTAGACGCCAAAAACCACCACTGCACCCTAATATAGATGTTCGCCTCCAGACTAAACCCAACCAAACTGTTTGATTACATACCCCATCCCTGACTAAACTACTCGTAAGCCACACCCATAGCGGTTTATACCTAGAGCTTATAGACGAGGGGCTACCCTCTCTCGCATTCGTAACCAAACGCGTCACTAGTTATATCGCCCAGAACGTTACCTCTTCACTCAGCTACAGTAATCGAAAGAGTTAAAGACGTTTGATGTATGATATGGTGACCTGTTTTGGTACACCTTTGTAATCCCTCAAAACTGAGTAAGCAAATATTTCCCGATGTTCTACAAAATGTAGAAACAGAAAGCCATGTATGAGTTTACAACGTTTTCATTAGGAACCAAGCCTGTGCCAAGAATCTGGGACAAGTGGAATTTTAAGGGACTGGAACCTAAAGATATGCGGAAAGATGAGCAAATCAAGCAGGATGCTTCTAAAGGTGTGTTAAAAGCTTCTCTTCTTAAGAAGTCTCTGCAGTAGATAATACTAGTCACTGGCAGATCCAGGGAAGGGGCCCGCCCCCTTCTTATTTTGAGACCAAACTGAGAACATACCATTCCAGCTGTTATAGACTGCGAGCAGTCTCTCATAGGTTTCTGGGAAACTGGCCACCTACCCCTCCCCCAAGCCATCATTTTGCCCTAAGTAAGAAGTAAGTGTTAATGTTAGCTTAGGGGAGGGGTAGGTGCACAGTTTCCCCAGAAACCTAAACTGATCCTATTTTTCTTCAGATTTAGTGAGAGGAGCGCGGCACCCGTCTCAGTTGTTCAGTCACACGCGTGGTCATTTTCGTGTCTCGCGCGTTTCGCTCGACAGACTAAGAAAAAAGAGAGACTGCTCGTAGTCTAAGCTCCTATGTTACTTTGATTCTTTACACTCCTCATTTGAGGCAACTTCAACTTAACCTCAACCTTTCGAACGTAGAACAAGTCAATCTAAACAAAGCTCAACTGAATACAGTATCGTATGGTACTAGTATATCGTAACAAGAAAACCAAAAGTGCCACTGCGCTCATCGTAGTGTCGAACTTAACAGAATTTTTAAACACAGAAACTGCATCTGAAGCGACTTCGGTAGGGGGATTGATACTTACTTTCTTGCGTTGTAGGTTCTTTGGTTTCACTTCCAGTTGAACTCTCTGAAGAGAACTTATCAAACCAAACCAGCCTGTCTTCAGTCGGTTACAAACTGAGCCAGAAGTCCTTACCTTTGATAGTAGAAGAGAAAGCTAGAGCCACAAGTCTTTCCTCTCTTGCTCAGGTATGGAACCGTTTTACCTTGCCTACAAATACAGCCGTTTCTCCTGGCTCCTCGCCGATAGGAACGTTTCGCGGTAGTGAGTATACGCCCAAAAACTGGTACCATAAGTTTCTTCAAGGAGAGTTGTGGGTTATAGGCGGCTATTGTAGATCAAAACCTCGAGATTTTAAAACATGTGCAAGTTAGCTGCGTTGTCTGGTGCGAAAGTCCCGATAAAATACTCTTTCCTCGTGTTTATGCAAGATTCGAAGATAAGTTAAATGCTGTGTCAAAACTTCAGCAACAATCAGTTTGAAAAGCCAATAATAGTGAAACTCGCAAATTCGTCACTTAAGACAGGAGAAGGGAACTGGGCCGAGTTTACTTTCGCAAAGACTTTTGGGAATGTTACTAGGGTCATTGAAAATCATTGGAACAGCTTATCGACTAGCCTCCCACGCAGGCGACGAAATACGAGCTCCCCTAAAAACGCCTGCGTGGGAGGCTACTTATCGACGAGTCCCGAGTGACGATCCCAGAGACAATTGGGCGACGCGTTTCGGCTCAGTTTCCTCAGTTCTAGTTTGAAAAGTACTTGTAAATGATGTAATGAAGTCATACTTCACCTACAGAGGCGAGACATCAGGAGAAAGTCAATCGCGGTCAAAAAAGGGTCACATATTGGTAACGTAACGAACAATGAAGAGAGTTGTGATACTGTTAATCGGCTCACTGTGTGTCACGCAAACGAGGAAAAGGAGAGTTCTGCGTCACGGTCACCTTCCTTGAACCGTCTCCAGGCAAAGGTGTCGTCATTCACCGCATTTACTGGTGTCCACAAGGCGAATCAAGCGGAGAAACGTAGGGAGGTAAATAAAGTATTTGTAATAGCAGTTAATGTTGTCTTCAGCATTGAATGTAGTCACAAGAAATAAAGTGTTCTTGTAGTCATTACGGCCATTCTGATAGCAGGCCTAACCTCTGATTTCGGAAAAGCCAACGAATACTGTAGATGAGGTGAGCCGAGTATTAACGACCAGCCGAGCACAGACGGTTATTTCTTAACTTATATATAATTATATGTTGTAGGTAAAAACCTTTCTGAGGTTAAACGACAACTTTCTTTGTCTTCTATGTATAACAAGGGCAGGGAAACAAAGCCAATTGTGATTCGAACTAGGGTGTATACTGGTTTAACCTGAAAACACGCTGTTTGAGTGGTTACCTGAGTGATAAGCTCCAAAAATTACAGAATCGTGCAGCCAGAGTTATTACTAAATCACCCTTTGATACGAGCTCAAACCACCTTCTCTCCACCCTCGACTGGGAGAGGCTATCTCTTTGACGAAAGAAACAGAAAGCCTTAATGATGTATAAAACCATGATTGACCTTGCTCCGGAATATCTACAAAGTATTTTCTCTCAGTCTCACTCTGCTTACAACTTGAGAAACTCTGAGGGAAAGCTGAGCCTGTCGAAACCAAGCACCAATTATTTGAAACGAAGCTTCTCTTACACCGGAGCCATGTTATGGAATAACTTGCCAAAAAGCGTGAAAAATACTGCATCTGTTGAGCATTTAAGCGAAATATCAAGAAGGTAGCTGTTATATCGGACTCGCACAAGGCAATCATGGAAAGCAGTTGTAATTAGTTTTAGCTTTTAACTTAAGCTTAACTGATGATTTTCCGTATATAAGTAAAGGTTTACATACATATATACCACAACATAATACAACTTACGTTTGCGTTATCTGAGGAAACACATCTGGCTTCTTGACTAGTTTACTGATACCATTTTCATATATAGAGGTATTAAGAACGGTTTTACCATGCCTCTTTGACTCCTTTTTCCCTCTTCAGTCATGTCCTGTTGGGAGAGGTCCAGAGTTTTCTCGCTGTGTGTTTGACGTTTATGGCCACAGTCCGCTTGTGGAACAGTTTCTCAAGATGCAGAAATTATCCAAAGATTCAGGGACGTCTGTTTTAATGCAGAGAACAGAAATCAAGTCCCTTCCACCATATCCTTTTTCGCAAACAAAGTTATCCCTAGCCCTTCCCCCCAAAACAAAAACCCTTTAGAGCCACTACGGATAGATAAACTGCTAATCCTTAAAACCCTGAGACCACGTATCACATATCTATTGAAAAATGTCCTCTGGGGTGGGGTGCACTACAAATCACACCAACCATTGGCTGAAATGAGGATGGCGTCAGGAAACTCAGAGGTGTCCAAAAAATATGCCGGTCTTTCAGTGATTTTTTTCTCTGGAAATTTTAGACAATTCGATTAAATAATGTGACCTTGATGACATCTTGTGGCTTGTGGCACTCTCGGGGTCACAGTATTCTTGACTCCTAAAAAGGACGAAGCTATAGCTGTTACGAAAAAGAGGGAGACCGCATGTCTCATAGGAATGCAACAAAGTAGAGGGGCTGGGCGTGGCCTGATGCCGTTAAGAGTCAGAAGATAAGCCATATCCCAGTTACCTCAAGCCTCTTCGTGAAAACGAGTGTAAGTGCGAAGTTTTTGATATGAAAAGACCTTTTCAGTTGTCATGCAAATGAAACCCATTTATCTAGTTCTGCACTTAGCCTCACTGAAGGTGATATTTTGGAAAATTTGTTACACATCTACTTCCTTGACTCATTCTCACATTATCCGCTCCAACTTATCGAGAGGTGATTCGAAAGTCACTAAAGGCCTCACAAGCCATAACAAGTGATTTTAAAAAGTAAGTACTTTTGCCATTCTTTGTTTGATTTCCAGTTGCACGTATCGCAATAGAAGTACTAGTGTTCTTGACAAACGTTAAGCCTCTTAGAAAACGCTTCGTTGAACTTTTGAGGCATTAACAAGGAAGGAAGGTGAAAGGAAGGAAAGAAAGCGCGGGGCATTGGTAGGGGCGAAGTCGGTCTCAGGGGTATCCCTGGGGTATGTCTTGTTGTAGTCACCACAACAAAAACCAAACGCAATTTCCGTTCCAGTAACGAGATCAAAATAGATGATAAGACAGTAAAATTAGGTCGTTGATCTTGTCTTTTTCTCTCTTCCTGAACTGACACTGCCCCACACTGCTGTTTTAAAAGAGAAAAGGACTTAAGCCTGACCCCTGTGGCCTTTTGTCAATATCACTTCACTTTACGTCGCTTTACTACGCATATCAAAGGTTGTGTGGGTATCATATGACCATTCTCAACTTCAACCAGCGCAATATCTCCATGATGAAATACATTTTGTTCTTGTTAACAGACTTCATGAAGAGAATACTCACCAACGAACTTTGTTTGTGCGTAAACAGAAGCAAGCCAATTTAGACTTCACAAGGTACTTAAACAAAAAGTGTGACGCGAATTAATTCAGTCTTCAGTAGCCTCTCGTTACCCTTTCACCTCCTAAGAATAACCCAAGCCAAAATCCATGAAATATTCCATTTTCTTTTGTAAACTATTGTAGCTCAAGTGGTTTCACACGGAAGCTCTACCAGAGAGGTTTCTTGTGAATGGCTCCACGGTGGGATTTTGTCCAAAGATTCACAAGTTGGAAAACATAAGAAGCCTTTAGTATTCATTGTCTTGGCAATTGCACATGCCAAAAGGCAAATTTTCTTACCAAAGCCTTCCCCTTGTTTGTTTAAAAACCTAACCAGTCAAAAAGTTAAATTGCAGAAAGTGAGTTGCCAATAGTCATTGTACCATTCACGTGGTACAAATCGCCACATGCTGGAGTGGTAGCGACGCACTGGGACAAGCCACACAAAGAGCTCACATCAGTTAACCCTTTAATCCCTAAGAGTGCTCAGCATCAAATTTCTCCTTGTTATATCAATGCTTTATAAAACAGAGTGGTCATGAGAATTACGGACATGATCTCTCAAGGTGAATTTGCTTATTTTATCAACTTCTCCTCACTACTTCTGAAGGAAATGAATGGGGGAAACAAATGAGAATTCAAATTTTGATCGTAGGATTTAAAGGATTAAAAAGGCAATTTCCTCGTTTGTCGTCTCCTGCTCTCCAGCGTGACGGTAAAATTTGTACCAGGTGTATGACTAGCTGCAGTGGGCCTATTAATTTGTTTATTTTATACTTTGTGTGTTTTAGACGGGAAGGAGAATTATTGTCACGGCAAAAAGACGTAAAGAAGATCAGTGAACTGATATACCTTGAGCTCACGGTGAGGATGTTAGCTGTGTTTGAAATTGTACAGTTCGAGAATTCCCCACTTCAGAAACTTTATAGGGAGAATGATTACAAGTTTTGGACGCAGTGATATCTGAGATCGTTTCGAATCGTTTGGGTGGACACCCGAATTGGTCGATGGTATTTAAGGCAACTATGAACCAATCATATGTAACGCTTGTCCACCCAAACGATAGTCTACTACACAGCCGTTTTTAGTGTCGTCACGCAACGCTCCTCCCCACAGCCGTTAGTGGGGAGGAGCGTTGCGGACGACACTAAAAACGGCTGCGTAGCAGACTACCCAAACGATCCCAGAAATCATTTAGCGGAAAGCTTGTACCCATTCCCTTTTTAGTTCCTGGAATGAGGAATGGCGTAGCCTGCGTCGTAGACAGTTTAAATCTTAGTCTCGAGTGACAAGTCCGGCTTTTACGCAAGCTCAGAATGGCGGTGAGAATTATCAAGGACCTACTTGACAAAGTGAGATTTAATTCGAGTATGATTTTCTCTGGCTAAGTGGAGATTCCTCGTCGAGTTTATCGATACTATAAATTACTTTCATCGTTGCCGGCGTTGCCTTCTAAGAGAAAGTGAATGGTTCACGCACGTGCATTTCCGTAAGTACTGACAAATCTCGTAATCGTTGTCGTACTCGTCGTAGAATCTAAAGAATAGCAACAATTGAAAGTACTGTTAAAGAAATTCGCTTGAATGGTCACACTCTAGGGTTACATCCACGAACCCCGCCCAAAGTTTGAACTACGTTTATGTCTTTCCAGTTGACACTGTAAGTGAAAGGGCTAATTGTGGTGTCCTTTCCGTGCTAACGGGGCTCTTTCATTTGACTAATATTCAGAAAGATGGAGATGAACAGAGTAGCGGCAAGGTTGCGGCGGCCGTTGCCTCGGCGATGGGCTATGGAACAGAGAATGAAACCAAATGAGCGGTTTGACAACGTTTCCTTGATGAAACCGGTTTTGCTCGGACTCGCACGAATCCCAAGAGGCCTGGGACATCAACAACAACTGTACTGCTCTGAATTATTTGCTATGTGTTGTAAATACATGTATATATCCAGAGTGTTTATTTTTGCTAAGTTATTTAACAAAGGCTTCGTGCTTCATTAAAAGTATATCTACAATAATAGTCTAACTTGTTTTCCTTGACCTTGCTTTCGCTGTTTTTGTCCAGTTTTTAAGAGAACTGACACTGGGTGACAGAGACGTTTGATGTGTAGTTTCTTGTTTCGGTCCAGTCCATAGTGAGCCCGATCGCCAAAAGCCTCTGGACCTGAGCGATATTCCTTTGATAGCGCTGAGCCAAATCGACCCTGCTTATACGAAAACATCCGAAATGTGGGTGTTTTGCTTATTGGCTTCTCCTCCTCGCTGTTTGTTTCAGCTGGTAAAAATGCATCCGTTGAATTTCCAAAGAAACATGAGGTGTTAAAACACCCATTAGTTTTGCTCAAAGTGTTTAAATCTCAAAAGTGGCTTGGTGCATTCCATTTTTGAGTCGTGATCAGCATGCTTTTATAAAAAGTGTTTGCAAATGCGGTGTCCGCGCATTCTCATGCCTGGATTCCAAGGACCCGAGTACATGTAAGCGTAATAAAGAAAAAATGTAGTGCCTGTACGCATGCGCAATCGAATGCCGAGTGTTCTTCAACATTCTGTAATAACTGTTCCGAGGCGTTTGTCTCAAGAATCACATGACCAAAAGAAACAAGAGCAATCGGGAATGTTGCGAATCTAAAACTTTGTTTCTAGCTCTTTGAGGGTCATACAATCCTCACTATCACTGGAATGACTTGTGACATCTTTGAATCTCCTTGGCTGCCTTGTAAAATCTTCATCATTGAAAGTCGTAATGAAACTGGCACTCGTTGCAACGCTTTCATGTTGACTGTTATCAAAACGGCGTCGCACCGGGGTGATCAGTTGTGGTGTAGATACTATCAGTCTCGCTTGGCTCCCTCTCCTCTTTGATGGAGTCTAAAGATCGCAATTTCCTGGGGAACTCGTAGTTCAGGTAGTCAGTTAACTCGTAGGGGTGTCGTTCACTGAGGTCGGTCCAACTGTTTAAGGAACTTTCGTCAGAATCATGTGACATCCGGTCGTATTCCTTATCAGAGCCCTCAGAATCAGTGCTGTAGAAAATTTCCTCTGAAGAGATAGATCTCACAAACTTGGACATCAAAATTTGTTTGCGATGTTTCTCACAGAGGTCAACACAGAGGTCTAGCAGCTGATCCAGCGCATGCGTAGAGACGAATTTGACCATGAGAGGGACAGCGTCAGAGAAGTCATCCTCATCGAAATCCTCGTCCGAGTGAAGCAAATGTCGGATTAATGTTGTCTTCTTCTCGTTCCTCTTTTCAACTTTAAACCAGTTTGACTGACGTTGCTCTTCCAAGATAAATCTGGCTGCAGCATATTCGATATGTTCAACGCGATCCTCGATGTCCGCAATGGCCTTTTCAAAATCCGTCAGACTCGGTTTGTAAAATGGCTTACACGGGGACGACACCATTCTTCCGAGGGGGCATTCTCGCGCCATTCTCGTCCCCAGAACTAAGATCCTTTCGACGAGGGTTACGAAGCGAGAGCTCCGGCTGGTTCGGAAACAGTAACCTGCGAGCAAGCAGGCCACACACGCAGAACTGCAATCGGCAACAAAATGAGTTGAGCCCTAAACTGGGTTTTTTTACGTTTTACTGACTTCAAAAGCAGGAAATATAGCTTTTCATTCCCCATCCCCTCCACGCAGTGTTGTGCCGATGTTCGAGCTACCTACAGAAAACAACAAACACCCCAACTTTGAATGGAGGGGCTAGGGACGGGTGTGGATTCTTTTGTTCTCTGAAGTTACCCTATTTGAATACAAACGTCTCAACAACTTTGTTGCCGATTGTAACTATTTCAGTCAAACCTCCTAAATACGGACTCCAAAGACAGAAGCCAGGGGCGCTTTCCATTTACGAAAAAAACCCGGAAATTTCGGTGGTAGCAAAAGTGGAATTTCCGATTGGTAAAAAGTTGTTCCATTTGGTCGTAAACCCCGGTACGTGGCCGGGTGCCCGACCGTGGACCTGGAACTGGTACAAACTACAAGAAACGTCAATGGAACACGACATTCCGTTCGGAAATTCCAACCGGGAAAACGGGACCACCTTTTTAGATTTTCCACTTTTTCTGGGAATTTTCCAGTGGGACGAACCGACGAAACGTGTTCCATTTACCGCCGAACCGGAAATTCCGGAAATTTTGAGTAAATGGAAAGCGCCCCAGGTATCCCTGTTTCAGGTATTCTCATTATAATATCGCGAGAACCAAGAGAACTGTCCGTCATAGAGAGGTATCCGTATGGAGAAGCTTGACTGTATTTCTAATTTAATACAAGCTCTGTGGTTGGTTAGTTTAGTGCCTTACTGCACGGCTCGGGTACTCGATTCAGACCCCCTAGACATACGATAAATATATATATTTCTTTAACTTTAAATGTTACCAATCTTTTCTTTTTTGAAAACCATTGAATTATGAAGATCGAATGTAAAAACTGTAGTCATACAAAAAGTCGTCTTTCCGAATTCAAAATTCTATTACTGAAATTGACGGTATCATTGTATTGTTAACCCCACAGTCTAAAGCAAGCAACTTAAAAAAATTGAAACTCAACAAGCAACAATCGTACCTCAATGCCATTAGTTTATCAAAGTAACAAGCTGCATTGAAAGATACACTAATTTAAATGCTACCTCACCTCATTGGTGTAATAACTGACGTTTTTCCTTTTGTCAAGAAGGAATTGGGGAATGACTCGCACTTTATCGTTTTCCTCTCCATCCATAGTTGGCCGTCGCCCTTTTCTTAGATACACCACTAACGATGGCTGGTCACTAAAGTTCTCAAGCACATCTACCTCTATGTTGACTCTGCTCTGATTATGCGTCACAATAAAGCTATGCTCCAGTGTTTTGGAGTACTCTACTTTTCCTTTGGACGTTTTTAGAGGGTCACTCCCTTTCCTTATCCTCAAGTCCACCGGTTCAGTCAGATTGACGATTTCCAGCTCTGTTTGCGTGATGTAATTACGTACGTCTAACGAGATCATGTGACTATTGATAATGCTGACTGAGTTAGTCCACACAAATGGGAGAATAGGTGTTGACATGGCCTGTTATGAAATAACACATGAAATTTACACGGTAAGTTCCTTTCTATAAGAGAGAAGCGTGACGTCACGTTACCATGGTAGCTAAGTTTCTAGATCTCAACAATCTTTCTTGACAGAGACATTTGCATTGTCGAATGATGGAAGAAAAGTATCGGAGACCGTTTCGTTTCTTAGTGCAAACAAGCAAAGGAGAGTCATATGCGTCAATTTTTTTGTTTGTTTGTTTTTTTTTTCTAACTTAAGACAAACAAACAAACAAAACATTCGGCTTAGAATATGGGACCTGTGCGTGGGTCCCGCGAGTTAACCACTGCTTCGTCAAAGCATCTTTTAAAGAAATAAACAACTTTGAAGTTCGTTTTTTACGTATGTTGTCGTTTAATTATATCCTTGGCGAGAACGTTTTTTTCTAGGCAAGGTTACGTAAGAAAAAGTACGTGAAACAAGGGGAAATAAAGATAAAATTGAACCATAGTATTTGCATTGCGGACCTACGCAGTCGATGGGTATTAAGACGGAAGTCATCAGGAAATTGAGTAAATTCAATTTTCAGTGGAAAAAAACCTTGCACCAGAATAACTGAAACAATATCGCATTCTTTTTTACATTTTTCAAGGGCTATAGATATAATTAGTTATCCGTAATTACACTAAGTTTTGTCTACTGAAAATTAAAATTACTCAATTTCCTGATGGATTCCGTCTTGACTCATGAAGTCCCAAGAATGACCAACATCAATTTTCTCTCTAACAAAATAAATGCATCATCAAGAGAGAAGGTAATGAGACTTAAAATGATCACCTAGAAGAAAATGCTTTGATCTTATACAAACTCCAACACCAAGTTCTTTACAGAAATATATGAAGATCATTGTGGAAAATTTGTGTGTATATATTGAGGCTTAAAGGGGCTTAAATTAAGTCCTTAACAACGACAATCATTTAAAATTATGACTGTACCAGAGCATCGATAACAAACAAGGCGGATTTATTTCCCTCCATCAAAAGATCCAGCTGCCCAAAGTCCTTGGGTAGATTGACCACACCCAGGCCGCAATGCAAGCCACGTCCCGCGAATCCCTCGCGATAGTCCCGGTTAAGAGTGAAGTAGAGCGACGGAGTCCGCACTTGAATGGGCTCTTCTCGTGGAAGGGTGTGGCTTCTCGAATAAGAGTCTGACAGAATTCGGAAGTACTCTAAAGTGTTCTCCACCAAAGCTCTACCCTGAAAGAAATTAAGACAGACAGAAGAGGAACGTATGACACAATCCGTGAAAAAAAATCATACACAACTACAATAATAAAGTGTTGTAATTGTAACAATGGAACTTCCACGCCTTGAATAAACACACTCCACAACTAGACAAATTTACACAGGACAGAACTGAGTAAATTAACAGTTTTTAACATTATCTGTTCACAACCAAATAAAATAGCCGCAAGGCCTAAGAGATAAAATGAAAGAATTTCCGACAGTCCATTATTGTACACGTCGCATTACGCCAAAATGACACTTTTGGGGATGTTTGAGCAACTTCTTCGCTAAGCGAGAAGGTACCAAGAGTCATCACTTACAACTTCGTCTTCACCTCTTTAATCATCTTCAACTTCTACAGCAAACAGCCACAGAAGGACAAAAGTGTTGAGACACTTCTATAAAATGGCCCCTTTTTTGTAGACTCTCTAAAAGTCCTTATTTTTTTCCTGGTTGGTTATGATGCGACCTCATTCATTGAAGCTCGCTTCGCTCACTTTTAAGAACTCATAAGAGGTCGACTTGTAACAAGTCTACTTTTTTTTGCATAGTGGACAAATCTATCGCCTCTCCCTGTATACAACATTGATTTTGGAAGAGGCGTGGGGGTATTTTAGACCCTCACGTCTTTCTTCTACTACAAACAACATTGATTCGGGGGTGCGGGGATTTACGGCGTTTGAACAGAATAAAAAGAAAAAAGAATGGAATGGTTGATAAAAGAGCGCGTTTTAGATAAGTCTACTACTATTGTCCTTGATTTTTAGCTCCTACTAATCACTAATGACTCCTACTCACTAACAAGCCAAATAGTAGCGGTTTTAATGGCCAAACTTAGACATGTTTAGGTTAGCTGACAGAATGATATTTAATTGCGCGATGCAAAACAGAAGAATGACCACTGACGGCGTAGGTTTACTAAATATAAGACCTCCAGTATTGACGCCCTACAGTGACGGTAGTCTCCTCGTTAGTTTCAAAACTTGTTATACAACTAAGCCTAAAAGCGGAGCTCCTGTTTAATCCTACATTTTCCTGGAACAAACTTTAAATCATTGCTAAAACAAAAAATTCCCAAAGCTGGCGACTTGATTTTACCTTTATAATAATACTTCCAACAAAGTAGTTGATAAATAATAACAAGTAATACAAGTAATACACTTGAAAATTTTATTAAAACAAAGGGACATAAAGAAAACAAGAAATGATTTAATTCATAAACCTCTTTCAACGGTGATTTCATAATACTTTAAAAGATGGAATAGCTTTTTGTACAAAAAATTATGAAAAAGCACTCATTTGATTACCCGGTGGGAAGTTGAGTTCTTTTTGTATAACAACCGACCTAGACAAAAAGATGAAGATTTTCCTTCTTTCCGCGCTCTTTAAATCGCGAAGTGATAAGTTTAATCTCCCTTTTTTACTTTTTGCAGTGAAACACCAAGCCATGTTTACTTTTAAAAATTTCAGATTATAAGCACAATGAAAGCAAAGCGAACTAGACTTACTCCAATGCAGAAAAAAGACAATTTAGTTTAGCTTCCGCGGCAAAGTATAGTAGTTTTGGAGCATATTGCAAAAAATATGACCATTAACTAGAACGCCTCCGGCATATCCTAAGTAATAAAATTTTGAGCCGGCACAGCGGCATGGGCACCGTATTGCGATAAGACAATAAACAGCAGACTACCCATACAGGGAACTAGTCTAGGGGCTTAAAAAGGTTCTCAATAGCCAAAAAGACAAAAGAATACCCCCCTTTAGTTAGTAAACGCGGACTGATATAAAAAAAAGTAATTCCATTTAATTTTCTTTCACCTTAATTATCTAGAGTTGTGAAACCGAATATTAGCTTAGTTCAATTCAAAATAAATGAAGCTAATCCTCATTGATCTTCTGATAAAGGAAAGAGTTGTTTATATTAATCATCAAAAACTGCAGGTTATTAAAACACAGCACAGTTAGTTGTAAATTCAAATAAAGTTTTCAGTAAATGCCTTTAAAACTAAGAAGCACGCTCAGTTTTGTAAACCGTTTTATTGATTTGACGCTGAAATTCAGCAACTTCATCGTAGAATCATGTGATTTGCAAATTAGGTTACTTTGTCTTTGTAGTATTTATTACTGGAGAGACTGAATGACGGTTACAAGGAGCAAGGTAATGAACTTGAAAGATATAATCTTAGAATCATTTCCGTCAGCTCATCGTTGAACACGTCACAATATGACATAATATCAAATCAACGCCCGCCATCAGTCGGCGGAAAGGAAAATAGTAGTAATATTAGCAAAAGTTAGTAGTATTTAGGCGAATTTTATTTTTTTTTTATCTTTGTACATTATATAAAGGAGACTTGAAAAACAGTGACAACAAGAATAATTACGCTATTACGCGATGTTTTTCATCATCCTCGTCTTATATAGGAGTGATGATCCACTTTAAATTTCAATTACGCCGGACTGCTGGGTGTAACAACGCACAAAGCAAAAATCTCGGCGCAAACATTGCAAACCTTATATTCGAAAAAATACCGGGATGGAAATAAATTTAGATCATTTAAATACATATTTTCCAGAACGCGCACGGCAATAAAATGATGGTGGAGAATATTACTGGTTACGAGAAAACGAAAAGCATCAAAGAAAGTCTTTTCTTTGTAGTATCGGTAGCTGGACAGGTAAACGACCATCTTATATTTCTTTCAGTGCTGCATTCTTTTTTGTCTGTTACTGCAGTTGTGGGCAACACTCTGATCCTAATCGCTCTCTACAAGGAAACTTCACTTCATCCGCCGTCCAAACTACTCTATCGTAACCTTGCAGTGACTGATATATGCGTTGGCATCATTCTTGAACCGCTTGCTGTTACGTATTGGATAGCTCATTTGACTGAACGATGGACTGTTTGGCGCTACGCACTCGACTCAAACTTAATCATCAGCTATATTTTATGTAGCGTGTCTTTGCTGACAATGACTGCCATAAGCGTGGACCGACTTCTCGCCTTGATGCTAGGTCTCAGATACAGACACGTTGTGACTTTGAAAAGAACATATGCATCGATAACCATGTTTTGGGTTGTGTCCATTGTAGGCGCAACGATGTACTTTCTGAATCCCCTAATTACTTCATGGTATGAAAAAATTGGTATATCATTATGTCTGATCACTTCAGCCTTCTCTTACACAGCCATTTTTCTCACTTTGCGTCACAACAAAATTCAGCTCGATAGTCATGTTTCTCAAAAAAGATCGAGTCAAGCAATTCCACTGAACATAGCTCGGTACAGAAAGGCAGTGTACAGTGCACTGTGGGTGCAAGTAACATTGGTTGTTTGTTATCTGCCGTATGGTATAGCGGTAGCTTTGAAGCCTCGAGAGGGTTATCCCTTACCTTTCTACCTTGTTATGAAGTATACTGTTTCATTAGTGTACTTAAACTCATCTTTAAACCCTTTGTTATACTGCTGGAAGATCAAAGCAGTCAGACAAGCGGTAAAAGAAACACTCAGACACATTTGCTGTATTAAGAGTTAGACATTTGGGGAGCAAGGGATGGCGCAGTGGTGAGAGCGCTCGCCTCCCACCAAAGCGGCCCGGGTTCATATCCCGGCGTCGACACCATATGTGGGTTGAGTTTGTTGTTGGTTCTCTCCTTTGCTCCGAGAGGTTTTTCTCCGGGTACTCCGGTTTTCCCCTCTCCTCAAAAACCAGCATTTCTAAATTCCAATTCGACCAGGAATCAGGTAGACGAAGAACCACTTTGTGGATGTGCTAACTCCAAATCATTATTTATTTGTTTATTTATTTATTTATTTATTCATCGGGCAGTAATGTTCAGTTTCGATTTAGAATCAAAGCTTCCAGATTCGGAATTCCGGTTTAAAATTTCAAACTGCAAAAACTCCGTTTCGTCCAAACTGTGGTTGATTCCTTCGAGCATTTACAAGTGTGATGTTACTTAACCCGTGAAATAGATAGTAGACAACTACGCACTATTATACACTAATAGACCTTTTTACCGATACGGCAGCCATATTAAATTTATTAGATTTAAGGAGAATTATGGGATGCCCAGGGGGGCACTCGCTCAGTATTTAAGCGCGCGCTTCGGGCAAAAGAGAACTTCACTGTTTATTTCAAAGGAAAAAGGCGATCATTATTACATCCAAACACAGCACAACGATCTTTTTTTTCCCATTACAATCTTTTTCTAGGAAAACTTAAAGAAAAATTGGCCCGAAAAGCGCGCGTAAATGCTGAGCGAGTATATCGGATCGTGCTCATGCCCCCTGGGCATCCCATAATACCCCTTAAATCTAATTAATTCATTATGGCCACCGTATCGGTAAAAAGGTGTATTGCATTGTATTCTTTTGTGTACACGTAGCTATTTGGAAAATTGTTAGTCTCAGTTTCATAGGTTAAGTTAAATCACTCTATTTTCCCTGTCAATTATCTTTTGAGCTTCGCTCCTTCAAGTTTTATTCATCGCAAATTTGTCCGAATTGGTGCCGCGCGTGGATTGCTTTATTTCAGTTATTTTTTGTTTTTCCTTTCTTTTTTAGGTATGGTAATGTATCCTACTAAATTTAAAACAAAAGAAAAACAAAAATTCACTGAATACAAAATTACCTACAACATATATTGTATACATATGAATACATCGGGTTGGTCTCCGCTATCGCTTCGCAACAAAGCCGCTACAAAGCGAACTACGACAAACTTAATCGGTTGTTATTTGCCATCTTTTCAGGGGTTCTTTACCAGGCCAACTAAGGCGTATTTACATCATTGAACTCCGTATGACAAGGAAAAGGGACAAAGTAAACAGCCATCTTAATTAGTTAGAAACGTTAATCAGTGGAGTTTTCAATAGGTGGTATTGTAAGCTTTAATAAAGCCGCCCGGGATATTCTTTGCCATGTAGATATTGTACTGATGTATGACATAGATTTTTAGTATGTATAGTTATAGGTCTAGGGGTGTGTATGTGTGACTTGGTTTGCTCTAGTTGATCTCAGTTATTTTGTTCTTTAGAATTTACACAGTTCAGCCATAGGATTAAACGTAAGTAGCATGAATTACAACGCCTTCAAAGATATCCGACAAATAGGCAAATCTACACAGTCCGGCTGGATGAACTGTTTTGAATATTATTTATTTTATTTGCAAGCAAATGGATAGCTCAGGGGCCTGGGAGATTTTATATTAGAATTTCGAGGTCATTATAGTAATAACTGAACACATAGTAGTACGGAAAAATGACAAATAACAGCACAAAACGCAGCTAAACGCGGGCAATAAAGACGTCAAACCATAGGCCACGTTCACGTGATACCGTAGAATTACCCTGCTCTAAGTAGGAAAGGATTTAAAGTTTCCAAACGAAAAGAAGAACAGAGAAATTAAGCATTGTATCATTTTAGGAACCTAAAAAAGAAGGACCACTGTTTCGTTTTACAAACCCTTTTAAAATGCCTACTACACTACTTAAACACGGAACTATGTAGCCTAGAGGCTTACAAGCCGTTTTTAAAAATGACGTGTCACGATACTTGAAATGACAAAAGACCACCCGTCTTCAGTAATCTGTAGTGCAGAGAAGAGTAGAATGTATATTTTTTGCCGTCAGATTAATTATCTGGACTTTTAAACCGAGCTTTCAAAATATATAAAATAAAACATGAAGCAAATCCTCCTCAGTCTTCTGACAAGGGACTGATTTTTTGATTTGATTTAATCGTGAAAAAACCGCTGGGTATTAAAAAGGACAGAGAAAGAATAAATTTGCAAACCTGTCAATTAACAATATTGTAATCATAACAGACCTTTTTAAAATCCTCATTTGTCCTAACTTTCGTTAAATTATTGCCATGCACAGTCACACGTAATTGCATGGGGAAGAAGACCCATGGCGGCTGAGAATTTGACTGAAGAGGAGGAAAAGACGTCACTTGAAAAATACTTTTGCTCTACAGAATTAGTTGAACAAGTAAACGGCCATTTAATAAGTCTTTCAGTTTTTCACATCTTGCTGTCCATTACCGCAGTTCTGGGAAACGCCCTAATTCTAACTGCTCTTTACAGAGAATCGTCACTTCATCCGCCGTCCAAACTGCTATATTGTAACTTGGCGATAACTGATCTCTGTGTTGGTTTCAGTGCGGATCCTCTGGCTGTTATACGCTGCACGGCTCAGATGAACAAGCAATGGAATATTTGTCGCCAAGTATTTCACTACAATATCATTATTAGCTATACTTTGTGTTCCGTATCTTTGCTGACAGTGACCGCAGTAAGCGTGGACAGACTTCTCGCTCTGTTGCTAGGGCTCAGATACAGACAACTTGTTACTTCGAAGAGAATGTATGCAGTAATTGCCATACTGTGGGCTATATCCATTATCACCGCCACTATGTACTATTTAAATCCCCAAATTACTTTTTGGTATGGCAATATCGGTATATCACTGTGTTTAGTCACCTCAATCATCGCTTACACCAAAATTTTTCTCACTCTGCGACACAGCCGATTCAAAGTACAAGGTCACCTTTCTCAAGGACAACCAAGTCAAGCAACTCCGCTTAACCTAGCACGACACAGAAAGGCAGTGTACAGTGCACTGTGGGTGCAAGTAACATTGGTTCTCTGTTATCTGCCGTATGGTATCGCGGTAGCTCTGACGCCTGAAAAAGGTTTACCTTTATCCGTTTACCTTGCCAGAGAGTATACCCCTACTTTTGTTTACTTAAACTCGTCATTAAACCCGCTGTTGTACTGCTGGAAGATCAGAGAAGTCAGACAAGCGGTGAAAGAAACACTCCGACAAAACTGCTGTTCAACAAGTTAATTTGAATGCAGAGAGGAGCGTAGCCTCCTTCGAAGACGTTCTGAAGGCTTTATCACGCGTCATGACAGTATAGTTAAAGAACCTTTATCAATAGTATACAGTCACTAAAACTAATATTTACCACTTCAAATTCAACTGAACTAGTACTTGTACCTGTTCTAAATTTGGCGGTGGAAAGATTCTCAAAAATCGATCAATGTCGATGCAGATGTTTTAAAACTAGTTGATGCTAGTTTATTTCGCAATTCCACTGAACATAGCTCGATACAAAAACTAAAGGCAATGTACAATGGACAGTGAAAGAAGGCCACATTGGTTGTATGTTATTTGCCGCTTAGTATAGCGGTAGCTTTGAATCCTCAAGAATATGTACCTTATCTGTTCACCTTGCTAAGAAGTATACCACTAAACTTGACATAAACCCATTTGCTACTGACCAGTTTTGGTATATCACTGACTTCCTACACCGTTTACTTCTAGCTGTTCAGGCACCTGTTTTTTTTTCTCGGAAAATTGATCTAAATTTATCGCTTCAACTGAAAACTTTGCCAACGGCTCCGTTGGTCTTTTTTTTTTGGCTTTGCGCATCTGATAGCGAATGTGAATTCATCTGATAGTGAATGAGTTGCAAAAAAACCCAGCTTACTAAAGTTAAATGAATGTTGTATGATGCTCAAGCTTAGGACGCTACTTCAGTAATGCAGGAAGATACAAGGAAGTATGTATATTTTATTGAGGAACACGTCGCCATATGTCATAAGAGAGTTGTCATAAGAGAGCAACACCCGGCAAGGAGCGGGGGGGGGACCTGGGCCGGGGGTAGCTCATATACAAAATTGACGGGATGCTTGTTGTCTCACTTAGGGGTGTAAATTGCAGATTTTAATCACACTTAAGCTGTTTGGGTTGGTGGGTCTCTATCCAAAGCATTGTTGGAATTACTAGAGGAGGAAACTGTTCCCTCAGCGGTCCTTTGTGGTAACAAACGGCTGCTATGCTGTCTGATCGTAGGCATCACACTTCAGGAATCTGAATTCCACTGTCCCTATTGATGTCGTTAGGGTGAAATCTTACGTGAATAGCCTCTTTGGCTCTTCGGGAGTACCAGTGAGGATCTCGTTCAATAAATTTAACATCGTCCCAGAGCGGATAATGCCTGGTTTTATTGACACATTCAGAAACGGCTGGAGTTTGAGTTTGTGAAAGCCGTATATCCCTATCGTGCTCTTTAATCCGCTTATGCATGCACCTTCCCGCTTCGCCAATGTATACTTTTCCGCATTCACAAAAATTTTTCTTGCTTTCCGTCACAACGAAATTTAAGTACAAGGTACATTTCACTGCAAGGCCAACCGAGTCAAGCATTTCCTCTGAACAAAGAACGAACGAACGTTTGAGCGCATTAGATCATATTTAAATGCTATTTGGCGCCTCGTTATTATTATTATTATTATTATTATTATTATTATTATTATTGAAACAAAAAGAAGTGTCTAGTGCACTGTGTGTGCAGGTAACATTGGTCGTTTAGTCTGCCGTATGGTATAGCGGTAGCCTTGACGCCTGAAGATTCATTGTCTGCTTACTTTGCTAAAGAGTACACCATTACTTTCGTATACTTAAACTCGTCAATAAACCCGTTGTTGCACCGCTGGAAGATCAGAGATGTTAGACAAGCAGTGAAAGAAACAATCAAACAAATCTGCTCTTTAAGGAGTTAAATATCTCGTATAGCAAGTTAATTTGGGTAGTTTGTGGTATTTTTTTAACGGTTTATCAGTTTGGACTTCTCAATAAATCATGCTTATTATGAATGTAAAATTCAAAGTTTTGCTTAACTCCCACTATCAGTTATCAAATTAAAGAGAATGGAAAAAGCAGCCCTGCTAAGCCTTATGCTAATACTGTGCCTTGATAGTGTTGACTGAATAGTCAAAAACCTATTTTCTATGTATGCAGTGGCCAAGAAAAAAACTTCCAGGCAACATAGAACCTTAAAAGACTCCAAATTAAATTGAATTTTTCTAATAAGTGAAGATATGTTTGGAAAATATAATAACATGCACAATAATATTAGATTTAAAAAAATTGGATATTGACATTTTACCTGTAAGCATGGAAACACAGAATGTGTACTTTACAACATTTCAATGAAGAAACACATTAACAGCAAAGCGAACTAAATTCTTCACTGTAAAACACAAGACACCTGATTTTGGGTCCGCCGACGAATCAAAGTAACCTCTCCTTCCCAGAGAGTTAAGTGTCTGGAGAATACTGCAAAAAATATGGCCATTAATTTTAGCACTTACAGAGTGGATAAGAGATCATGTGTACTTAAAAAAGTCGAGGCATAAGCCATATTCAGGTAATTCTGAACAAAATAATAATAATAATAATAATAAATTAAAAATGGATTAATAATAATAAATTTTAAAAAGACGTTTGCCAAAAAGAGTAATGAAAAGAGCGTTTCGTTTTAAAAAGTATTACGAAAATTGCGGCTTAATGCCCAGTAGGCTACCCGTAGAGCGTTTTCACTCACGTGACCGGAGTCTATGCAAATTTATTGGAACAAAAGAAAGTGTTTATATAAGAAAAGAGTTCAACTCCCACAGGATTGGTTTGGAACACCAACATGGCCGCCGTGACGTCATGTGACAACGGTCTATGTACGGAACTAAGTGGAACGGAACTAAAGGCCTTAAAAGTGACACAATAATACAAATTATACGCCAAAATGACGAAAGACCACCTGCCTTCAAGCGTGAATGGAAATAAGAGTACCATGAATGTTTTTGCCAGCTCAATTATCTCAGGTTATTTAATAAAGTTTTAACATCGATAGAACAATTTGAAGAGACAAATAAACTAAAACATGAAGCATTTCTTCTCTCACTGACAAAATAATGAAGACTTTTCATTTTCATCATGAAAACTGCAGGGTATAATCAAAGTGGCTGTGAGCCACAAAACTCCGAAAAATTATGTTGTTAGTAAAATCTATATCAGATTTTTAATAAAGCTTTTGTTATTTTTTTCTAAATTATCCTAATATAAATTTTATTGCTTACGTCTATGTTACCCCTTTGACGAATTAATATATTTTTGAAACATCTGTGTGTATATTTTCCTATAACTCCTGAAAATTCACACGATCTTTTGAGATCATGACACTAGTCGCTCTGTTGTTTTCTACGAAATAATTTTTTGACGTCATAGATCACGTTTCACCTTTTACATGTTACAGATCATGCCTGTTGAATAAAAGGAAAAACGCAAAAAGACAGAAAAAATTACTCAGAATACATTTATAGTTGTATTATCTGTCTTTAAATTTGTGCTTGCTAACCTACAAAAGGAATGTTTAATTACGCACTATTAGAATCACTGAGAATTTAGTATTGCTTTTGAACAATATTGTAGTGAAATTGATCTTTAGCATGAAAACTTTAAACAAGTACGTTTGTGCATAATTTGAAATTGGCCATGATGTCTTGACGATATGTCGTCATTAACAAATACATTGTTTCTTCGCCTCCATATATGGAAAGTGGTTCCCTTGGGAGTTAACAGATGGCAGATAGACACAAGAGCTCAAGCGGAGGGGATGAGGGGGAACTTTCACGTTTGGCTCGCTCCGATAAGTGCCGCACTGCATGGTATAGGTTTATGGGATCTTCAATCGTAAAAAAAATATTCAACTTCACTATTTAGCGTCTTAAACAGGGTTGCAGGTTTAATACGTTTTACCTTAAACAGGGTCAGAATCGAAGGATTTCAGCAGCACAACCCCAACCAAACTTCCTTTAAATCTCCCCCCCCCCCCCCCCACCCCACCCAGAGAAGTTTCCTCCCTTATACATAACGATAACTTGGCAAAATCGGTTAAAGACACACAAGAAAATTAAATATTTGCTCCCACCTGTCACTAAAAAATATCGCATTCATTGCATCCATCAAATTATTCAAATTCACACTTGCACGTAATGTAGTTCAATTATATTCTAGCATTTAAACATCATTTTCCCTTGAAATCATAAAATTTAAACTGAGGACACATTTGAACCACAAGACACGTAATTGCACGACGCAAACAAAGCGGTTGAGAGTTTAGCTGAAGAGGAGGAAATGAAATTACTGGAAAAATATTTTTGCTCGACAGAATTAATTGGACAAGTAGACGACCATTTACTACTTCTTTTGGTTTCTCACATTTTTCTATCGATTACAGCAGTTCTGGGAAACGCTCTAATTCTACTCGCTCTCTATAGAGAATCTTCACTTCATCCGGCATCCAAACTGCTCTATCGTAACCTAGCGATAACTGATATATGTGTTGGTTTCACGGTGGATCCTCTTGGCATTATACGCTTCACGCCTATGGCGAACAAGCAAGGGCATATTTGCTACCAAGTATATAAGTGCAGTGTCATCATTAGCTATGCTTTGTGTTCCGTGTCTTTGCTGACAATGACTGTATTAAGCTTGGACAGGCTTCTCGCCTTGTTGCTAGGACTCAGATACAGACAAGTTGTAACTTTGAAGAGAACGTACGCAACAATAACCCTGCTTTGGTTGGTATCCACAATCAACGCAACTATGTACCTTTTGAATCCCCAAATCACTTATTTGTCTGCCAATATAGGTATAGCACTGTGTTTAGTCACCTCAATCCTCGTTTACTCAAGAATTTTTCTCACTCTGCGTCACAACCAAATCCAAGTACAGGGTCACGTTTCTCAGGCACAACAAAGACAAAGCCCAGCAATTCCACTGAACATAGCTCGGTATAGAAAAGCAGTTTCCAGTGTACTGTGGGTGCAAGTAACAGTAGTTGTTTGTTATCTGCCGTATGGAATAATGGAAGCCGTGACATTTCAAGAAGATGTATCTTTGCCTGTTTACATTGCGAGCGAGTATGCCTCTGCTCTAGTTTACTTAAACTCGTCGTTAAACCCGTTGCTGTACTGCTGGAAGATCAGAGAAGTTAGGCAAGCGGTGAAGAACACACTCAGGTTAAACTGCTGTTCATCAAGTTAACTTGACTGCGTATTTTGAATTGAAAGGCTTTGACATAAGGTTCAAACACGATAGAATGGGGCAAGAGAAATGCCTTTCTGAGATCGTCATTAGATAGATTAAAATCCAACTTCAGCTTTTGTACATTATTTGGGAGACAAGCCTTCTTTTTGATCAAAAAAGGATAATAATCTTTTGATTTCTTTTTTGCTATATCGAAAACGCCGCCATTGATTTTAAAGGAAGGTATTGCATTAAAGGTATACTCGAATCCGAGCGATTAAGAACTTTTAAGTTGGTTGGTATTGAATGTCTCATACTAGTCCATTCAAGGAAGTTTGTATTTTTAACATTTTTTGCGATCTGTTCGCAGGATTCCGTACTGCTGAGATCAAAATGTAAGTCTCCTATTTCCCAGATACCAATGTCGTAATATTTCTTGTAGAAAAAGGGCTTGTCGTCTATTCTCAAGTCTCGATTATTTGTTATTTGCCGTTTAGTATCGTGGCAGCTTTGACTCCTCAAGAATATGTACCTTTATCTGTTCTTAGAAATATACCACTAAATTCGTTATAAACCCGTTGCTTTACTACTGACAAGTTTTGGTATATCACTGCTTTCATAACATAAATTGACTTTCTAAACCATTTTCTTCTAGTTGTTCAGTTTTTTCACTCGGAAAATTGGTCTAAATTTGCCGCTTGAACGGGAAACTTTGCCAACGCTCCGTTGGCTTTTTTTTTTTTTTTTGGACTTTGCGCATGCGCATCTGATGGCGACTCAAACTTTGACGCAAAAAAAAAACAGCCTTACCAAAGATAAATGAACGTTGTATAATGCTCAAGCTTAGGACACTACCTCAGCAATGGGAGATACAAGGAAGTATGTATATTTTACTGATAAACACGTCGCAATACGTCAAAGTGACAAAAGACCACCCGCCTTCAATAACATAATAACATGATATGTTTTTCTCTTCAAATAGATGAATGACGTTTCATTTTAATTTTCATAAAGCCATGTGGTTGGGTAACCAAATACTTGAGAACTTCTACATTATAAATCCAGTAAATTATTAAAATACACATTTGAGGGTATTTTCACGGCGATAATATGGCGGCAGAGAATTTCGCTGGAGAGGAAGAAACAACAACCATTGCGGAATTTCTTTGCTCTGCCGAATTAAGACGACAAGTGTACAACCATCTAATAATTCTTCCAGTGCTGCACATTTTTGTTTTCATTACTGCGGTTTTGGGGAACACTCTGATCTTAATTGCTCTCTACAAAGAAAATTCACTCCATCGGCCGTCCAAAGTGCTGTATTGTAACCTAGCAATAGCCGATCTCTGTGTTGGTATCACTGCAGTTCCTCTCGCTGTTCTACGCTTCATGGTTATGATGAAGAGGAAATGGAATATTTGTCGCCTAGTATTTCACTCAAATTTTATTATTAGCTATAGTTTGGGTGGAGTGTCGTTACTGACGACAACTACAATAAGCCTGGACCGGCTTCTCGCCCTTGTGCTAGGGCTCAGATACAGACAAGTTGTGACTTTGAAGAAAACCTATGCAACTATAACCACACTTTGGTTTGTAGCCATTGTCAGCGCAGCGACTCACCTCTTTAATACCCTCATAACTTCATGGTGTGGGAACATAGCTATATTGCTCTGTGTGGTCATCTCAATCGTTTCTCACACAAAAATTTTTCTTACTTTGCGTCACAACAAGATTCGAGTACAGAGTCACATTTCACTGGGGCAACCGAGTCAAGCATTTTCTCTGAACAAAGCTCGATACAGAAAGGCAGTGTCTAGTGCACTGTGGGTGCAAATAACACAGGTTGTTTGTTATTTGCCTTATTTTATAGCGGTGGCTTTGATGACACGAGAAGGTTTCGCTTTACCTCCTTACCTTGCTAGGGAGTATACCACTACTCTCGTTTTCGTAAATTCGTCATTGAACCCAATGTTGTATTGCTGGAAGATCAGGGAAGTCAGAGAAGCAATGAAAGAGATAATCAGACCAATTTGCTGCCTATGGAGTAAAGAACTTGATACACTCTCGTTCTCGCGGAGCGAGCGGCCAGAGGCCGCGAGCGAAGCAAGTTCATAATCTCGTCGCGCGCGAAGCGCGTGGTCTTAGCCAGCTGCAAACTCGAACACCCCATCTTTCTCTATATGAATCTATATATCGCAAGGTCTTCGCCCTGACGTCATCTAGTGTGTGACACCACCGAGCAGTTTGTGTTTCCAGGCAATATGGCGTAACTCAATTACGAGCCACGGAGTGAAAGACGACAACAAGAAACCCGCGGAGCAGAGAGAAAATCGCTTAGCACAGCAAAGGCAACGCCGTCAACAAGAGACAGAGAAGAGGCTACAGCGACCACAAATATGTACAGAGGCATCGACAAAATACCACAATTATCCTGCCAACGAAACCGATGAAGAGAGGAAAAACCGACTGCCGACGCTTCAAGAAAATGCCGCCAATAGAATCCGCAACGAAAGCCAAACTCCATTTTTCTTTCGCCTTACCATCCCTGATATTTTATGGGCCTCCCCCGAGCTTCGCGAGATTCTGCGATCCAAGTATTTCTAGTTAAAGAACTTCACACACTCTTGAAACTGGGCAGCAAGGCTGGCGCAGTGATGAGAGCACTCACCTTCCACCAATGTGGCCCGGGTTCAAATCCCAGCGTCGACGCTATATTTGGGTTGAGTTCGTTGTTGGTTCTCTCCTTTGCTCCGAGCGGTTTGTCTCCGGGTAATCCGGTTTTCCCCTCTCCCCAAAAATAAACAATTCCAGCAAATTTCAATTCGACAAAGAATCAGGTAGACGAAGAGCCACTATGTGAACATTATAAACTGTAAATACCCTTAACTTTACAATCTCATTGGAAGATTTTGACCTTTTGTGTGTGTTTTTTTTTTAAAGTAGGATAAGCGATCATGCTTAAATGAAACGATAGTGAGGCCGTGAATAAAAATATGAGTTATGACGAACCAAGAGCGGTCTACTTTTTTCTCCCTTTCTCTCTTTTCTTTCAGTCTTTCTCTTTTCTTTTTTTTTTTTTTCAGTTTTGCACGTTTTAGCACCTGTTATTATACTTCATGCTCTTAGGTCCCTACGCAAAGAAGACTCTAATAAAAATCGGGGAATTACTTCACACGAGAGTTTCAACCAGTAATAGCTTTTGTAAATGATGGAGGGGCATTTAAGGATATACTCGAAATCTTTCGTCCCGTCTCCAAAACCATATTGGATTGGCCTTCTGTTCCGTCATAAAATCCGTTTTCGGCACATTGGAAGCGCTTCTACAATGCATCGCTCGTAGAAGTGATATACTTAGTGCTGTATCGGTTTTTGGCCAGCGTTGTACGTCGTGGCTCTTCACATTTACCCGGTATACTAGATCGCATTTGTGCAAAGGATGATTCACCCTCACTCCGCGGCTCTTAGTATAAACAGGGGACATGGAAGCTGGAGGCATCGAGGTATCCTTTTGACATTAAATTTTTGCAAAGCTTGGAAATTTTATCATTATTATTATTATTATTATTATTATTATTATTATCATTATCATTATTAGCTTTTTAGGCCTTTTTTTAATTGTAACTTAATGTAAAGCGCTTTTGAATATCTTATAGTTCTAGAGCTATACAAATTCATTATCATTATCACTATCATTAAATTGGAAGACAAATGTTTCACAAAGTTGAAGTGGGTGGAAACGCGAAAACAAGAAGGAATCTCCTCTCGTTTTACTGCTGTTTGTGTTTACTAGAGGTGATATGCATAATTGAAAGAAAAAAAACAGTTAACTTTAAAAGTATATGAACATGCTAGCCCACTTCGATTCACCGTTAGTTTTAGCTCGTCACCTTACTTCAGTGACGTCGCTTGTTACAAAAACTCATAAGATCTGTACACAAATAGGTTTTTTTTTTCTCATCTGACAGAGTTAATAATGACGAACAGAGCACTATTAGGGTAAATTAGGCAAGCTTATTAAAGGTTCGAAAACAGACAAGAGAGAATTTCCTCTCTTTGCTATCGTTTTACCTCTACTTCGTATTTATTAGAGATTTTATACAAATATAAGACAGAAAAAAAAATTTAAAACTTAAAAAGCCTTTCATGCAAGTTCAAAATCACCTGTCTTCACCATTATTTTATGGCGCCTCCTTCTACTTCAGTCATGCCGCTTGTTAAAAATTTATAACATCGGGACGCAATTGGCCCATTATTTTAACTGGCAGTCAACAAGATGACAAACCGAAAGCTTGATGAGCGTCGCTAAGGCTAGGTTTTGACAATTCGAGTGTGGTCTTATTCCGTGGCTGAATTATTTATTTCGTGAGCTAAAGACACCGCGTGAATTAAATGTATCAGTGAACTCTTGTTAACGAGGAATACCGCGCATTAAGTCAGTGATAAATCCATTCAAAACGGGAAATTATACAAGTGAAAATTATTTTTTTATGGACTAGCCCCAGAGAGGGTTTGCCCTCTCTTACTACACTTCAGCTGTCTTTGCGAAGGATCTTGATTGCGCTTTTGACGACATTGGTGAGGTTAGGGTTTAATTATTGGTATTCAAACAATCAAGGCTGGAGAATCCTTAAATATGTCTCATGGTTTCAATTTTTTGTCTTTGGTTTAAACAGATTAATGGTTGTTTTCTTTATACTTCTATTTCCTTTTATCTTGCATATGGCTCTGACACAAAAGACTACCAAAAAAAGAAGAAGAACCACGATAATTATAATAAGGTGCTAAAAAGCTTGATGCGCGTCAACGAGGATTTGTTTTGACGATCGACATTATGTCACTCATTATTCATTTTATAAAAAAGGCCAATTTGAAAACCTAAGCTTATGAAAATCTCGAGGGATATATCAGCTGATATATCCCTTCAGTGTGTAGTGGAGATTATCAAGGATGAGCCAGGGATGGGTATTAAATTGAAAACAGAGAAAACCATGAGGAATTAAACCTAACAAGAACGCCGGTTAGATTAATATTAGAGTATTTTCACCTCATCAAGAAAGCAATAAAACACTACAGCTGTCAACATTTGGAGTTAGATCATTTAGCGTTTAATCATTTTTGCTCACATTTGCTGTTACCTTCAGGAAAAAATTACTTCAAGACCAATAGATTTATACTTGAAACTGATTATTAATCGATTCTTGGACAGACCAACATCCTGTGCTAATAGTGATAATTAATGTTTGTAAACATAGTTTTTGTTATTCAAATATATCAACCACCGTATCTCGTTGGCATATATATATATATATCATATAGCAGACATAAACTTAAGAAGTACAATTTCACATGTCAAAGACTTCATCGATAAAGGTTGTAATGAATATCTCAACAGTCAACCGTGTATTTGAAAATGAGACTTGGTCGATGGGCAGTGCTATTTCCAAAGCAGAAGGAATCTGGTTCTGTGTTTGCTTTGCCCTAATACTCATCTCTATCGTCCTGGGAAATCTCCTTACAATTATCCTTTTTGTAGCCAAGAAGAGACTTAGAAAGAAAAGTCTGTTTCTGGTCGTCAATATGGCGTTTGCTGACTTGATGTTAGGAGCGGTGTCCTTACCAATTTACATCTACTTACTAGGAAAAGAGCATCATTTATGGAAAGCGCAGTGGAGTACTTCTTCGGAGAGGTTTTACCGATTTTTTGACGACCTCTTCATGCAGTTGTCTCTAATTTCGACGGCCATGATATCGGGTGAAAGATTTTACGCCACATATCACCCATTCAAGCACCGAACACTATCACAGCGAGCATATCGTGCGTTAATTTGTCTAACGTGGATTCTTGGCTCGATAGTTTCTGCGATACTTTTTGCACTGTTCGAAACTACTTCGTTCAGAGGATTCGCGTATTTTTGGTTGCCCTACACTGTAATTATGACCTGCTCAATATGTGGATGGAACATCGCCATTTGGAGAAAGGTTCACAGGGGATATACTGCTTTACAACAGCCAAACAGAGTCAATCAAAGCAAACGCCTGACAAAAACTTTGCTCCTTGTGTCATTTATTGCTCTGTTATCTTGGCTCCCGCTAATTGCTGTGAACGCGGTCATCTTCGTCCGTCCCTCGCTAGTAAGTGGACGGTTTTACTACCTAGCGAATATGTTAAATTTTTCCAACTCTTTTGTGAATCCACTTTTATACGCTTTACGAATCCCTGACTTTAAAGACGCTCTATTCTCGTACTGTTACAGAAAAAACCAAACACTTAACTCGTCTACAAGTGAGCTAGAAAAATATAAAAGACCCAACATTATGAGTGCAACGGAGGGTAGAGCAAGACCTGCGATCATGGCGTTGGACAATGATACAATGGAAACCAGATTGTAATTAATCAACGCGCGAGAACGATACCGATTCTCGAGATGTCACTCCCAGCGGAAGCAGTACTGGGCCAGAGGTGAACAATTTAACTTTATTGCCACCACCATAGTTACGCGTAGTCTGCGAGCCCCCGCGAAGCTATCTGGCGAAAGAGAGCGCGCGTAAGCCAGACTCACTTTCATCCTCGGCACAATTTTCCCACGTGGAAGAGTGAATACAGATTTTAGCGTAACTTAACGCTTCACGTTTTCCCTGAACTGTTTGCGCGCGTGCACACGCACTCTTTCGTGTGGGCATTCTTAATAGAGTGATGAAGAGGAAAAAGCCTAAAACCTAAACCGCGCAAGAAAATTTTCCTGGACATTCACAATTGCAGGCTAAACTATGACGTTTATGTAATGCACTTATCAAGTTACACAATTAGCCAGTTAAAAATAGAGCTTGTTGCTGTGTGACAAAATAATTCAAGAGTCAAGGTCGCATTGTCTGGGGAGTCAAATGATCATGTTGACAGTTAACAACACTTAATTAAGCCGAGGCTACCGAGATAAATTCTTCGCATCGGATGACTCTTGTTGATATGAAAGCTTGTGTTGATTAATCGCGTGCCCAGATCTCTTGTCCACGAAGGCGACGGCTTCGTCGACGAGGACCCCTTACTTGTTAGACTCAGCGCGCGCGAAGCCAAGTGATCAACGTAAGTGTTGACGCAGATTGTTAAAATTGACCAATCATAGGGTATATACACCAGGAGATGGTTTAGCGGAATGAGGTATTGAAAACAATGCCTACAGGCTCCACTTCACCGTCTCTCCCCAGCCCCCACGCGTTTTTCTTTTTTATCTTTCTCTATCCGCTTTCCCTCCTATCTGGAAAAGGCTACAAAAAGCCATATCGTATAAAGGGTTACTAAGCAAGAGGGTACTCACTGTTTCACTGTAGTTTCCAGAGAGAGCCAGTGAATTGTTAATAGTGGTTTTTCCGAGGATTTTACCAGCCTGGAAATGCGATACAACAGCCATTGAGTTACCAAGGCCTTCGGCTATAGAGTCAAGCTTCCCCCAAAGATCAGTGGAGTGGCATTAGTTATAGAGCAAACTTTGGTGGACCATATTGTAAAGAGTCTCATTCAGTCGAAGCTGCGTAAAGTAAATAAACGCTACTTGCTATGTGACCCCAATTAGCGCTAAGAAGCGCAAGAACGCTTAGACACCCTAATAAAGTTGATGACGATGATGATGTTTCGTCCTTTACTCACCTCTTTCTATACTATTTAGGAAAAAATAGAAATGTGATCGCAACTTAAACGCCCGAGGGTAGGCAGTGTTCACTCGCTAAAAATCCTACAGTAGAGTGATGTGGTCTGTATTTGAATCATAGTTCAATTTAGAATAACAAGTTGTGACCATTTAACAACAGGTGAAATAATATACCGTAAAATTCCGAAAATAAGCCCCTCCAAATATAAGCCCCCCAAACCGGTAACGGAAAAAACCCTCCGTTAAATCGTCCCTCCAAATATACGCCCCCGGAGTGCTTGTACTTGGAAAACTGCCCTCAAATACAAAGTAAAACAAAGCAAAAACGGTAAATTTACTTCCAACTATAAGGCTAGCCCAATCAATTTTGAAACGCAAATTTTCCTCCGTAGATAAGCCCCTCCGAATATAAGTCCCTCCAAAAATAAGCCCCTCAAAAAGGGTCTCTGAAAAATATAAGCCCCGGGGCTTATTTTCGGAATTTTACGGTAAAACAATTCTTAAAAATATGAAGACGCTTTTTGAAGTAACTTATTTTCTCAATTAAATAGCCTGGCGTTTATTTTAGATTTAACCTAGAAGGCGGTGTTTTTCTGAAACTACAGTTTATTCCTGCCCGGAGTTTAGTAAGCAACATATATTTATTATTCTTATCAGCGGTGTATCTTCCCCTTACCTACAGTTTATTAAACCAAGCTAAAGGGGCTTACTTACAATTCGTCTAGTTAGAACTCGCTTATATTTGGTAAAATATTGAATTGGTTAAATCAATAGGCACCTGGGTCTCAGCATCACATTCATCAGGAACAGCGGAGAGCATAGACAGAGCATGCGCAGTTTCTCTGACGGTTCCAACATTGTCCATTGTAATTTCAGAGAGAGTCCGGCTCATGCGGTTACAGATCTGAGGGGAAAGCACAGCGAAAATGGAAGGTTTAGTATCAAAAGGAACTGGAGTACTCTGTAAAAAAGAAATATGAAAATTTGGTTTTACAGTAGAATCCGATCAATACGGACACCAAGAAGACATGGCATGGTGACTGTAACATCCGAGTGTCCGGATTAAAAGGGCCCTCAAAAGAAACGCCACGGACTCATGTTTTGTGGATATAAAGACTAAAGCAGACACTTTTACGAGTAAAAGTTGTTTGATTACTTAACTATTACTGTAACTTGGTCAAGTTTCATATAAAGAAACATCACGATCACTTATCATAAAGGGAGTAATTGCTGCAATTGTATTTTTAAGCATTTCCTTCTTCTATCCCCCATCTTTAACCCTTTCACTGCCAGAGTGAATGTTGGAGTCCCTTAAGGTAGTTCTAACTTTTGAGTCTGTGGACAAAATCCTATGATGTGACCATTCAAATGAAACCTCCCTGCCTTTACTTTCAAATGGTGCTATTTGTTTCCAAAATTTTAAAAATCGAAATTTGGGGAAATTGTTGAATTTTGCCCCTTGGCACTGAAAGAGTTAAGCAAGTCACCTTTTGTAGAGGGAACGTCCACGGAGGATTTTACGTTTACTTAGCTAGAATCAAATTTGAGACCCCAGAACTGGAGGTTTTCATTGTTCTCCTGGAAATTAAAAACCACCGCGAAATAGAAATTGCAATAACAAACGGAAATCTCAACAAATACAGAAATAAGTCGACCACCCTGTGCATTTCTGATTAGTGTTGATTTATAACAATTTAGCAAACGCGCGCTCTATTTTTTTTCTATTTGTTCTTCCAGTTGTTTTGTTAAACTGTTGAACTTTCGTATTTAGCTTTTTTTTTTACTGTTTCGCCTCCTTTCTTCGCCCTGTTATTGTAAAGTTTATTGTAATGTTATGTTGAAGTATGTTAAATACGTAAAATTTTAAAAAAGTCACCTTTTGTCACTTACGCTCCGTCTTGTCATCTAAGGTAAATAAATTCATTTGGAAAAACATACAGGCTGTAATCTATAACAGGGGTCCAAGAGAGAATAAACTAAGAGATCGAATCCCCCATGCATCACTCTCTTCCCACGAAAATTATTTCAAATCTAATGCGTGATTATTTTAAGGACGGCACCTTATTGGTTGGTTAGAGTGGCTCAAAATGAACAGAAAGGTGGAAAAGTGTTCCTAGCATCAGTGGACCATTGGTGACCAATTAGCAGACATTTAGCCAACTTTGGGATCCAAATGAACGAGATGCCCGTATCGCTGATAGAAGAAACATTAACGCAAAATTTATAGAACAGCGGAAAGTGTTCCTAGCATCAGTAGACCATTAGTGACCAATTAGCAGACATTTAGCCAACTACGCGATCCAAATTGCTGCAGAAAAAAAGCCACCCTCCACCTTGTCACCTTCTATGCAATTATATTCAATATTTTCTGACAGAGATTGTTTGCTTATTATTATTGCTGTTGTTATTCTTATTATTAGTAGTATTATTAATATTAAAGTGTTGTTACATGTAATAACAGAACAGTGAGGTTGCTATTTCATCAAATTTATTTTTTCACAAAGAACAAACCCTATGCCCTTCTTTGGGCAAATGTACATTTAACAAAAAAATGAAACGTGCCCAGGTTTACAGAATTTACTTGATATATGGAAGTTCTTTTTCTGCTTCATGTCTCTTCCTCGTTTATGCACATTACTTTCTTCAAGGTGCTTTTCACAATTTTGCGTAATTCTCGATATCGCCAACAGTAAATGAGCGGATTTAATGAAGAATTTAGAAGAACAAGGAAAATTGAAGCCGCTTTAGCTTTTAAACTTGGCAAACTTTTGTTAGTTATAAGCACAATTTCAGACGAACAATACGGAAGGTAACAGGCTAGGAAAACAAGGAAGAGAAATATGACATTATAAGCGATCTTCTTTTGTCGTAGTACCTCCACTGCTTGGCTATTTTGTATCTGATGTTGGCCTACTATTTGATTTTGGTGATGTCGAACAACTTTGCAAATATAAACGTAGGTTGCAGTCGTCAACACAAGGCCTACAAATGAGAGTCCAGTTACCATGTCATTGCCTTCTGGGAGTGAAATATATACTAAGGCAGAGACGGCACTTGTTAACCATAGAGATACCAGGGCTATAATGACACGTTTTGAAGTGACAAGTTCTTGGTATCGAAGATGGAGCGAAATAGCGAGAAGTGTATCGGCAGCAATTGCGATCATATTCAGAAAGGATGCACATCCAAGTAGAACGACGGGGAAATAGAACGCAGGCAAAATCGCTGGACAGAGTAAGTCGGTGCGGTCCTGGTCGTCCGTCGATGCCATTTGCAACGCCACGGCTATAATGACCCCCATCAACGGTTGCGACAACATTCCCACAGCAATGTCCGAACAAGCAAGGCTTGAAAACATTTTCTTGGCATTAGCGGGTATCGATGAGGATTTCGACAAGGCGTGAAGAACTAACACGTTTCCAAGAGCTGCCATCGGAGAAAACAACAAATGTAAAACACTAAAAGTCACCATAAAATTTCTCTCATTGCGAACGAGTGTTTCTAATTCCTCTAATAGTCTGGAACAGGACTGGGCAGACATAACAAAGTTTGCTGAACCCGGCTACATAAACACCGAATCTACATAACAGCAACTTCGAACCGCTTTCCTTCCGGTACTACATCCGTGCGCTGTTGTAGTTTCAATGTTAACTATTATAAAAAAAACTGAAATAAAAAAGAAATCGTTCTGTGATACTTTGTAATAATCGTCGCACTTTGTGATAAAATAGCTGTCGAACCTTGTAAGAAAATTTTCTCTTTCTGGAATACCTGTCGTTATATGTACCAACACTTATCGCACTAGATTTCAAAATGTTTAAGCTTAAGTAAACTTTAATTTGCTACATCTTCTAAATTTTCATTAAATCTACGTCTTTCTTGATGGCCTCATCCAAAAGCAACAATGAAGAGAGTACTTTCCATTAGCGAGGGACACAAATCAAGACATTTCTTACTAACTGGTGAAAACTTTTACAAATTGAATTGAGTGGAAGATGTAACGAAGGACTACATTCATACTTGTCATACGTTTATCCATGGGACGTTGGGTTATGCGGGGTGATGTTTATGCTGAAAAGCCAAACTTTGGCAGGTGTTTTCCAGACAAATAACTAATCGAAAAGAGGGACTAACCTCGTTGCACGTGGCAACGCAACCAGCAATCCATTAACTTCTCAAATCAAGTTCTTTCCGGCCATCAACATGCGTTGTAATATTATAACAGCTGCCGGCCATGGATTGCTGAACACGTGTACATAGAACTGAAACTGAAGGCGGACTCAACACGGCATTTAGTGAAACAGAAAGTGTGACAAGCCATTTCCGAGTTCAAAAAAGTATCCAAAACCTTTCTTCTGAAAATGAGTTTTATTTACATGAGAATAAAAATCATTTTTATATCATTAGTTCGCACTCAGCCTGCCTCGCTTTGAAACAAAGGCTAGAGGCAACTCGGAAATGGCCTACTAGAATCATAACAAGATCTGTCAAGCATTTTTCTTGAAACTTGTTTCTTAAAAGAGTTCCTTAAATTTAAAAATTTACAGTTGATGCTCTTGCAAACGTCAGTCAAGAATTTTGAATAATAAATATAAGTCCAGCTGGATTTTTGAAAACGAGAGCGCTGCATAGACCTCTTCCGCCTTTTTTCGAAAAAACTAAGAGTGCAATAATTACTGTTTTTCTCCTCTCCTCCTTCGTTTCTCCTTGATCTTTCTATTTTTCCTTTCCTTTGCCTTTGCTTGTGTGATTTTTGGGCATATAGGACGCAAAAAAATCCTGCCTTTTGGCCCTTTTCCAATCAAATGGCTGCAAATTTTGCTAGGTACGTTTTCAAAACTCTGGCTAGAAGTATATGCAATCGAGAACACAACTCACAAAATTTGAAGTTCTTCAATCAACACTAATTTCGACATGAACATTCGCTGCGCTGTACTAAATCCGGACAGTTGTATTCAAACAAATGAAGAGAATTTGTGTCATATTCAACATTTTTTGGTTTTGGTATTAGTGATATTTGCACTACAGCTTTAGAGATAAGCGATACACTGAGTACTTTGAAATTTCTCCGTGGAATATTAGGCTTTCGTCCAAGGTGATATCAACACACCGCACTCCTCGAAAGGAATCTATTCTTGATTTATTGTGATTCTAATAAGAGAGAAGTGGTGATCACTGTGTCAGGAGGCTGACTGACAATGGATAACACTATAACAATGATGAAAGTTGTTCTCTTGGTGGCTCCAAGGCGGAAATAGATGCAAAGGATAAATATCCCATCAGACTAAGGAATAAAGAGAAACAACACTCAGTCTGATCATGGAGACGTCATCAGTTTCGAAGGTCAAGGACAACTTAGTCAGTTAAAATGTGCAGGGTGCAGAGATGTTTCAAACCACATTAGAACAAGACCTCCAAAAAAGGGGGTTCATTTTAACCACCAAAATTGGAGTGATTTTTTTTGTATAATAACCTATTTTTCTTTTCCAAGCTGAACAGGCTATTTTTGGGTATTTAAATGACAAATTTCAGCCTGTAGGTTCTTAATTCACCAGGTTCTTACATGTAAGCTTTTACTGTATTTTGAGAATTATAGATTATAATCACACTTTTTCCAGCTTTAGTGCAGAGCTACTCCTATCCCGTCATGGGAATGAGATAAATTATATCAGTATATTATCATTTGAAGTTGTATGATCGTATAAGTTAAATTAGTCCTGAATTGTCATGAGTCGTGACTAAAAATGTTAACTCCATGCAAGAATGGTGTTTTCGTTTCAATTCCGTTTGCAAGATATCAGTTTACGAAATACGGTTTGCGCATACCGGGACCATTTTTAAGTCGGGGATGTGGCGTAACTTCTACCATTATGGATAAAAATAGGCAAGTTAGCAAGAAGCCATTGGCACTCCTTTTAACTGGGGCATTTCCGGTGCAGCGCATCCCCTTTCCCCAGGAATCCCTCTGTAGCTCTGCCCCTAAAAATATAGCCTCCCGCGTATAGACGTCCCGTCCTTTTGGCTCGTCACGCAGTAAGCCCTAAGATAGTATCACAGTACTACGTGACTAATTTGATCTAACCAAAAATTCCAAACATTATTGTCGTTCTACGCTTATAAAACGTGACAGGGTCAAATTTTGGTGAAAGACTGTTAGCAGTAAATTTGGTTTAAGTTTCGTTTCTGTCGAATGTTGCATTTTAAGCCCCTTTGACTATCCAAGTGAAAATGTTTCCATTTGATGGCGCGATTTTCAAATAGCATATTCCTTTCCTGTAAGAAATGACTTGCCACACGCAGGGAGAGAGAAGAGCAATATAGACATCAGAGAGAACTTTGCTGTCACATGTTAGAAGAGAAAGCACTTTTTAAAAGGTTTGAACTTTCTCGTAAAATGAAGTGAAACCTCGATAGCGGCTCATCCTACCATCTTTTTGAAGAAGACAATGAATAAGGCGCCACATGATAGCTTCAGTCAGAGACATTCTCATTCAAAGGATGCGCACGCAGACCGACTAAACCTTAAACCTTAAAACAAACGGATCGTAGCATCGGATTTTTCCCATTTTTTAGGGTTAAATATAGAACTAATACCCTCACACAAGAACGTTAGTTTTCCTTACAAGTCTGTTTACAAGATTTTGTTTTGAGTTAATGATCCACCCTCCCCACCCCCCGATAATAAAAAAGGTGCTGCCCCATCGTAGGGGATCAGGAAACCTTACCTGATCCGTTTTCTATTGTCTTCTTGCTGCACAAGAAAGCGCCCACATTTTTCTGTTGGGCTTTGCCCTCACGGGCAGCCCAATAATGAGCACGATTCGGTCAATGAGGCCGGAGAAAAACTAAGGCAAAAAAACGGTGTAACCTTGACCCGAAAATTCTTATGAAAATCTTGTTCATCTATCCACCTACCTTTCCTTTCATTTAATCCTTAGATCTAGTTTCCCTAAAAACTTTTCCCACCGAAATGTAGCCTATTAAAAACCCACCAAAAAAAGTGAGGATAGAAAGCGAAAAGCGCTTGCCCGAACTTCGGAAGCTGTACTACCGGTAAACGGCTTTATGGCAAGTTTTAGTTCTTTGTAGCAAGACAAGCTCAGAGAGTTACCAGAAAACTGCTCGACTAGCTTCAAAACGCGTTTTTCGGTGAAATTCCTAGGAGCGAATTGGGTAAACCTATCGGTAAACTGGCCGTATTATCAACAACAAACAGCCACAACAAATAGCCAAACTGAAGCTAATTGACGACTGTACAGAACGCATTGCAGGCCTACGCTCGCCCTAAAATGAGAAACTGGGAACTAGCCACGTTTCACGAAATTCAAATGAACATTCACGAGCCGGCACGCGCCACGTTTTAAGAGAATTTGATCAGCTGATGCATGTCCGTTAGTTGAAAAAGAACATTTTAAATATATTGCAGTCGTTCTTGAGTAAAGGGAGAGCTTATTTTTTTAAGCAAACAACCAAATGGATCATGGAGGCTCAAGGATTTCACCGAACCAATCAATCTTTACGCAAGCGGTCGCTTCTGCCATCGAGGATTTTCACCCTCTTCTGGTCGGCAGGCGAAGCCAGCCTCCTTCCCTTTCTGCCCATGTATTTCCGTTTCATCGGACTTACAGCTTTTCAGACCGGAATTCTTGGATGTACAAGGCCGTTGGTAAACTTTTGGGCTTCCCCTTTGTTGAGGATTCTGGCCGAAAGGACAAACAAGCGAAAGTTTTTTCTTCTCTCGCTTCTATTGGCTGCCGTGATTTCTAATATTTCTTTGGGATTTACAAACACAGATGATTACGCAGCGAATTTTCGCAAATATGTATGCAAGAGAGCAGGGGATTCTGATTTAGATTTTAATCGAACTATATCAAGAGTCAATGGATCAAACTTTAGTCCCTTGAATGCGTCGACGAAAAATTCAGGAATAAACAACCCAACAGGTGTAATCGACAAATCGATCGTTACATCATTATCGAACCTTTCATCGCCCGGAGGTGCTTCAACACAATTACATGACACTGGTGTAATGAACCACAACATGGACGGTCCTTTAGAAAATGACATTAAAAACTTTGAAGTCATTAACTCCAATTCAAGTGGAGACCAAGTAATTCATTCAAAGTTAGTATTGGCACACCATGTTAATAATTCACTAACTATCAAAGAATCCCTGCATAATAACATTAACCAACTGGAAGTACAAAGTGAATGGTACCTCGCGTACGGTTTGAAAATAGACCACACCTTTAAAGTTCTTCTGACCCTGGTGTTCTTTTGTGAACTTTTCTCATCTCCTATCAGTTCTATTGGCAGAAGTATATCGTCTGATATTATGCGACAGAGTCAGGGGTCCCGATTGTGTACCAGTGTCTGGACGTCCGTTGGGACAATGCTTGGCGGTGGGGTTCTAGTAATTACCATTGGATATCACCATTGTGATTTTGGATTAAAAAACAGTTTCTACTTACATTTTTACATTTTTGCCTCCTTCAGTGTGTTGTCCTTTTTTCTCGGCGTATTACTAAAAGAGCATGAGAAGAAATCACATTTGACTTTGAGGTTTGGAAAAACCTTTGCATATCTGTGCTGTGACATAAACATGATCTGTTTTCTTGCTGTGCTTCTGGTGCTTGGCATGGCAGAGTCTCTCATGTACAACTTTATGATGTGGTATCTACAGGACATTGGAGCATCAATTGTTGTCATGGCAACTATCATAGTGACATCAGCTTTCTCAGAAATTCCAACAGTGTGTATCTCAAAGCGCTTAATTCACTGCTTTGGTCATCACTGGGTGATATTTGTTTCGCTTTTCTGTTATGGAGGTCGCTTCCTTTATTTTTCATACTTCAGAAATCCTTGGCTCATACTCCCCATAGAACTTCTCCGTGGTTTTTCTTACACAACAGTTCACACAGCATGTGGATCGTATGCAGCCACTGTATCACTTCAAGGCACTGAGAAGACTATGAAGGTTATCTTTTCAACAGTTTACTACGGTTTGGGTATGGGCATAGGTGGCATTGCCGTAGCTCTTTTATACCAGCTTCATGGGCCAACAGTTGTGTTTCGCTGTGCTGCTGGGGTATGCGGCATTTATGCCCTTGTGTTTGCCATGCTTCAATGTATTCTTATCCTACCTGATGGAGACAGAAGTGGTGGTAAACTAATGGAATATCAACAAATTAATTTGGATGGCGAGGCAGGAGACATTCCCCTGCAGGCGGACTGGTTAATGGAAGCTCTTAGAGCAGAAGAAGATGGAGAAGATGAGACTCATTTTGTGAAAGGAATAAGATGAAAATTACATTATTATCATATTATTTGAAACTCAAAGTGCAAGATGCTTAAATTACAGTAAATACATCCAGTTGCTAGGATTGTAGTGTTGAATAATATCTAATGGTGAAAATAATACAATGTTTTTCATATGACCTTGAAAAATGGTTTTTAAAATCAAATTAAACAGGATTGCTACAGAATTTTTTATCACAGAAAAAAATTGAATTATAACAGGCACACACTGACATTAGGGGATTTTAATGGTGGAAGGAGTTATTGAAAGCTTAAATTTTTAATGAGCTTTCAGCAACTTTGAACACAACAGAATTAAAATTATGAATTTAAATGAAGGTAAAAATTAGCAAATGAATTAAAAATCTACTTCTCCACATAAAAATAGTTCCACTTCTTATGCTAGTTGAAAGTAAGGAATACAAAATACAATAACATTGATAACAAAGAAGCACCCACTAAATTGTTTATCCAAAACAATAATAAAACTGCAAAAATTATTATTACAGAATTTACAAATTATGTTGTTGCTGACTTCAGATTTGTTAGACTTGCCTTTTAAGACTTACTGGTTATAGAAATATTTGTCTTATGAACAGAGCTCAAAAAAAGTCCCATCTAGTAGTCTGGCCAGGACAAGTAGATGTTACAAGTACAAGTAGATGTTTTTTTTTTTCAAGCCCTAATAAATATTATTGCTTGCAATCATGTAGGCTTTGTCACCAGACCCCAGTTATTTAAAATTAATGTTGGATAGCGCTATTCACCAGGGCCCAGTTCCTCGAAAGATGAAGATTGTTAAGTTTAACCCAGGATTAAGCCAAATTTTAAGGAAGGTTTTCTTGTCTAAGAACATGTAACTGGAGCTTACAAATACTGTTGTCCCTTTACTCCGAGATACTTTAATGGTGACACAAATGTTACTCTAAGCAATACATAGGAAGGTAAAATACAAAATCAGAACATAATTTTAATCCTGGATTAGCGCTTAGAAAAAGTCAGCCTCTCAGGAACCAGGCCCAGATAAATCACCATCCAGCGGAAAAGTATTAGGAAAACCAATTACATGTATGCTATCTCCTGGCCGGGGTTGTTCAAACGTTGGATAGCACTATCCACAGGATAACAATCTATCCATTGGATAGTGCAATTGGTTTCCCTAATACTTATCTGCTGGATAGTGATTTATCCGGTGGATAGCGCTATCCAATGTTTGAACAACCGGGGCCTGGATAACAATTTATTTATCCATTGGATAGTGCTATCCAACATTTGAACAGCTGGGTCCAGGTGTTTTATGTACCTGCATTGCTAATTTAGGAGGAAGATGCGAACCAGTATGGAAATTACAGCCTGCATAACATGGCAGTTTTGCCATGCTACGCAGGCTATGGAAATTAAGGCTAGCAATCCTAGAGCAGTATACATTTTGTGTATGGTCTAAATTATTTAAAATGTAAATTATTCATTTAGAATTAATTTATTTGTTACATATTTACTAGATTTAAGCCGCTCTTAGACTATAAACATTTATTAATAAGTTTGATGAATATTCCTTCAGTTTTAGAAGAGGAGTCAATTAAATGCTCAGTTTATTGAAATATTAGCTCCAGTGAAATCTCTCTACAATGTCCAGCTAACTTTGGATTAGTCATGTTCATGGGCAAAAACACTGCATCTGTACATGTAGCTTTTCCATTAGTGAAAGAGTACCAATTTTGTGGGCTTTGTGCAAAAACAGTTTCTGTAGTACAGCCAATAGTGAAGGATTGCATGGACATACAGGTACCTACTAAATGTATTATAATGCCTATGTGGGTGGCTGAAGTCAAAATAAAAATGATTAGAATTTAATATAACAGTTGCATTTATCAGTTTTTGGGCCTTGGTTCTGTGTGATATTTGAGCGATTTTTTCCATTTTATACTTATTAGACAAAAAAGAAAATAAACCTCCTTAGACCAATTTCAGGAAAAATGCCAGATTGTCTAGTTTCCTTTGATTCTATGTGTTTTCAAGTTAACTTTAAAATGCTAGTCTGTCGGGGACTGCACTTCCATTAAACATTAACTTGTAAGGAAAAAGACTATATGCTTAATTTGATGATTTCTTTGCTAAGAAATTTTACACGGGCTAGGTACTATGACACTGCAATGAATAAAGTTGGTTTAACGTAGCAACACCTGATGGAACCTTCAATCTGCCACATATGATTCACAGACAATTACTAGCTGGGAATTTTATTTCCTGAAAGTCTTCCTTGCTGGCAATGAACAGGAGCTTTTTTCTAGGAAAGTTGAATATCAACAAAGTTTTAAGTAGAAAAACTATTAGTGTGTACAACATTATTATTATACTAGAGGTAATCATTGATTAGAGTTCCGTGTTCATCACTCACAGAAACGAAATTGAGTCGAAAGGAGTCCAGTTTCCCGGCCGAGATGCCCCTGATAAAATTAATAGGGCCAGCTAATCAGCAGTCACACGTGATAGCTCAAAAATTTTTGCCTTTGTGCAACAGGAACACCAGAATAGGATGTGTTCTGACGAACACAATCATTAACTTTGTCAAAAATGACAGCTAGAGATATTCTTTCCTGGTGGTGCCAAAACTGATATTATAATTATTGGGGAAAATATGCGTGGAAGGGTAGAACCAGTGGAATGGAATTTTCAGAGGGGTGTGGGGGGGGGGGGCTCCTAAAAGAAAAGTACTTTCTGTGGGAGGGGTATAACAATTTCCTGGAACCTCACACATTGAGCCTGAAGTAAGGTTTTGAATAATTAGTAATTGGCTGGCCCTGCTTGGGGCAGTTGCATTTGTCCTAAGAAACAAGGGGAAAATAATATGCAAATATATCTGGAAGAAAGAAGGTATACTTGAAACAGGGACCTTATAGTAGAGGGGTGACAATCCCCCTTCCCATCCTACACTCCACACAAGATAGTGTTACCTTTGAATTTATCCAAATCTCAAAATGTTATATCTCAGCTCATATTTGAAATTTGAGATTTCATATTTTTAGCTTTCAACTCCCCTTGAATAGCTCCTTTAAAATTGATATACAAAAATAGGAAGATTCTAAAGTTTAAAATTTATGTATGAATAATGTCAGGAATTGTGACGTCATAGTTTGATGTCAAAATATATGCCAATTTGATTGGCTTGAATATTTTGTACTTTCAGGCCAACTTTAATAAGGAAAGAGTTACAGCCAACAAAGTTGTTGTAAATTAACCAAAATTAAGGACACTTTGTGGTCGATTCTGGGGGGTGAATTAGCCCCGGCTTGCAATGGAAATCAATGCCATCTCCATTATATGAATATTGAATATTGTATCTAAATGTTGAGAAACTGTTTTTCTTTCGATTTAGATATTGGGTTGCTGTTATAGCTATTGGTGTATTTGGTAAGTCAGGTGTAGGTGTGACTGTGTTTTTTTTTTTTGCTTAATTATTATAATTTATTAATAATTAATTTTTAGTCTGTTAGTGATCGGTGAGTGTGTTATGGCTTTGCCTATTTTTCAATAATTATGTGTTTCAGATGTTAAGTAAATTCACAATAAAACCAAATGAACACTCAAGAATAAAAATTAGTAAAAAGATTTTAACACAACATGTAGGTGTCACAATGACATTGTTATAAGGTGACAAGATAAAAAATTAATGTATACAGTCTCAAGCAACAAAATAAACTAGAGAACAAAAGTAACATGTAAATATAACATGGAAATGTAACAACAACATTTCCATGTAAATGTAACATGGAAATATTTTTTTATCAAAAAAAACTGTTTATCAAAAAATGAATAAACAAGTTAAAACAGCCAAAAAGGAGCCTATCTTCACCCTGGTGAGGCTACCACCCTCTCCTCTCCCTGGCAAATTGACACGCTAGTCCTCACAGGGAATCATAAGGTAATTTAAGAACATTGCTGCTTTAAGTTGACTAAGTTAAATGCAAATGTCAATGAATACTAAGTTTATATTCCCTTACTGTGAAAAGTTACGATCACTGTACCTTGTGCTATTCAAAAATACGATTTAACTGCAGCTGATGTTAGCTCTACAGCAGTATAACCAATGTTAAATCTTAAAGCAATGCGTCGCTAGATAGAATATTTTGGTATAATTTTTGCTATTACATAAGCTAAAACTTAAGCTTTCGATAACTTTTTACAAAAAAACCGGGACAGATAAACTCTGTTTACTAGTAATAGAAGATTATACATAAGTTAATTTGTCCTTGTGATCGCTCGTTCAAGCCGCAGGTTCAACATAGCTAGACTGAAAATACAGCTTTTTAACTCGCTTACTTTGAGATTTTACCTTGCCTCGCGACGTCCCTCCTTAACTCCTTCATCGTGGTTATTGCTGTTGTTTACGTTCAGTCATAACTGGCGTTTAAATGACGGAATTTAAACGTGTTACGAAGCAACTGTGTTTTCCAAAATCAAGTCCATCTCGTGCTAATGTGGCGCGCGCTTCTCGAATTTCCCGCGCGTCGACTGTACCCATGATGCACTTGATGTTGTGCACAGGTTACCCAGGTGACAATGCTCCAGTTTTTAGCCAAGAGAGAACTTATTTCAGTGAGCTACTCTTGATTTAGCTTAAATTTTAAAATGCTATTCGTTAATTTTGTCGATCTAGTTCACAGGTTTTTGGCTGCAGCGCGTACCCAACCGCCACAAAAAAAACTCGACAACGGCCAGTTTTTTCAGCGACCGAAGAAAAAGACGAAAAATCCTGGAATGGTCACGAAATTTGATCCGTATAGCCCGTTGTTGATTTTAAATCGCGGCAATCGTATATTGATCGTCTTCCATTTATTCTGCTGCAGTAAGCATAAACTGTTTACGATACTTACGGCGAATGTTGCGATCCTTGTTCGTTTTATCATGTTAACATTTTAGACTAAAAAAAATTATTTAAGTTTTTTTTGGTCTATTTTACCTCTAAACTGTATACCATTATGGCATACAGTAGCCATCAACTTGGCACAATAAACATGTTGTATTTCCCTAAAAATCATTTCTCATATTACACCCCTACCTCCCCATAACGGCCACCGCTGCACAACGGCCACTTTCTTCGTTCTGTCCCCCGGCCGCCCCACCTATTTTTTAAAGGAAAAGCCCTGGGGACGAGGTTGCCCCGGCAAGGTGGCCGTTGTGGAAAGGTTTGACTGTAAATGTTGAAACAAAGGTGCTCTCTTTTGAGAGGTACTGAGAAGAAAAATAGATCGTTCTGGAATACTACTTGGTGCAGTTCCGAGTCGGACATCAAAATCCCGTCTACAATTATTACACCTTGCTGCCCTTGTCGCTTGCCTCTGTTGGGGTTCTGTGAGAGAAGCGCCGACCCTCAGGGTGGGGCTTCAAGGACACCCACCCCCTTTTGTCTCTGAAATCATGCCAAGAGTTTAAAGAGTTCTCTGTAAAATCCATTTTCTGGATCCTCAATTTTTGGCCACAGATTCTTTCGGGGACTTTAACCAGTGAATAAATACTGATGAATGAATATCAACCATTTGAACATACACGAGTTTTCGGACCCCAGAATGTAATAAATAGGCGATTACACTTGGATCCGGCAGGGTGCATGTATTCTAATTTCTCATCAATTTTAATTTCTCTTGCGATATCCGCAAGTAGACGATAGGGGTATTTTAAAAGGTTCAACGTAAGAAAAAATTCTGCACTTTGTGCAGACGTAAAGAACGCCAAATTTTGATGACTCTTCGTGCAAAGCTTTGGTTAAACAGTCGGTTGCGTGTGCCAAGGATTTTCCCTAATATCATCCAATTTCTTTCTTTTCCTTTTCTTAAACAAGAATGTAACTTGGGCTTTTTTCGGGCAAAAAAAATGTTGTATTTCCCCTCTCAGGTTGTGTTTTTTAATACCGTTCGATTAATGGTCACGAGATTAATTAACTAGGTTTTTCTCTAGCTTTGGGTCATTTTTTGTAGAATAAAAAACATTTTTGATGTACAGAGTGTGAGGTACCAGACGGTCTAAGATAGAAGATGCATTGTCTTTGCCGCTACGGGGCGACGAAACAATAAAATGGCTCCCATAAACACAGAACAACGAAGGAGAGTTGCCATAACGTTGCCTAAATCACCTACATTATCCCTTTCTGTGCTTCAATTGTTTTGATGAGAAAAAGAATTAACTACCATTACGAGATTAACATAATTAGATGCTAGCAAATTCCCTGGAATTATATTGAGTTGGCAGGTGATTTAAGCGTTTTGAAAGACTCCCTACTAAGACGTTAAACTATCTTCACTTGAGCACAAATAATCAATTCCCCTTGCAGTGTAATTCACAGTGTTTGCCAGCAGAATATAGTCTAATCGAAACTGGTTCGGTTGTCAAACGTTTGACAGAGATTATCATCTATAGATTCATTTTGAGAACCTAGTGTGCGAAATAGATTGGTGGTGCAATTTGTGATTCCAACGACAGCTGAATCGATTACTTCTAAAGTTAAGAGAAAAAAATCAGTCGCAGAGTATGAGATAGGGAGCGGAAAATTCTGTATGATGAGAAACCGGGCTGTTTGTTTTGAGCGTGCAGTTCTTATATTCTTCTTTTTCTCGGTAAGTTTGACTTTTTTATCACCTAAAAGTACATTTTATTCGGTACAACTTGGTTTGGTCTCATAAATAGAAAGGAAACTGATAGATCTAATTTTTCCCTCAGGTTTCATATACGTCTGCTTCTAGCTGTATGGGCCAAGACTATGTTATACCAGGTATTAGATGTATTACGAAATCTATCTAGAAGCTCCAGTAATTTTTTGTCATCTGAAACATAAGTCATTTCTTGTCTAGTTAATCTCTGTTACAGTGTCGCTGCGTCTGTCAACATCATTTGGATGAAACTTAATTAACTCCATGCTAGTACCTTTTATGTTGTATAAACTTATGAGTTAAAATTACTTAATTGGCCAATTTGAACTATTTGAGAACTTGCGACCCATTAATTTTTCCTGTTCGTTTCAAACGAACCATATTTAGGAGCTTTGTGATAAAACGCTTCTTTAAGTAAACAGTATACAGCCATGTGTCAGCGACTTCTTCATGTGGACTTCTAAAATTTTCAGTATTACTCGGTGCATGGCAGACAAGAACTAGGTATCTCGCTCTCCTCAGTTGTAAAGGATAACTTGAATCTTCCCATTGCCATATACTAAATATATTAGCAATAACCAAATTGCTTTTTTCCACGGTTTTTTAACCAAAAATCTGAAAATTAAGTTTAGTTTTTTATTCATAAGTTTATTTTCGCCTACCGGTACTATTTTGAGATTAATTGTTACAACTCGGCTATTGAACTTTAAGCAAATCGTAAAGTTATTAATTATGAAAGATGTCTAGAGTAGCAGCGAACGATATGCTGCTGCTACCTAAATGCGCATGCTAACTGGAATGCCATTCACTTAGCAATTCACTTACTAAAATTAGATTCCTCTCACGATAAACGGTTTCTGAGCCCAGAAAATATGTGCTATAACTTTCTTAGTTCCTCTTGAATATCCAAAACTTTTTATTTAATGAAGACTCTTTGTTTATCATAAGCACCATGCAAACCTTTTATTTATCCTTTGACGTAATTCAGAGATGATTTATTGATTAAAAGAGGGTATTATACTTACAACAGAAAATTAACTTCACTTTAACCTATAAGAGAAACTCCTTTCGAGGACTTTTTGCTTAATTTTTTTTCTTTCTTTTATTCTGTAGATGTTTTAAGTACCGTGACATTTTTTAAATAATCGACTGTTGAAAACAGTTTTATTAGTCAATTCAGAGCCTTGTATGTCGTAAACAATCAATTGCAGGGAACTTAATAAAGGTCGTTATGACCGTTTTTGTTTGTCTTCATGCATGCTTTTTTATATATGCGCTGCTTGGTTTAAAAAAAGTTGACACTGAGATTTTATCCAGTGATTCAGTTTGTTTGATACATCTTGCTAAAATCAGAAATAAACAGTGGCATTACATGGAGAAAAAATTGCTTAATCTACCTTTTGTTTCATCTGTTTCATGTTCAAATTGAGCGCTTTGATCGCTTTTAGAATCGAAAGCTGGTTATAATCTTAGCAGACCTTTAACGGATTTTGCACTTTTTATACAGGATGAAACTTAAAAACACCTTGTACAGCACAATGCATAGACTCCGAGCAGTCCCCCTTTAGTTCAAAAATTGTTAGGAGAACGCGATATGCGAGTGTGCGATCGCATATCGCGCGCTCAAAGCAAAAGCAAAAGAGAGACTGCTCGAAGTCTACAATATAGAGCACCACAGGAAAAACATTTTAGTTTAAGCATATGGACGACGATCATAACAAAAACAAAAGTTAATTAAAAAGTCCTAACCGAAAACCTTTATCTCGGACTACAAGCTGGCAGTTAAGGGACTGGCTTATAAGATACATGCGCATTATTGGGTAAAAGTCTTTGATGTCATTTCAGGTGTTGATTGGACATCTCGAGCGTAATTTTTACGGGGTATGCGTGAAAAATTTACGTGCGTATATAAAATAGCTAGAGAACACGCGTAAACTTAAAGTTGAGTGAGGTTCAGCTTTAACGTTTACGGGCGACCTTTCATACATCGCCTTTATTTCATTTATTTACGAGCGCAAAGTTTACGTGCGTACGCACGTAAAAATTACACGACCGTGAAAAAAGACCTAAAGGTAAAGTTGGTAGAGGGTCCCTTCTACTAACAATGCCTAAGGACCCTCCATGAACTATGGCCATGGGAGCCATTGTTGTTTTTAGTCATGAAGACATTTTACAAGAAATACGCGTATTTTTTATTCTTATTATTTTGGTGGTTTGATTGTTTATTTTCTTTATTAAGTTACCTTCTGTAATTTCTCTTTAGAGCACCTTCGTTGCGCTTATAGTAATGTTGCATTGGCTTCCTATGGTGGCCAATGTGTCGATGCATCAGCGTCTTCGAGCAGCTGCGGCCTCGTAATAGATGGTAACGCAGAAGCTGGTACAACAAGCTCGGAATGGGCTTACTCGGGTGCGGGAGTGGGTTCGTGGGTTCAAATCAACTTTACTCGAAAGTTCGTAATCAACACCATACGTGTAAAGCAGAGAGCCAACGCAGCTGAGCAAAACAAGGGTCTCAAACTTACGTTTATGGATGGCTCTGAAGAATATGTAAGTAACAAATAATGGAGTGTATTTTTTGGCTGAACAATTTCAGTTTTGCTGGAAGTGAATCATGTTTAAAATTTGTAATGGTGTAGAGAATAGAAAGAGACAATTTTTCATTGTATATAGTAGCGTTTTATAAAATAACTGACATAGTACGCACGTTCTGATTGGTTAAAAACCTATGGTATATTGTGCCGGTTAACTCATAGAAAACTTAAAGTTATTTTATAAAGGCAATAGACCACACTTTCTATGCGTTTATCGGCGTGATAACCCACTTGGTGATTCTCTCGACATCCCAAGTGGGTTATCACGCTGGTAAACCCATAGAAAGTGTGGTCTATTGCTTTAATAGACCATAGAAATGATGTAAAGTGGTCAAAACTTTGTAGCGGTGAAACAAATTTAAAATTCACAACTATTTACTGGATAAAACCTTATTTTGATGAATCTTTCTTCTGAGAACTGTTTTCTGGCAGCCGTTTTACACGCTATGGCTTAACTGTTGATTACATGACTGACGTAGTAGTTGTACTAAAGGATTCAAAGCGAGATCAGGTTTTCTAGTTTAGGCTTTTGACTAGCAGAACTCATTAAACCGATCTTATTATCTTTAGGTGGAACTGACTCAAAATCAAGGTGCTGATGCTTTAGCCGCGGCGGTCTGGGACGAAAGGAGTTTTGCTGACGTTCTGACCGATTCAGTAAAAGTTGAGGTAGAGAGCGTTTACACCACCTTGAACAACGGCTTCAAGGAAATCCAGTTTTATCACAACAACTGTATTACAGGTTTGTTTCTTTTGTTTGTTGTTTTGAACAATAAATGTGTATCTTTTAGCCTGTTCCAGGCTTTCACTAAGTCGAACGGGCGGGAAAAAACTGCGAACCGAAATTGAAGAGCCTAGAAAGGGCTATATGTATTTCAATTGTGGCTTAGGAAGAGTATCAAATTTATCTAGGGGGAATGTGGACGGCGGAGACCAGGGTGTTGTGGCCTATCTTTCATGCGTGTGTCTATATGTATTTAGTAAAATCCAACTAGTGGTCTATTATCAATGCTGCGTTCTGATTGGTTGAGCTACTACTAGGCTATATGTTATAGTCTACTAGTAGCGAAAAGCGCGGGCTTTTTGACGGCAAAAAAGGATTAAAGTCTAGCTTTAACTAGCTAGAATTTTTTGATTCTCGATATTTTTGACCAACTAGTTGGATTTTACTAAAACAATTATTCCTCTCGCCCTCATGGCCTCTGAATCAATAGCCCATGAGGCCGTAGGGCTCAGCGAGGAACAATTGTTAAGTATTGCTTTAGCAGGTCAATATAAGCTCTCAAGCTGCCCTTCAGTTTATGACCTGCTTTATCAAATAAAACTCTAGCGGAGATAAAAGCTTTTGCTGAAGTATAGACAATAGAAGAGTGTGGTGTGTTGTTCAATAGACGTTCTTTTTGGCATTTTGATCCCCGTTAACTCCTTTTATCTTATTTTATTCAGATCAGCTGAGTGGCTTTGTTGTTCTACCAGCGGCAAAAACAACAGAACCCCACCCTCTGTCCGGAAAATCCATCTCGGTACTAATACAGGCTGCCCAAAGTGTTTCTGTAATTCTTCATGAAAAGCCACAGGCCACCTCAGCGAGATATCGATTTAAAATCTTCTACAATAGTGGCGTTTCAGGAATATATCGTTCTACGGGAGGCGGAAGCGAAACTTTGCAACATTCACAAAGTACTCCAAATGCTTTAGTAGCAAACCAATCTCGCCCTTTTTGGATAGACTTCCGGTTGAGCAACCTGGTGCTGGGATCTGGGGGCGACGTTCTGTTGCAGTGGAATGACCAGTCACCTTTTTCCCTTAGTTACGTGTCCTTTACTGCAGATGATACACAATCTACAACGATCACAATGTTCAACAGACAAAAAGAGAGTGAGTTGGATTTTTCATGTTTGCCTTTGCTGGGATGCCTAGTGTAGATTTAGATTGACGGGTTAAGTTTTAAGTATTTTAATTGACGGCATGTAAGTGAAATTCTTGTTCACGAATTTCTTCTTCCCAGCGACATGACTTGCTTCCTGCACACATCACAGGGCGCCACTAGTAACCCGGGGTGGGGGTGTGAATGGGAGGTTGGTGGGAATGTGCCGCAAGGTCTTTAGACCCTGATTCTGTTTGATACAAAGTCCGTACCCTGTTTTAATAATAGTAATAATAATAATAATAATAATAATTAAAGTTCTTAAAAACGCATTCTACATATAAATGTCTCGATGCTTTTTACAACTGAAAGAAAGAGCTCTCACGAAACAGACACGTTTTCAAAGCCCTTTTAAAACTAACAACAAATGAAGTTGCTTTGTCTAATGGAAAGCGCTGGATGATTCCATAACTTCGTAGCTATTGCCGCAAAAGATCTATCACCGTAAGTAACTGCAATAGTCTTTGGGATAACTAGGAGGTTGGAATCACTAGAACGAAGAGAACGACAGGGAGTGTCATGATCTAACGGGTCGTTAGTATACACCGCGGCAAGGCCATTAAGAGATTTGTACGTGATCAACAGTAACTTGAAAATTAATTGTATTCTGTCCTTAAAGGGAATCCATTGCAACTTTTTTAAAGCAAAAGTTTAGACGAGAGTCTTTTTTTCGCGACCCAATATTACATCAATTAAATCAAGACCGCGCAGGAACTTGTTTTGTAGAAGCCGTTGAAGGGTAAATTAAATCTGCGATTTAACATGCGAGGGGAAGGAACACCTTTAAATCTGAAAATTAAGCGTTTGGAAATGGTATATTGGAAAAAATAAAAAAATACACCTACGAAAACGTCTGCCAGTTGGAGTAGCATAAGATAATGCCCTGGGTGGAAACGTGTCTCTACTTTTTTAATAGGAGCGCGCGTGCTTAATTGTTGGCTTAAAGGCTTACAGTCGTTCATTAACTTTTTCACAGCCCAATGCTACAAAGATGCTGATCATTTAATGCCGCTGGACCGATACGTAGGTGGAACATTTTATGATTTGATTGGTTCAAAGCACGGAAAGGGTGAGAAAGGGGCGATATATGGTGGCATAGGATACAAAGGCCTTACTACAGGGGTCGCAGAGATAAAAACTACCAGTGATCAGACAATTGACTTTGGATACTTTGGAAACTGCATCAGCGACTTCGCGCTGTGCCCTTATGGCATCACTATTGGGTTCTGGTTCTGGGCAAAGAGTGGTGCAGACAGCGATATTCTGTACTCAGCTGAAAACAATGCTGATCGAGGACTGGCAATTTTCTACCTAACATCCACCTCAAAACTGACTGCTAATATCTATTCGACCACCAAATATGGCAGCATATCTCTTGTAATAACTCCTGAGAAGTGGTACCATATCTTTATTGCCTGGAGAGAAAATCCTAGTACCAATCCTTGGATGGTTGTCAATGGAGCAGACGCGTTTTGGGGAACAGTTCTTGCAACGGACAGAACAGTTGAAACGCACCACAATCTTCTGATCGGACGGCGACCAACAGGAGGATCGTCCCACTTTAAAATGAGCCTACTTGTTATTTACAGCAAAATAGCCTTAGGTTATACAGAGATGCGAAAAAGGTTCCACTGCGTTGGGATGTTACCTTGTGAGTTCATTACTGCTTGTGGTAAAAAGATTTAGCAAAGCCTGAAAGCGGAGCCCTTTTTAAATTCAAACATTTTACAGGAAACAATAAACTTTCGATCATTTTAATCGAATTTTATTTCGCACTGACAAACAAGGAACTAAGTAAAAGGAACGTCAGCCTTTGAATGTTGTTTTGAGTCCGCGATTCAATGAAACTTCTCAACTTATAGGCAAAACATAACTTTATAAAAAATACTTGTTTTCGATGAGAAGTGTACCTGAGCCCGCGATACTCATCAGATACCTGTCAGCGTAAGCTTCATTTTGACGATTAATGGAAACTAACTTTGATATACGGGCTGACGACAGTGAATTCTCTTCTTTGTGTCTGGGTTAATTTGACATTCTTTTGTCTCTAGCAAAGCTTTAAACATCCGGTTCTTATAAACCTAAGCAGAAATGTTGAGAGTTAATTTAAGGGGTTCAATTAGCCACAGTTCTTACTTGTTACAAGTATGCATTCTCCACTTCCTTGTACTGTGGTTGTGAAGTTAGTTGGATATTTCCTTAAGTTTTGTTTACAATTAGAGCCCGAATAGGATTCCCAGAACGATTCTTGCTTGGCCCTAATATGTGCGCAACCTTCTGTTCAGTACCTGCGCAGAAGCGCTCCGCATGGGACCACTACGTCAAAAATTCGTTGCTAGTAAGACTAACTGATAACCGGGCAGCATGTCTTTCAGTTGTGTCTACACCACACTCGTTTTTAATCACTCGTAGGATTGGAAACCGACTAGGAGTTACTAGAGCCCATTATCACTGTTAACGTTTAAACGGCTGAGTTTTTTATCATCTATCGACAGCTTATTCAGACTGCCCCTTTATTGAAGTTAACGATCGCATAAGCACCGGTTGGGCGGGCATAACAGAGGGGGACTGTGTGGCTACTGGTTTCTGTTACTTGGACAGCACTTGCTTCCATAGGGACGGACAAAGCAATTATTGTAAGTATTACAGATGTCTCGTTTGTAGTGCAAACGTGACAAAGTTACTTCCCAAAGAAATCACACTTGACAGTCACGACAGTTGCATAAGAGACTGAAACGGGTAATGACACTTTAATTCCCAAAAGGTTCGGTGTAAATTAATCAAGAGTTGGGAAAGAACACTCGGCGATGTAAAAAATGTCCTCTGATCAACAAAATGAATCACTAATGTAGCAAACCCCACTTTATGGTTTTGGAGCGTTTTTTTTTTAATCCAAGTCCAGCTTGAAACTGCCGGTTTAAGACGATTTCAATTTTCAGTCCACTCCCTTCCTACCCGTCGTATGTCAAAGACAGTTTTCATGTACAAGTACACCGAGTAACGGTTAAAAAGAGATAAGACTATCATAAACGGGGTTTCCAGTAAAATGAACCCTAGAGGCTTTGAAGTGACGTCCAAAATCATTTAAATTTGGGTAATTGACTGCATCGAGAGGAACAGCTGTTGTTACTTACGGACTATAAAAACTAGCTTCACGAAACAAGGAAAATGTACCTTCTTTTAGCGTCCTGACAGAGTATTTCATAAAACAGTAATTACTCTCTCCTACCACCAACTCTTACTGATTTTCCTTTTATGCTTAAAAATTTGCAGCTAAACTTGGCGTTGGATGGGGCTCGTCAGCATTAATGACAGCATCCTCCTATACACCTGGTTTTATAGGTGATAAAGGAAGGCTGACTTGGAGGCTCGCATCAGGTTTGTACAGCGGTATTTCACATCGAGGACGAGAGATTTGCCAGAGGACCTACGTGCGGCGAATTCAGCCTTACTTATCCATTGTTTAGGACTAATAAGATAGAATCATTACTGCTAAATAGCCCGGGGGGGTACTTCCTTAAAAGAGGCTAATGTGGATGTGTCGCTGGATGGGGTCTCACTTTCACGACTGGATTGACTATACTGGGGTCGCATTTTCAATAGAGTTACTAGAATGGAGTCGCACATTTTCGGATTTTGGGGGGGTAAGACAGTTCTTCATATTTACTGTTAGCAAACGTACCAGAATGTTTGTACCGCAGATGAAAAGTGAAGTGTTGTTCGTGCAATGTAAAAAATGGGTCAATTCATAAAAATAGGAAGTGACTAAGTTAGATTCGCGAAATTACATATTTGTGCAAAAAGTGACTAAGATGGGGTCAATAATTGGCCACGGAGTAGACTATAATGAGGTAGGGGCTCTGAGGGGCCAGCGGCACATACCCGGTAAAAATTAGCCCAAGTACCCCTTCCCCCCCCCCCCCGGGCTAAATAAAACTCTTTTTTCTTTAGATACATCTTGGTCTATTGAAGCTTGGAAACCGCAATCCACAACTGGTGATCAGTGGGTGGAGGTGGACGTGAACCAAGTTAAGACAATCACTAAAGTGGCTACCCAAGGTCGCAGCAGTTCTTACGTCATGACATACACCGTGTCTCATAGTAAGAGTGCTTTATGGGAGGCGTATTTAGAAAACAACGCAGTTAAGGTAAGGCAACACGAATGCGACAACAGTGGAACCTTTCATGAGCGACCGCCTCAAGGTACGGTAACACGAGCAGCAGAAACGTGCAACTTATTTTGCACCATTGCTGCAAAACGAGTTGAATAGCGATGTTGGGCGTTTTACCAGCCGCGAAGAAAACCTGTCTTGCAACCTGACAAACGAGGTTGTTGAAGGTTGCGAAATGTTGTTACAACAAAAGCTGTTCGTGTTGTGCGTTTTACCGGCTTAAAGGCAAACTTGTTTTGCAATTAGTGACGTAATTCACGTGTATAGCGTCACTTCCGTGTAATTTTATCCAATCAGAAGTCAGTATTCACGCATCTTGTAACAACCGCTACCCAATGATCCCCATGCTCTCAGAAGAGAGAGTACCTTAATTAAAGATGAATTGAGAAAAGTCTTTGAATAGCGTCAGAATCACTTCCGAAATGAATGAATTTTTCTCTGTAGCAGAAGAGAGCTTCCTTTTTACATTTTAATGTCAATTTTTCACAGCTTTTTACGGGAAATACTGATGCAAGCTCTGTGGTTCAAAAGACCTTTACCAATCCATTCGTGGCGCGGAAAGTCCGACTTCACATCAAGTCATGGAATCACGAACCTGTTCTCAGAATGGAGCTGTATGGCAAAACAACGCGTGAGTCTATTAACCCTTTAAGCCCCAAGATCCACATACAAATTCTCCAGACTGAACTCCATACATTTCTTTTAAGAATAGTTGAGAGAATTTGGTTTAAGATCAAAGCATTCTCCCTTTGGTAATCAATTTAGTAATTCTCATAACCTTTACTCTTGATGATCTGCTGATGTTGTTAGGAGAAAATTGATGTTGTCACTCTTGGGAGCTAAAGGGTTAACCAAGCTTTCGTCTTAATGTCCCATATTCTTGCAGTAAACGAAATGGTCAAAGACTTTTTAATATGATTTAACGTTCGATTAAACGACTTCAGGCTTTGAATCACAGCGGACTCAAATTCAGCTACTTTGTGCTGCTGAATCGATTTTGTCAGTTGAGAGGCCGAGACGTAACTATAACATCTTTCACGCGCGGCTCACGTTCTTGGTGCTTAACTCGTCCTCCACTGCACGCTTGGGCAACTAAGTAATGGTAACAGGACTAAGTGGAGTCCAATTAAAACACAAGATATTCCGACAGTTTTTGTTGCTAAAAGTAGCACCCACTGTCCTATGGGTATGACGCGTACTGTCCTCTTATAGTGTCCTATAAATTCTGAAATCAGGACAGCTGATAGATTGGAGAATTTTGACATGTGATTAGGCCTATTCCACAGTAAACCAGTGGTTTCGAAAAAAGGTAATCCAGAAATGGTTTTCGGGGCTATTTTTGAAATGTTTGTGTTCTATTTTGCAAATAGTTTTGCAATTCAACTGGTCATTTGGAAGACTGGGTCAATGTCGTCTTGAATGGCTTTGTGGGACTGTTCCGAGGACGCTATTAGCTCTTTCATTGGTTACAAGGAAGTCGCACAGGAGGCTGGGTCCAAATTGGCTCCCCAAAATAGCCCCATAGTGCAATTCGACACGACATTGAACCAGTCTCAAGCGGAGCTCCAACATATCTTATTTAGGTTTATCTTATTTTTTTTTTCAATATAGCGGAAAATTACATTGGCTGTTATTTGAGTGGTCCATTTAAGGCATGTGGAGACTACGGCAAGAATTCCCTGACCCCGGAGATCTGTACCACATGCTGTGGCAAGGCAGGCTATGCATACTCTGCTGTCAAACGTGGAGATCAGTGTCTCTGCAGTGACTCAGTTGACGCCGTCAATAAGGTGGGCGAACCACAATGCGATGTGCCATGCACAGGCAACCCAATAATACAATGCGGTGGACGATCTGCCTACAGCGTTTACAATGCTTCAGGAAAGTACGACTATGAACTTGGCCTGACCATGCCCACAAACGTATCTGTGTCAGAAAGATTCAATGCTACGTTTTCCAGTTACACGGGAGCATCGTACACGTTGGACTTTGGGGAGGGCATCTTAGTCACCACAGAGAAGTCTGTTGAATCGTATCTCTATCACTCTGAGGGGAAACACGTTGTTTATGGCCAGGCGCTGTTGGGCGATTATGGTGAACCACACTTACATACCACATCATTGGCGGTAAGAAGCCCAGGGGCACTTCCTATAGTAGCCTATACGGGGAGGCTCCGCCCGTAAGGGGTACCTTTTTCAGGTCTCAAGCCTCAGGTATATGAAAGGGTTGTGGAGACGGCAAGGCCGAACGGTTAAAGCACTGGACTTGTAATCCGGAGGCCCCGAGTTCAAGTCCCTCCCTGAACGCTAGCTGGATTTGTACTTGGTATTCCCGAGTTCAAATCCTCGGCCATGCTTGGAATAGCCAACTGGGTTTGTCCTCCTACCGGTTAGGATTCTTTAACATATTATGTTCCGTTTAAATTATTGTTTTATTATCTCTGAAAAGCCCATAAGGGGAGTGAATAATTAAGTATTTATTATTGTTGTTATTATTATTATTATTATTATTCTATTATTATTATTATTTCACGAGTTTAAGTATATAAAAGGGTAGGGAAATCTGTCTTTCCGTCTATAAAAAGATCTAAAAGGGCCAATAGAAGAATTTATGGCTATGAAAAAGTCGAGAAATTTCCATTTTTTTTTATTCACTCTTATTTTAAAGGCAGTGCATTTGTAGCAGTCAAAAGGGGTTCAATGTTCTAAACTAGGTATGTGAAAGGAGTACCATTTGTCAATGAGCATATATATGAAAGGGGTACCTTTTCTGTCAAAAATTATGGTAATTATAATGTATAAAACTTTGTTAAGTAACCCCCGCTGAGGTACATTATCTCTGAGAAATCTTTGTTGACGTCATTGTTTACATTTTTCCTCATTAGCATACGACTTAACTCATTGAAGCCGTGGCCACATATATGAACTAAATGCAAAAGTTTAAAGAGCTGATGAAGTTGAGCAATTTGTGCAATTTTCAGCTCTTTGCATGCAATATTGAAGGAAATATCAGCCATCAAAAACTGCGAAATTGCTGTGTGGCAAAAAAGTTAATGAGCGATACATTCTCAGTAAAATTTCGAGTTTTTAGAATAGAATTTCTCCGAAACCATTCGGTGTATTGGGCTCAAATTTTTAGAGATAACTAAAACTGTTACGCCCTTTCAACATTCGGAGTTTTTATTTTATTAGTGACATCAGATAGTGATAAGCCTAAGTTAGTGAGGTAAAAAGTGTATATCATTTCCATTTTCTTTCTTTTAGGTGAATGTTTACTCTTTTGTAAATCTGCTTGAACTCAACTGTCCCTCGATCGTTGAGGCAAACGAGGAGTTCGGGTGTCCGATATCCGTTTACGAAGGGACTGACATGCAGTTGGACGCTCAGTTTACCACGGGCAGCGCAATTTCATCTCCCCTGGATGGTAAGTGTTGTGAAAGCCCGCAATAGTGAACTTACGTAAAAGGACGGCGGGGCAAAGAAGAGGGCAAACCTTGTGTGGTAAACATGACAAAAATAGTTTTTGAAAAAAATGTCCGCTAATCTTGACCTCCTTCCTTTAGATCTTTTACCATATTTGCCACACAATATGTAAGCAACTTTCACATGTGCGCATGTGCCCAAGGAATTGAAGTGAAGCCTGATTGGGCTTCGCTATTTCGGAACGAGTGCAAAAAAGACAGAGAGTCCTTTATCATTTCTCGCGCGTCTTTGCGCACTGAGTCAAATTACGGTGTATGCTCTTCGTCTTCTAGATGCTCGTACATACACTGTTGGAGAGGTTTTTCAGTCCGCACCCGGGAGTGGTGGGGTACAATACACCAACGTAACTGTGCTGCTACCAAGTTACAGGTTTGAAGATGACTGCAAGCTAATAGGTTGGAGGATTTGTACAGAGACCAGCGGCTACGTATCTCTTCAGGTAGGTATTTATTACCCAATCAGGGCCAAACACAATATAAAGGGTGGAATTTCAAACTGGCCAATGAGATGCTAGCCTGCGAATACAGCCGTGTCTCCTCGCTCCGTCTGCAGTTTAGTGACAGAAATTCCATACTTATGATGTAAATCAATGTTTACCTAATTAAAACGGTAGTCGTGGGTTTCCAAATGTAAATTTGTTCGTTTATATGTTTCTTCTGGTCGATTATGATAAAGTTTAGTGCTCTCCTGCAAACGACCCCCAGCAAAACTCAAACTTCTTGCTCGAAGTATATTGAAAACTTAACATTCTTGCCACAATTTGACGTGATTACCGATCCATAAAAACGATTTTTCTTGGCGTGTCGATGTACAGTTGACTCCCTATAACTCGAACTCTCGCTAACCTCCCGCTAACTCGAAGTAGTTTTTGTTTCCCCTCAGGTCATTTCTATATAATTTTACCTTCGATAACTCGAACCATATTTATTCGCGTGACAAGTCGAAAAAAAAACAGAGTTCTGAAGTCCGAAACGTTCAATTTATTTCAAAACAACCGTGTCAATTCCTTGTCTTTTTCGTCATTCCAGTTCAAGTTCAGTGTCCATCCCTGTATGTTAATCAAGCTTCGTTTCTTAATTTCTTTTTCAAAATATTAATCTATATCTCTTGCTGTTCTTGGAAGTGAAGTGTGCATGACACCTGCATTCCCTCCCCATCTATCCATTTGCGTATTTTCTTATTTCCGGTTATTTGCTTCGAACTTGCGATAACTCGAATTTTTTTCAATTTCCCTAGAAGGTTCGAATTACTGGGAGTCGACTCTGTCGCGTTGATGAAGTAAACTCGAACCATTGCACGTTATATTTTTCACAACATGCACCTGCGTTCACCTAAATTACCCACAATTTGCTCTATTTTGTCACCGCGAATAACGCGACTGATTTATTGACCATTTGTGAGCATAAGCTTGCAGTAGTGCAAGAGTTTTTTTCTGTAACCTCGGTGACCCAGAGAAGGAAGGAAGAAACACTTTTTCTCTCTCCTTCCCAAGCGCCTTTGCGCATGCCAATTTTCCTTTCCATAATCCTTTGCGAGAATAAATAAGTGAAGACAGGTGCAAGTCTGTGGCATCCTCTCAAAAACACTCATGCGCACCAGGACAGTAAGTTAATGGTAGCAATGATTTTTAATAGCGAGATGAACCAACTCATTTAGTCATTCATTTCATTGACAGATATATCGAAAAGTGTGCGGAACCGGACCTCTCAACCTCTACTGCAATATCAATTCCATTTGTACTGAAGCTCCCCCTTGCGGCAATACCTCGGCCACTAATTGTAACAATGATGAAGTGTTTTCGTTTGGCTCATGTACTTGTAATGACGAAAATGTATCACCGAATACCATTCCAACTGCCACATTGAGCGAAAAGTACGAGCTGGTCTCCGAGCATCTTATTTTCGTTTCCAAAGGTGGTTGCCATATATTCTCGTTCGATGACATTAGAAACGGCACCGACGTCAAAGAAGGAGACATCATTGGTTTCACTTACCAGGGCGGTGGCCACACAGAAATAATCTCTCGAAAAAGTGAAGACAGTAAAAAATACAATTCCACGGCATTTTATTTCAATGACGCTAATCTTCACTTGGGTTCCGTTTTGATTACAACCCAGTCTACTCCATCTAGCATCAGCCAGCTCCAGTTTGCTGTAGAAGCGGTTTGCCGCGCCCCCGCTAAGATGCTGCTTCTTCACACTTATGCCATTGGTCATTATTACGAGCAAGCAACGGTAAGCGGACCGTTGAATTCAGTCACAAAAACGGCGCACATAACGGCAACTGAGAGCGTAGCAAACGTCACAATGACCACGCCCGAAGCTGTAGCAACCAACGATTCATTTATAGTGACAGTACATCCTCATCCTGGCTACAACATTACCTACGTTGTAAATTACGGTTCTGGCTACAATGAGACCTCGTTTACTGAACTTGCAGACCAGGACCAGCTATTAAACTACGAGTACCGCTTGAGCGGCACATACTCCGTATCACTTCACGCCAGTAACATTCTCTCTTTTTCGATAAGGACCTGTACGGTTGTAGTACAAGACAGGGTATTAGGCTTGGCGTTTTACAGCCCTGTACTCCCGGTGGCGTTGGGAAACATAACTTTTATACAGTGGCTTGTTAGGCAAGGAGACGGCATTAACATAACAGTTGATTTCGGTGACGGAACCTCCTATCAGAATGGCTCGTTTGATGTCGGCTATCTTTTTGCTGCAATAAATAACCATACTTACGCAGCTACAGGGGAGTATGCTATCACCATAAACGTGTCCAACTGTGTTTCGAACGCGTCAATAGAGAGTCTGGCCATAGTGGAGTTACCGGTGACCGGTCTAACTTGTACCGTCCACCATGCGCACAGAGACATAGAAGTTAATGAGACCGTGACAGTCGAGGTCACAATCACCCAGGGAACCAACCCAGAAATCTTTATCGACTTTGGAGACGGTTCGGCTACCACGACGCGAGATCTAACCGCTCAGCATTCTTATTCGCCATTCGATTTTTACAATGTGAGCTGCTCTGTTTACAATAACATAAGTATGCTAAATGCATCGAAAGAAATCCAAGTACATAAACCGGTCGATCCCCTGATTGGTTTCAACGTAACTTGCTCTCACACCAACCTGACTGATCTTACTCCCTGCATGTTGAACATAAGTATTGGAACCGATTTTACATGCACGTGGGATTGGGGCGATGGCACCACGAACGAAACTGTATTTGAACAACTAGGAAATTTCACCTACCACAATTACAGCAGCGTAGGTCACTTCCACGTACAACTTAACTGCAGTAATCGATTGAATAAGACCACAGCGGAGACAGTAGCTATTGTTGAGGAGCCCATAATTGGATTTGAAGTAGTTGATCCGATAGCAAAGCCTTTTGCAGAGCGTTTCTCCGTGTACTGGAACACTATTACAGGAACTGATGCAATCTTCAATGCAACATTTACGCACATTATCGATGGAACTTCCTTCGACTTAGAAGTTAATACAACGATAGGTACAACACATGGGACAGCGGTCGTATTCGAATACATGATGCCAGATATAGGCATCTATGAGCTCATGGTGACGGCCATCAATTACGTAACCCAGCGGCAAACGATATATTTAACGGTGATGGTGGACGTGCCAATAGACACGCCACTTTTGACCCAATTCAGTCAATTCGTTGAGGTAAACAAAACAGCAAATTTCTCCTGCCAAATGGCAGCGGGCAGCAACGTGAGTATTTGGTGGGATTTTGGAGATGGTTCCGATGTTATAAATCATCACTACCAAGGAAATTTCTCTATTGATGGGGTCACTATTCAACACGTCTATATGTACGACAAGATATACAAAGTTACTCTCTTCGGCAACAACAGTGTCAGCAACTTTACCCGTTTCATACTTAGTTACATACAAAACCCACATTATTTGACTCTGACAACAAATAGCCCGCAGAACATTCCTCCAGGCACAATCACCTTTACGATTGCTGTTGTTCCGGGTCAAGTACATCCCACAAATTCAAGCTACACGGTTAACTACGGTGACGGAACGTCGGTTGCAAACGTTTCTTTCCTAGCACCACTTATACTCCAACACTCCTATGGAACGCACGGCGCGTATACCATGAACATTACTGTTAATAATGAAATTCACCTAGCCTTCATGGAAATAGAAGTCGAAGTCCAAACGCCCATCACTAACTTCTCAGCGGTTTCTTTGAACACAGGACCAGAAGCGAACTTTGGAAAACCAGGATTTGGCCATGACAAAACCTATTTTCCATGCGATTTCCCCGTCCTTTTCAATACTACAATTGCAACTGGAACTAATGTAACGTATTATTGGGATTTCAGTAATGGATATGAAGTTACCACTACTAGTCCTTTCATAAATTACACGTTTGAAATTCCGAATTTATACACAATCAACATTACAGCATGGAACGCCGTGAGTAAAGAGATCCTTCAGCTTACGGTCCGCTCACAGTGTATGGTCAAGACAATAAATTTCACAAATGACGGACCTCAAAAGCTGGGCCTTCCTATTAATTTTACCGTTGGAATTAAACAAGTGGGAACAGAATCGTGTTTTCTGGTGGAAATTGGCGATAACAAGGTCTTCAACTACAAGACTGATGATACAATTACCTGCGAGGAAGAATGCAGCAACGGCGTGCAGGAAGACCGGACCTTTACAGGAAAAAACTTTTCTTTTGACCATACGTACTCTGCGGTCGATAATTACCCGCTTTTGATCACGGGATGCAACAAGGTGAGCAAAGTCAACGTATCAGGTAAAGCTGTGACCTTAGATAAGCCCTGCGATTATCCCGTCGTTACGATCGACTCAGACGCTGTGGGAAGTATTCGCCAAAATGCAGTTCGCTACTATAGATGGAAGTCCATAAAAATCAAGAATACCGTAGTGGTGAATTGTGAAGCTTCTGACAAAACCAATTTCACGTGGATTGTGAAGAAGTGGGACGTCGACAGCGGCAGCTTTCAAACGTTTCCTTTAATAGGGAATGCTTTATCAACATCCAAAAAGTTAACTATGGAAATTAACCCTATGGAATTTTCTATCGATGAATACTACTTTGAGTTCACGTGTGCAATGGCCGATGTAAAGGGAGTCGAAGGGTCTTCCGAGGGATACATCAATGTTATTCCCTCGGACATCGAAGCCGCCATTGCTGGGGGATCAACTAGGGCAATTGGTGAAGGAAAAGAAGCCACCATAGATGCCTCTAGTACAAAAGACCCGGACGTTCCAGAAAACGAAAACTCGCATAGTGATTTCCAGTATTGCTGGTTCTGTGCTAAACAAAGAAGTTACGACCCTGAACTGGTTAAAAACTGTACCGTGCTTCGCGCGTTTCCTTTATCTCCGCTTCCACATGTCACTGCTAACAACAGCTCGAACAACGAAACTCAGTCTAACTCTACGGTGGTAGATGAGGATGGATGTTTTGGTTATCCGCCTGGAAGACTGAACGCCTCCACACCAAAGATCTCTTTTAATACACTCAGGATGAGGCTGAACAGCACGTACGATGTTTGTGTGTTGGCCATGAAAGACACTCGCAGAAGTGTTGCCTGTACTAGCATTTTATTGGTGGAAGGAGATCCACCAATTGTTCATATCACGTGAGTGAAATTCCCTCTCCCCTATTCGCCACTTTAGAAACGAGAGGGAAACTGGGCTGAGTAAAGTGTCACAAAGACCTCTGGGATCGTTACTGGGACGTGCTGGTCAGCTATTGGACAATTTTTCCCCTGTCCCTTGTAACAGTCCCAGAAGTCTTTGCAAACGTTTCCTGTTCGTTTCTAAATTGACAAATAGCGAGCTTTAAAGGGTTATGTCACGAGAATATTGCTGTTGTTAGTGGATTCTGTGCTGAAGCAGGAGCCCATACCCCGGAGCGAGCAACATCCACGGACTCGTGTCACGGCGTTATTACAGAGCAGATTCTTTTTAGAACTGTTTGGCGCAAATTTTGACTGTTTTAAATTCCATAAACCAGTCAGCAAAGCCTACAGACCTAAAGTGATATTTTCTGCCTTTTAATAACGTTTAGTTTGCCTTTTTGATATCTTATACTTCGAATGCGCTCATAGACATGGTGGAGAATCTATTTTCGCGGGAAAAAGTGCCCTGAAATGTGTCTAAAAATAAACTGGTCCGTAAAAAAGCCGTGACATAGGCCTAGTATGAGCGTTACTCACTCCGGATTATGGGCTCCTGGCTGAAGTCATTACCTCTCTTCAGGCGACCGGTGCAAAAATCATCACCACTCTCCATGTCGTTATATATGTCAGTGCGAAATACAGTCGAACCTTTATATAACGACCCCGTATTAAGTGGCCACCCTTGAACGGAAACTAAGCCATATGGTATTTTCTGTGGTATTTTATGACAGAATGAGATGTTTTGTTGTGAACTCAGGTAAGTCATAGAAATACGGTACTGTATACCGCAGTAGAAGAGTAGATGACAATTTACTGCACAGTACTTTTACACAATGTTACATATATTATACCGTTAAGTTACCAGTTGGCACTGAACTTTATTTAAAGTATTGATCGCTTGAAAGAGTGTTGAATGTGTTATTGTTTCCTTGCATATAGTGATATAGTATTTCTGAACGATACGCCATTAAAATTGACGTTAGACCACGTCCAGTGAGTATTTTTAGTGATCCTGTATTAAGTGGCCACCTGTATTAAGCGGCCAGTTCCTCAAGTCCCGAGCGTGACCGTTATAGACAGGTTCGACTGTACTAGGTGATTCGCAGTGCAAAACAAGGGAATTACGCTTACCATTTGTTAACGAGTGTGGTTTAGGAATATGGCATTAGAATTAATATAATGTTCTTTCCTTTAACTCCAGGTGCGTAACAAACTGCAACAAACGAATCGGACCTTCTAACAAAATGGCTTTGTCAGGCTGTGCCACTTGCGAAACTTGTACTTGTCAAAATACCAATTACGAGTGGAAGATATTGAAGGGAGATTCGCTGTCCGGTCCTTTTCAAGAAGTTGAAAACGTCGAAAGCATTCTGAGCACCCCCAAAACAGGAAGAACACTTGTGGTAAAAGCAAATAGTCTGGAGGGTGGCAAGACTTACACGTTCCGACTTGAGGCATGGGCCCAAGGAACCCAAACCCGTGGGTTTTCAGAATACACCAGGGAGGTGAATGTGCCGCCAAAGGGAGGGGTCTGCAATATCACTTCAAAACATGCCCATACACCCAACCTGGGGTATGCGTTTCAAGACGACTTTCAAATCACGTGTAAGGATTGGCAGGATGACACTAAGTTGAAATACAAGGTGTCAACTCAATCGGACGCCGGTAGTCAAGAAATTCCAGTTCCTGCGGAGGCTGTACTCTCCCGGGGTGTGCCATACACGTCACCTTGGTTAACTCTTTCTGTTGGCCTAAAGAGCAGAGGCTATTTGATTGACGTATTCGTTAGAATTCAAGACGAGGACGGAGCAATCACTAAATACGATCTTCAAGTGACGGTAAGGAGGAAAGACAGCTAAGAAATAAAACCTTTAAGAAACTGTGTCACGACATTTCATCAAAATTCAAACAGCTGGGGATGCCACCAAACTGAGTGAACAGCACTGTAGCAGCTGCTCGTAAGGTGTCTCCTCATTGGTCACAGAAAAGAAGAAAACAACATTGTTTATTACAGTAGAACCTCGATAACTCGAATTCCCCGCTAACTCGAACTAAATTTCCTTTCCCTTGATAAAAATTTCCCTGAAATTTACCACGATAACTCGAATTCCCTGCTAACTCGAACTGTTTTTCGTTTCCCTCGAGAGTTCGAGTTACAGGGGTTCTACTGTATTTCCATTGTTTCACGGTTAGGGTTGCAAACCAAGTGGCTTTAGGGTTAGGAGAGCTGAAAGAAGGTATCATAACACAGCAAATACAAAATGGACATACTTGAAGACAATTGACAAGGAGGGCAGCAACCCCTCGTATTGCCTAACATAGGGAGACATATTTGTTTGAAACGAAGTTGTGATTTAGTCATTTACAAGTAATTTCTTAGCTAACTTAAAGTTCCATAGCAATGATAAGGACGCTTAATTGGCAAAATTATTAACAAATAAACTGGCATGGACAGCCTGGACAAAAAAATTATAAAATCATTAAAATATTGCCTTTTACAGTCTGGGACAAAAAAAAATCTTTCCTTTTTCTGAAACTAACGGAGGGTCGCCAGAGTCATGTAATTTTTACATGGGTATATTTTACGCGCGTAAATAAAATAAGTTAAGAGGACGGAATATTCCAAACAGGAATTCGTGTTCCATTTCTTCAAAGCCATCTTTGATACCAGTTTCTAGCCTTCGTGGTCGTTTTCCGGTAAATAGAACTGATTTGTACAAAGGGTAAACGCGATTCCGGGACGAAATTTACCAGTCCTTAATTTTGCGTACCATTTTTCCATTTCAAGGGCCTACTGGTTTGCGCATGTAAATGCCAAGTGGTAAACAACCACGATTTCGAAATAAACGCCGCCCTTAACCTTTTAAGTCCCAATAGTGATAAAATCAATTTTCTCCTAACGATATCCATAGACTATCATGAGAATTAACAAAATGATCACAAAGAGAAAAATGTTTGATCTTTTACCAAATTCTCTCAAATAATTCTTCACGGAAATGTATGGAGATCAGTTTGGAGAATTTGTATGTGGATACTGGGACTTAAAGGGTTAAATAAAAACCCAATCGGAAACGCAGAAAATTTAACAAACACCGCGGCGTTTAATCGAGTAAAAACGGTACTGTTGTCTATTCTTTCCTTCTAGCTTTACTACAGTTTCTGTGAATTTGGTAAAATATTTGTAAAACTACCTTAAAAAGGCCATTCAAACATAGGAATTCTACGAAAGTTGATTGTTACTTTGTTTCTGTCGTTTAAGGTTAAAATGCCGCAACAGAGCGAAGCAGAGAAAGAGGCCCTGCTTGCTAATCAGGTAGTAATGATAATGGTAATGGTACTGTTAGGCCCCATTTGTATGGAGAAAACCTGTCTCATCATCGTCATCACTCTATTGTCAGTATCATCGGTATGGTCACCATTGACGTCACAATCATCGTCACCATTATCGTCGTTGCAACTGTCGTCTCACCAAAGCGGTCTCATCATCGTCATCACTATACTGTCAGTGATCAATAGATCGTGACGTCAGTGTCGGCGAAAACGATGGCGTCGACATTGACGATGATGGTGATGATGACAATGGCGACGAAAACGACGAGAATAGCAACGCTGATGGCGATAATGATTACGACAGTTTTTACAATGGCGATGATGATGATGATGATGATGATGATGATGGTGAATATGATGATAACGACGACAGCGAAAATAATAATAATGAACTTACGCAACAGGACGGGAGAGGAAAGAAAACAGCCAACCCTGTGTGACAGGCGTGACAATATTTTTGTTCAAAAAATTTTTCTGCCAAACTTCGTCTTCCTTTAAACAGACTTTTTTTGTGAAAAACCAGAAAAACATTAATGTTACGTGAAGATCGCGACAAAACACGCAATAATAGCCCTGTCACGTTTGTTACGCACAAGCGTTTGGCCGTCCTCTTCTTTAGCCTGTTGCGTAAACTCACTAATAAACAGTGAATATTACGCTTGTTGTTCCCTTGTTCTAAACTATCGAATTGGAAGAAGGAAACACGTATTTAGCGATACCTTCAGGTTCCTTATCATGTAGCTGAACAAATTAGTGAACATTTACCTTCACATTTTGTTGTTAATAAAAGTTCAGGAAAGTAGTTTAGTTATAAATGTAAGATGTTCTAACAATTCGCATCCATAAACCTAGAAAAACAATTTGAAGAACCTTATAGCGGAAGGGAACCCAGAAGCGGTGCTGGGCGCCGTTGGGAGCTTAGCATCTGCCTTCCTTGCGCCAGCCTCTAGCAGCGAAGAATCATCTTCATCAGAACAAAGCAGCGATTCTGCTTCATCGGAGCCAAGCGAGGAAGAAAAGCAAAAACAGGCAGAGGTATGATGACTTGCGTGTTAGTGATTACAAAGTTTCATTGTTGCTTAGCATTTGACTAAAAAGACGTGAATATTTTGAAAACTTTTTCCTACGATTCCTTTTCCGTGAGGTAATTGACACCAGTTGATGGCAAGGGCCATTAGATGTGTTGGGTCCAAATGCTCCTTTTTTCTCTGGTACAACATAAAAACTATGGTTTTGCTAGCATTTGCGTCCTCGTGGTTTTGTTCAACCGGGTTAAAAATGCATCATTTTGCTCTCCAGAAGGTTTGTATGATCTGGACACGTTATGAGAGAGCTTTAGATTCTTAGGCGAGGACGACTACGAGTAAGAGATTTTCTCAGTACTAAGTAGTGCTCTTGCGTGAGCCAGGGTCATTTTGGCGGGAAAACGTGATAGCGGTCGTCATTCTACTACGATTTTTAGCGAGAATGTCGTGGTGCCGGGAACAAGTTATCAAATTTTAGAGGTCAGACCTTTTCCGGTCGCGAAATGATTAAAGCCTTCTCCTATAAAAATAACCACACTAATTCTTTAAGTAAAAAATAGTATAATGAAGCTTTCCGGTTGAATATTTTTCCAGAATGTGCGAAAAAACTTTAAGTTAAATCTCGTAATCGTAATTGTCCTCGTCCTCGCATCCAAAGCTCTCTAATGCTGTGAATGTAACAATCTCATCCCCCAGGGATTTTCCTTACAAAATTTGAGGGACGCCCCTAACATTTTCTAAGGGAAAAGCACTGGGGACGAGTTTTGAATGTAAAAGACCGCGCGAAGCGCGCCAGTCCTATTTACCCCTTAACCTGCTCCGGTCATTTTTTATCATATGGCTTAGTCAATTCTTGTTCTTTGATTGGTCAATTCTAGGTCCTCAACTACCTGTACTGATCAAAGTTTACACCCACGATCGTTTCTTTTCTTTCCATTCTGACTCCACAAGTGCGTCTATTGCGACAAAAAAAATCGCCAAAATGTAGTTAAGTTGTCTTTTTTTAACTTGTCAATCCCTCTAATTATCCATTCGTTGGCTTGTTTTAATAACAAAAGGTCGTTTTTATAAACTGTGGAATCTTTTGCAAAGCCCTATCTTTTGTTCAACAGAAACAAAGCAACAGAACAAGATGACATAAGATTGTGTTTTCTTTTTCATAGCTTCAAGAACAATTGCTTGATACCATTTTGAAAGTATCAGAACCATCAAATCCTGACCAAGCTGTGCAGATCGCGGGCACATTGACCGCTGTCGGTTCAAGCAGCGAGCCATCCGACAGCGCTAAGGTAACATGCTAAACACAGACGGGTTGCTGTGAAGATTTCAGCTACAGAAATAGTTTAAGTCTGATAACACTTATCCATGCAATATTTCAACAGCCAAAACTACGATTATTCTTTGATATTACGATTACTATAAAAGTGTAAAAAATAGCTGCTCGGCCGTTCATGTTAAGCCAATCACATGATTTTGACTTCTCCAAGTCTTACTGACCGGGCAGTAGATCCGTGACTTCACCAGCGGTGTCAGTGAAAACATGGGCTTAGTCGGGGTTTTTTATTCTCGCAGGCTCAAAAATTCGGTTTCAATCGTTGTATATTGTCTCTTCTTCCCCTCTGCCTCCCCTCTCCACACATTGTTAATGATAGTTTGACATTAATATTCATTCGCCAACTAAGGGTGCTGTAAAATATGTCTTGGGAATTAGAGACACAAATATTTCTGCTATGTTCGCTTATTCCTCCCTCTACTTCTGTAAGTGTCACAGGTGAACAAGTATAGAGAATCTGGATTTTTATCATGCCTAACCTCTTACGAAGGCGATTTGAGGGATTCGTATGCCCCTCCCTCCGCAAACGAGAAATCTGAAAACCAAGGGCGTGAGTGAAGTGTGTACCTAAAAAGATGATCAGTAAAAGCAAAAATAGAATAGTGCTGAGCAAAGCATGCGAAAAAAGCAGAAGGGAAATTAGAGATAGTTGTAAAAGAACAAGGAGAAAGGGCATCTCTGACTCCCCTAAAACGCTGGTGCAAGGATCATCATTGGTCTTGATTTGTAGCGCGAGATTTCAGTTTTCCCAATCTCGAAGTGCTGCTATGCAAACAAAAGCAAAATCACGTTAAAACCTCTTTACAGATTCACGCAAAAAACCACTTTAATACAAGCAGATTTTTAATGGCCTGTAATTGTCTATAAAAGGGATGTCCACCCATACACGTGTTTTCTCCCATGCCCAGATCTCATGTGTGTCTGTCCCAGCTTTGGAGATCTGGGTACGAGATTAATTAGCCACCTGAGGGTTCACCTGAGGAGAAACTTTCACTTTCTGTCCACCCTGGTGTGATTATTGCTCTTTTATTATTTGCAGGAAAAAATGGCAGATGTCCTTTCTAATACAATGAATGTTGCGGATAAAATGAACTCGGAACAACTCACAGAGTTTTCTACAAGTCTTCTTGGTACTTTCAGCGCCCTACTTGGGGTAAGAAAATCACAGTCGAACCTCTGCTACATAACCAGCACCTCTTTACACATAACTCTGTCCTCAGCATGGCCGTTGTGGAGATGTTCGACTGTATAATAATTTTGACGCATTCGTGAGAGATTGATTGGTCTTATTTTGAAATCTCCCCCTTAAACGTTTTATTCCCAGTATAGGGCAAAGTAAAAGTTAAAACATTTCGAATCCAAAGATTTACGTAGTATTATGCAAATTAAAGTGAAAGAAGTTTCATTTTAATGTTAACTCCTTAGGATTTCATTCACATATGAAAACGTTCGAGTGACATATCATCTCAACCTAGTCAGCCCAGTTTCTTAAGTGGCGAGCAGGGGCGGATCCAGAAAATTCAGAAATGGGTGACCGCGACACTTTCCAGCTATATACTAGATACCTTTTATTTTTTTGAGAATCTTAAACAACATAATACAAAATTTCAAAGAAAAAGGGGTGACCACGGCCCTTTTGGCCCACCTCTAAATCCGCCCTTGGCAAGTATCGTTTTGTAATATGGGAATCACACACCCTATAGGGATCGTTGTGATCACTCAATTCAACGCTTTTCTTTGCAGGGTAATTCCCAGTCTGCAAACAGCAGCTCAGCCAGCCCAGTTCAGCAAACGGCCATGGGCTCGATGAATACCATTCTTGGTTTAATGTGCGCCCAGATGGTACCAGGTGAAGATCCTAACATCATTGAAGGTGACCTCGTCGCCATGGGAGCAGCAGTTGCTGATCAATCCCAGTTTACGAGCATGCAAATTGGCTCATGTACTGTCGAAGGAATTGATGGAGCTCTTGATCCAAACTCTTCAGAACCGGTGCAGGCACAGGTGTGGATTCTCTACCTCAAGACTGTATAATGGAACAGAGAGGGAATCTGTAGACGTTGCCCGGGATATGTGAATTTCACCTAAGTTATTTTTTAGGGGTTGTTATTAGAAGGGAAGTCTGATTCCTGAGAGGTCTACACATGTCAATCAAGTCCACAAATCAAAAAATGTAGAATATTGTGATGCCAACTGTTGAAATCTCTCCTGACAACGCTGAAGAAAAGTTTGCTGATCTTTCCGGATAGCAGCTTCCGGGTGATTAATTCAAGTGTTTAATTGGTCTAAAAATAACTTTGGTGAAATTCACTTAAGGCTACACTCTCTTGCCCTTTATTCTCTCTCGTCTACCTTGAATATTTAATCGAAAAAGCACTTAGATCTGCCTCGAAAATTGAGACCATCGAATGCCCTTTTATAAGGTCCAAACAAAAATTCCAAAAGATAAATTGAAAATAGAAGATTTTTTTAGCCCAAATCATAGTGATCGTAACGACGTTACCGCATTTTATCAGTCCTACCCTCCCCACTCCCCTGTTTTACTTACTGACAACTATGCCTAGTAGGCAAGTGTCCTCCCCTGCTCTCATTCGCAACTTAAGACACGAGAAGGGGACTGGGGCCAAAATTTGTCCCGCAATTGTTTCTGGAATCGTTACTGGAGGCGCACCGATCAGTTATTGGCCATTTTGGTTTCCCAGAAGTCTTTGCGAAAGATAACTCTGCCCAATTCTCAAGTGGCGGATGACACTCGCCATGACCAGAATATTGACATTGTTGTTGTCGTTGTCATGAACGTGTCATCGGTGTTTGTATTCAGCGGTTATCTTGAATGTGAAAAAGGGCAAATCTCGATCTTTACTCACTTTTTAACTGGTTTGCATTTATTGACAGATGACAATGTACTCAACTAATCCCTTTGGAGGCCAGATAAATGGTGCTATTGCTCAACTGGTTCTCAGAGACGGCAATGGAAACGTCAAGAACGTCTCTAACCTAACCACATACATGGATATCTTTATCCCTGATGAAAATGGCGAGACCACAGCGGAAACTCATACACTGACAAAGCAAAACGCAGACATGTTAGTAATAAACGTTAATGTCACCGATAACATGAGTGCGATATACATCTGGGCCATTCCCGAGCACAACAACACCCAGCTGGTGGTTCTATGCAGGAAATACTCCAAACCTACACTGCAAAATTATGACTTTCGACAAATGGTTCCAAAGGCTCCTATTCCAAGTAACGTGACTAGTAACTCCAGCGCGAATAATTCCAGCCAAGCTAACTCCAGTGGCCCCGATAACAGCAAGTATCTTATGTTCATTGATAACGATGATTTGAACCAGACGGCCGCTGGACCATGGCACTGCGGTTTTTATTACAATGGTTCTATCAATGACACCCAGGATACCCCGGAGGAAGCCACCTACAACATCACCATCGTTCAAATGTGCTGTAAATACCTCAATGAAACCACCGAAGAATGGGAGTACGACGGATGTAAGGTGAGTTAGTTTTTTGTTCAATTCGTCCGCCCATTTTGGCGCAAAGAGAAGCATGGACCTACACCTATAACTTACCTCCAATCTGATTATTTTACGTTTCAGTGAAACTGCCCACCTACCCTCCCCTAAGCCAACATTTTAGTCCAAGTAAGAACTAAGTTTTAATGTTGGTTTAGGGGAGGGGTAGGTGGGCAGTTTCACAGAGACGTAAGATGATCCCAATCTTTGAGCTGTAGTCATGTCTAGAGCGGTTAAGCATCACGTTTACGTCAAACGGCAAACTCGAATTTGTACCACGTGACCAAGTTTCTCCATTACTTGTCGTTTACTGGTCATTATTTCTACACATAAATTAGTAATTGCACCCAATTTTTTGTCCGTAAAAATTGTTTTGAGCCGTTTTTATCTGCTAGTTTTCTATTTTGAGAAATTCTCAACTTGAATCTGACGTTTGCCATTTGCCGTATACTTGAAGGTTAAACTCTCTTCTTTTCTTAAATGGACACCTTCAGGACCGGCGCTGAAGTGTCCGTCTTAGAGAGATGTCCGTCTTATAGAGAGTCAACTAACAGAAGTAAAGAAAGGCAGGGAACAATTCTACAGTGGTCTCTTTTAACGGACACCTTTATAAGACCGACTCCTCGCTGAAAATAGACACCTAGAAGCGATCCCTGCCTTTCTTTATCTCTCTTAATTAACTCTCTATACGCCCGATATCCGGTCCCGAAGGTGCCCGCCTTAGAGAGAGCTGGCTGCACTAGTAAAAAGAAAGGTGTTATGCGCTTCCCCCTCCCCCTTCCCCACCCCCATTCTAGCCTTTCTGAGCCACCTTGTGGCCTTGCCTGCGTTATCGTTGACTAACTAAAGCAAAAGATCGTTTTTGTTGTCTTTTTGTTATCTGTAGCTATTGTGCTTTTTGTTTGAACTGAAGTACGTCTCGGTCCCTATTATATATCGTGTACTAAGATACTTTGTCCAGCCAAAAGATTCGCTCTAATTTGGCTTTTATTCCTGCCAATAACATTTAGGCACGACTGATTCGAAACGACGGTATTCTTAGCGCAATACAGCGTTGCGTCATTGTTAATACACTGTTTTGTATGGTTGCAACGTTGTGATGCGCTAAACATCTTCCCGTGTAACATCACATTTATGAAAGGAGAAAGCAACAGCTGAAGACACATGTTACTCATACACACATACACATACTTTTCATATCTTAAAGCCTGGACCCAAAACAACGGTAAAGTTACGCCACTGTCGTTGCAATCATCTGACGTCCTTTGCAAGCGACTTCTTCGTACCGCCAAACAAGATCGACTGGAGTAAAGTCTCACTTGAAGAGCTTCTCAAAAATCCCTTGGTGTTTTCTGTCGTTTGCGGAATTTTTGGTCTATACTTTCTTCTTTTGATATGGGCGAGGCGAGCTGACAGAAAAGACTTAGAGAAGGTAAGTACAGCCGTATAAGGTATTACAACTGATTTGTTTGCCTAAATAATGAAAAGCAAAGCAAGACGTTACTGCTCAGTAACGTCGATTCGAGTTATCACCTTAATGACGTTGCAGGGCCGTAGCAGGCCTTTAGAAACTGGGGGGGGGGGGGGGGGTAGCAAGATTTTAGGGAGTTCATTGTATTTGAAAAGCAGAGGGTTTTGGGTGCGGAGGGCACATCGGACTTTATCTTAAAACCAGAAAATGTTTCACCTGGCTGCAAAGACATCTTCAATGCTCTCGGAGATGAATTTTTATTTTCAACTATTATGGGTGCATGTTTTGACTTCTTGGGCCCAAAAACTTGGGGGGGGGGGGTGGGGTATTATACGGCCCTGCGTTGCTTAGAACTTCTTGATGCAAGCTGAACTGCTTGCAATGTCGACAGTGGCCACAGTAATTCGCCACTTTACAAAAGAGAAGGAAAATGGGCCGAGTTAACTTTTCGCAAAGGCCTCTGGGGTCGTTACTGGGGGCGTAATGGTCAGCTATTGGCCAATTTTTTCACTCTCTCTGGTAATCGTCCCAGAAATCTTTGCGAAAGTCAACTCTGCCCAGTTTTCTTCCTGTTTCTACAGTAGTGAATGGTTTTGTAGGAAACCATAGCCTCAGTATCAGGCATTTCTAAGGGGGAGGGGAGAGGAAGCGAGAGAAGCGAAATGGGGACACAGCGAAGGGAGAGAAAGCCTAACCTTCCTCTCTCTCTTCTCCCCTCCCCCTCTAAAAACTCCCCTCTCCTAACCCCTAAAGAAGGCCTTATGCTCTAAGGAAACTAAGGATTTCCTTGTTGTTCTTTATTTCCTAACGTAATGTATAAATTTGCCAATTTATAATAACCTGTGAGCAGGCTGTTTTATTGGGAACCGCGAAAGGACGCGAGAGAGAGCGGCGAAGCCAAGAGGACAAAGGTGAATTCGAGCCAGCTCTTGCTTTCCTTCCCCCATTCTCGTTCTCGCGTCTCCTCTCGCGTGCCGTTCACGCGTGACTTCTCGCGACTCCCCGAATTAGAGAGCTTGCCCGCCGGCTTAGTTAAAATTCATTCCTCTATTTTCCAAGGTGGGCGTGGCTCCATTACCAGACAATGACCCACGTGACACGTACATGTACGAGGTGGTGGTTTACACGGGATTTGTCAGTAACTCAGGAACATCATCTGAGGTTCGCATTGTGCTCACGGGTGGCCTTGACGAGACTACCCCGCGCCGTCTTAAAGACACGGAGCCTGGTCGGCGAAAGTTTTGCAGAGGAAACGTCGACTACTTCCTTTTGAGCGTGCCACAGTGCTTGGGAAAGCTTAAGACTCTAAAAATCTGGCACGACAATACAGGGCCCACCCCCTCCTGGTACCTTCTTAGGGTGATGGTTCATGACGTGCAAACGGAAGTAAAAACATGGTTTATCTGCGATCGATGGCTGGCCGTGGAAGAGGATGATGGGTTGGTAGAGCGAACACTAATCCCGGCTTCCAAAGACGAGCTCACAAGCTTCAATTTGCTGTTCTCGACGGAAGCGCGCAAAAACTTAACGGACAACCACTTGTGGTTTTCGGTGGTAGCGCGCCCAGCGAAGAGCAATTTTACACGAGTACAGCGTCTTTCCTGTTGTCTCTCAGTACTGCTTAGCACGATGCTTGCCAACGCAATGTTTTATCAAGTGGGTGCCGAGTCATCTTCAGGAACATCTGTTCACGTGGGGCCATTTAGCTTTTCAATAAAGCAACTGTCCATCGGCATCATTAGCAGTTTAGTTGTTCTTCCGGCTAACATCTTGATCGTGACGTTTTTCCGGAAGGCGCGGCCTAAGGAGGCTAAAGAAGGCTTGAATAAGAACCAGGACCCTCACGGTCAGAGTCCGAAATACGAAATGGAAGAAGTGAATGCGACTGTGACTAAAGAAGAAGAAGAAGTTGAAGAGGAAGAAGACGATGGCAAGAAAAAGGACAAAAAGAAAAAGAAAAAGACGCTACCTCATTGTTTTGTATACATAGCGTACGTGCTGGTGTTTATCACTTGCACTGTGTCTGCTACGTTCACTATCTTTTACGGTCTAACGTTTGGGAAAGAGAAGTCCGAAGGATGGATATCGTCCATGATGATCTCATTTTGGCAAGATGTGCTCATTTCACAGCCTCTTAAGGTGAGTTTTTGGTATCACTTGTGTTACTAGCTTTCTAGAATTCGAAGCTGTCCCTTTAATTGTTAAGGATATTTGACTGGTAAACAAGAATATGATATGGCTCCGAGTTTGGGGCCTTTTCGGTGACAAAAACACTTCAAATCGTTTGGTTCTGAAACCGATAACAATAATAATAATAATAATAATTACATAATTAATATTATTAGTATTAGAGTGATTTTACTTGACCCGTGAAACAGAGGAAAACAACTAGTAAAAAATAGCTAAAAGTAAACAAAAGAAGATAATGGAATAGGTACATAATAGTGGGTAGTATTCTACTACCTGTTTCAGGGGTCAAATAAAATCATTCTATTTAATATTATTATTATTATCATTATTAAAATTCAAATAGCGCCGTGTAAACGGGTCCCGCAGTTAAAAAATTCGCACGCTTAAAATCTTGTTTGGACACCAGTAAACTGGGTTTTATATCCCTTTATGCTGCGTTAACAAATCATCAATTCAATACTTTTCCACTTACACTGCTTTCGGTTGATCTTATTCCGGAATAAAAACGCGACAACGTTTTTTTAAAAATCTCTTTTACCGTAATTTTTGGAGTATTTAAACACTACAAGAATCTATTTCAAGCCGATTTCTCGATACCGTAAATCCTCTATTAACCCCCCTCTCAAATAAGCCCCCCTCTCTTTAACCGCCCACTCTCAAGATCCAAAAATTTAATAAGCGCCCAGGGCGGTTAATCGAATAAATACGGTAATTGCGTTCCAGGTGTTCGCGGCTGCCATGTTCTTTGCCGTCGTTGTTAAAGATCCGAACAAAGCGGAAGAAGAGAACGAACAGGAAAGCAACGAGCTCAATCCGGATGAGGAAGCTCTGCACAGTCAGAAGAAAAACAGTGAGGAAGAAAAAGCGCTGCGCAAAATTGGTTTCGTCGATAAACCGCCTGATCCAGCAAAACTGGAAGCAGCTCGTAAGCTGAAAGTCAAACAGAAGGAGATGAAGATCATTATCCGAGAAGTTATCCAATATGTCGTATTCCTCTGCGTACTTCTTGTCATTGCTTACGGTAACCGTGACCCAATGGCTTTTACTGTGACAAGAGCTATGCGTGATATGTTCGACGAAGCGACCTATTCAGGAAATGATGGGATCGAAGAGGTAAGATCGTCTAAAAGGACGTATTCTGTGAATCCTTAACTTTCCAATCCAGAAACTTAAGGAGGAATAGGTACATGCTTTCGGCACAACGATTTCTGGGATCGTTTAGGTGGACAAGCGTTACTTATGATTGGTTAATGGCTGCCCTAAAAACCACCGATCAATCATAGGTAACGCTTGTCCGCTAAAACAATCCCAAAAATCTTTGCGTCGAGAGCTTGTAGCTGTCTCCCCTATAGTTTCTGCAGTGGGGAATTATTATTTACCGCGGTAGAAAAACTGAGCTCTGTCAGTAGAGTGCCAAACTGCACAGCGGGGCGTCGCGTCTTCGATCTAGGCCCTTTTAAGGCTCCGCATGACCCTTGGTCATTGCTGACGCGACCCCGTTACTGGCTATAGCTACGATGCGTGGGAAACTGGGACAAAAGTCGTCCCCCAAATCAATCCAATAGTACTCTTCGAGACAAGACTGACAAATCTCGTGCGCACCTTTGAAATAGCCAATAGGAGCGATGGACGTTACTAGGTTATGGGTTCTAGACCTCAAGTGTTCTAATGTCGTCTTTATCATTTCTTTCGATTGTGATAATTGATGAGGCAGCGATACTGTACTGCTTATAACGTATAAGGACTTCAAAAGTTCACATATAGAGCTCAATATTCAATATCGGTCTTGCATTCTCTCTGACGAGGGGGCGGAATTTCCGCAAGGGGTCAATTTACTTTATCAGTTCAATTCAAATTTAAGGTGGCTCCGTAATTAATACAAGAGCATTTAGCTGTGACAAATTTTCTGTCATAACTTTTTCGATTTTAACTCGATGGCTGCGAAACTTTGCAAAGAACAACAGATATCATTCGGCAATAATACGAAATATTCCGATTTCATTGATGGTAAATATTCCTTGAGAAATTAGCGCTTAAAAGGACCCTAATGTTCAAAGAAAATTGCGTCTAGTAAAAAATTTTGCTGATATTTTTTACTGAAATTTCTGGTATCGGCTTCAATTGATATAATAAATATGCCAGAGGAATTTCAGAAAAATTGTTGGAGCAGAAGTCCGTAACTAAAAGTCGCTTAAAATTTAGCTGTGAAATTGTTTTGGAATTTCAAAAATAAATTACTATCAGGAAGAAGGAGACACCTCTTTCAATTTTCGGGACAAGTAAATTCAATGTTTGCTAATTCTTAAAACAGAAGCCGATTGCCTCTCGTGCTATTCTTTAGAGGATATTTTTCAGTTTTAGAAGCACTATAAATTGCTCCAAACTTTTCTCTGACGTCGAATGACTTGTTCCTCGACATTTTTAAAATATCCCTTGGCAGTTTTGGTTCAAACTCCTGCTACATACATTTTGATGTATTGCAATGCATCCTCAACGGCTTTTCCTGCTGTACGTTGTTTCCAATTCAGGAAAAAGGTATTGGGATTGTAAGCTGCCTTGTATCGAAGCTCAGACAGAACTGTCGAGCACCAAATTTCAGTAAAAAATATCAGCAAAATTTTTTACTAGACGCGATTTTCTTTGAACACTAGGGTCCTTTTAAGCGCCTATTTCTCAAGAAATATTTACTATCAATGAAATCGGAATATTTCGTATTATTGCCGAATGATATCTGTTGTTCTTTGCAAAATTTCGCAGCCATCGCGTTAAAATCGAAAAACTTATGACGAAAATTTGTCACAGCAAAATGCTCTAGTATTAATTACGGAGCCACCTTAAATTTAAATTGTTTTTCACTCACGCATAATATTTAACAATTATTTCTCGAACCCGAATAGGCACTGAGTCAATAGCTATTGACTAAATGGGCTAATGGTTAATATTAATAATATTATGACAGAAGGTTCTAAACAAAATGAATACAAATACAATGTAAAAGAGAATAAGAATTATGTCCAAATAATTTACAAATTCAATTCTCCACAAGCTTTCCCAAGGCTTAGTGGGGAGAAAGAACAAGCGAGAAGCGCGAGAGCTGGAGACAAGCGAGAAGCTCAAAAAGGGGATGATGGGAACGAGCGCAAAGCGCGAGCAGGGAATGATGGGAAGGAAAAGGGGGAAAGGAGAAATCCCTGTAACAAAAACGGCAAAACGCTCGAAAATGTCCAAAGTCGTCCAGATAGGTAAAATGGCGTAATATTTAGTCGATGAAGCGCCCTTGCCATCACTGGAAGACTACGCTTTTTTCTCCCCTCTCCATCACTCCTTTCGCGCCCGGTTTCCTTAATAATTAACTCAAATATCCCTCAAAAAGAGATCGCGAGCGACTGAGGAAGAGGCAGGTCCCAGTTTGTGAAACCGCCGGAATTCTTTCTTTTTATAGGTGGATGATTACCGCTCTTACTGGAGCTGGGTCGAAGAGACGTTTATCCCCACTCTAATGCCTAGATTCTGGTACGGACCTTTTGCCATGGACGAAGACGATTTAGAAATCCTTAATAAAGAATCCAGTAAAGAAGAAGTCGATAAACAGAAAAGTAAAAAGGTCAAGAAGACCAGGATCGTCGTCAGTAATATCGAGACAGGTTTTAATGTACTCTATGGATACAATGAAGGCTTTGTAGCTGATCACAGCACTGCTATACTAGTTGGTACCCCCAGGCTCCGCCAACTAAGGATACAGAAAGGTATGTAGCTTTTTGTTACAGTCTTTTCCAAGATATTGCTGAGAAATAGAGCCTATGAGGCTCCGTCGACACCGATATAGAGTAATTAGTAAAAGGCTTTTCCACCCCCAAAACCGATGAGACGTTTTCCAACAGCAGTCGCGGAACCAGGAGAGGTCCGGTCTCCCCTCCCCTCCCCCATCAAACCTGACGTTTGTTTGAGACTGAAATTCTTACATCGACAGGATTGTATATTAATTTTTAACTGGCTAATTTTTTTTATTGAAACGCGCGTTGCATTTTGCCACTAAACTAAATTCCAGGGACATTCAAAAATGTAATTGATTTTGGTACCCTCCTATGATCTGTTCGCCTCTGCTCGCAAAGCAGTATTTCCTGCGCCAACGGTGACCGGCGTTCACAGATTGAGAAACACGTGGTCGGCTGTGCTTTCCCAGCTGGTCGACAATTATGTATCCTTTACGAGTGAAATAAGGGATCATAACGTACAACCTCGACTGGTGGGAGGGGGTATGGGGGAGAGGTAATTTGCCACAAAAAAGTTGAACGCACACAAAAGCGGATCCACACCGGTTTCCACCGTTTTACTGGAATCGATCAGATTTTTAATAGTCGACATACTTTTAATACATCTAAAACTTTCCAAGTTGAGGGGCTTTATCCAAGGTGATTGGACATGGCCCATATCCTGTCTGAATGATTCAGAAACCCAGGAAAGGAGACTTTAGGGAGTTAAAATCTAAAAATGATTTCCCCGGGAACCTTATCCCCGGATCCCCCAAGAAGCTTGCGCCTTCGGCACTCTTCTAGGAAATCGGTCAGTATCTATCCTAGATCCTGTCTGAACCAAAGTTTGCCCCTCCCCCCATCCCCCCCGAAATAAAAAATTCCCGGATCCACCCCTGGGAGTCCCGGGGAACACTCTATACATTCAATTCACCCGCTCTACAACGGCGTCCCTTCAACAACGGAAACCGCTACTGAGTTGCGTCCTACTTGCTAAAATAACCTCTCCCAAAGGCCATTTAAAAGCGAACGATGATCAAACTGATGCACTCGCTGTATCTAATACTAGCATTGTTTTGTTGACAGTTTTTTTCTAACTACTCTTTTTCTCTATTGTAGACATATTTTAGAAGCACCTTTTCAACTAAAAATGTTTTTTCCTTCTCCCAACATTGCTGCCATATCACAGCCCTACCCACAAGCACAGACTGCCCTTCAAATCACAGAAAACCCAACGACTCGGTTAGCGAGAGTCTCCTTCCTCGACGCAACAAACCATGGAAACGAATGATCGTGCCCCTTTAACTAACCAACTTGCTAATGCATGTTAAGTTATCGCTTTCTTTTTCCTGCAGGAAAATGCAAACTGATACCTTTCCTCAGCAACATTTTCGATGAATGTAACGTAGCTTATGACTGGGATAACGAAGATTCAGAATCGTACGAGCGGCGCTGGGAACCATTTGTTTCAAATAAAAGCACGGAAGGCGAAGAAGTGGAACCCTCCCCATGGACTTATCAATCACAATGGGCCCTGAAGGGGACTCCGTACTGGGGCACGTATGCGACTTACTGGGGAGGGGGTAAGTATTCTTTAAAAATATCTACGAGTAGTCCCTCATTTTCCTCAGGAGTAATAGAGTGGGCGAAAAGCCGGTTGCTCCACTGTCCTGTTTTTCGTCTCTTCACGATTACACCTATTAGCGCGCTTTTTCCTCTCGTAAGATGAATAACGTTATGGCTATTATCTTAAAATAGAATTGTCTTGTTTGGGAACATACTATGGCACTTTACAATCGATACCTTCGAGCCCCTACTAGTAGAACCCTTTAGGCTCTTAATCGCTATACAGAAAAGGAAAACCCGGTGAATTGTGCGTTGAAATCTTAGCTCAATGGCGGTCTCTATTACGTTATAAAATAACTAGGATAGTGCCGCGTTCTGATTGGTTAAAAACCTATGGTTTATTGTGCCGGTAAACTCATAGAGTGTATGTATGTATGTAGAGTGTTCTCCCAACATCCCAAGTGGGTTATCAGGCCGGTAAAACCATAGAAAGTGTGGTCTTTTGCTTAAATACACTGATTAGGCCCCACGTTCAGTATTTTTGCACATATTTGTTTATACTCGCAAAGTCTCTTTTCGCTTTTCACGTTTCAACAGGGACTCTAGTAATGCTTAGAAGCTTGCTTGACCAAACTCTCCCTTTAACTTCAACGTGTCTTTCGTGTCTTAAGAATCAATAACACCACCGTAATATATATTCTTTTGTATTCTCTCTTTAGGATACGTAGCAGACTTCGGAGATGACCGCAGCAAAGCCGAAGATTTAACTACACACCTTGAATCCAATGGCTGGATTGATCGTTACACGAGAGCCATCTTCGCCGAGTTTACGATCTACAATGCTCAGACCAACTTTTTCAGCGTCATCACACTGTTATCTGAGATTTTACCCACTGGGGGCTACTATCACCATCCGAAAATTCAAACCTTAAGGCTTTACCGTTATGTAGGACCGGAAATGGCGTTCGTCATGGCCTGTGAAATAACTTACATGGCCTTTTTGCTTTATTTCCTGTACAAGCAGGTAGGATAACCGAAAATACGAATAGATCGTTTTCCCTTGACGTCACGGCGGCCATGTTGGTGTACAACTGTTAACTCTTTTCTATGTAAAAATGTCTTTTGTTCCAAGAAATTTGCATAGCCGCTGACCGTGTGTGTGAAAAAGATCTATACGACTGTAAATGATTATCTGAGTTCCATAGGGCGATGTTTGTTGTGTTTGTTTTATCGCAACTGTTAGTGAGCCACACTCATTGTGACCAGCGAACTCCGACCGCCCGGCGTTACCCAGACGTCTTTACACCTTGTTCTCCTGTGCTCTGTTGTTACTGCTCGGACTACCTCTCCTGTATAGAGTGTCCCCAATATGTTTTTCGGGATCCGGGACTTCCCTTATTCGAAGCTCGAGTTTCGGGATTTTAAAGCAAAATCGGGCAGAGATTAGGGATTGAGAGAATGTGCGGGATGCGGGATGCCAAAAATAACCCTCGGAACAACGGGATTGCACGAAATTTTGGGTCGGGATCGGCAGTATTGAAGAACTCTTTTGGGGATCCTCTGTATAGGGAATCTCGGAAAGTAAGGCAGAGGATAAATAGAACCGAGCCCTATTAAACGCATCCTTTATGCTGATCACTTGCATTGCTTTGCAGCCCTTGGTATTTTCCTATTTGGTCGGTAAATCAGTTTTAAACACGTCATCTTTCACAACAATACGCTCTTCTCACATATGGTAATATGCCCGTCTAACCTCGTTTACGGGTAAAAATTCTTTTGAAATTCAAATACGAAAACGTCGTCTGATTAGCATTTCAAAGGACTTTTCACTCAAAAACGAGGTTAGACGGGCATATTACCATACGTGAGAAGAGCGTATTCCGTAATAACGACACGCTTTCCGCTTAGTCGTCGTTTTAGCGAGTAAAATCGTCACCCTCTACCCCCCATATCAGAAAGGTCATTAGTATTAAGCTTATAATAACATTCTATCAACTTTTACTCCGAAATTTTGTATCTACTTTTCGTTGCAATTTTAAAATAACAGTAAAAGAAATATAAAAGAGAAAAAAGATATTTCGCAGTTATGGTGGGGAAAGAATCGCCCTTTGTGAGGTAATCTAAGACAGTCTTCGATTCTGGACTCCACGCCGTGGATTCCGGATTCCAGGCACTAGATTCCAGATTCTTTATCAGTGGAACGTGGACTCGGGATTCCAATCGTTAGTAGGACTCCGAATTTCTTGAGCTGTATTCCGGATTCCAAAGCCCAGGATTCCGGATACCACAAGCAAAAATTCCTCGCATTCCGGAATCCGGATTACCTTACATGGGGCGATTTATGTTGGAAACTGCCCACCTACCCCTCCCCTAAGCCAATATTTTGCCCTAAGTGAGAAGTAAGTGTTAATGTTGGCTTAGGGGAGGGGTAGGTGGGCAGTTTCCCAGAAACGTATAATGATCAACATTTCCCTGTTTTTAGGTCAAGAAGTACAGAAAGGAACGAAGAGATTATTTCCGAGATCCTTGGAACTATCCCGAGCTGCTGGTTCTTTGCTTTTCTTTATCCGCCGTCGGGTTGTTTTTTGCACGTCTGGCCATCACAAAGTACACCATTGGTAACATGCTCGAGACGCCCGGAAAGTTTGTCAGTTTTCAGTACGTGGCTTTCTTGGATGAGTGGGTGTCCGCTACAACAGCTTTCGCGGTGTTTTTCTCGGTCCTGAAGTTTCTACGCCTGCTGAAGTTCAACCGTCGCGTCTCCCTGTTGATTCAAACCATCAAAATAGCCTCCAAGCCGCTGATGTCTTTCATGATGTTGTTCTTCGTTTTATTTCTTGCATTTTGTCAGTTCGCGTACGCGGTTTTCGGAGTGGACAATGAAGAATACGCCACTTTTCCAACTACGCTTGGTAGTATGATGTCTATGACCCTTGGAAGTTTCGACTTTCATGCGTTGACGGACTCGAGCCGAATATTGGGTCCTATGTTCTTTTTCGGTTACGTTGTGTCCGTGTTTTTCGTACTCATGAATGTGTTTATTGGAATCTTAAACGATGCGCTGAACACCGTTACAAACGATGTGTCGATACAGTCCAACGAGCACGAACTTCTGGACTTTATGTTGCATTCCGTTAAGAAGGCGGTTGGCAAGCAAGTCGGTCCGGCAATTAAACCTGCATACAAAGAACCCAAGAATCAGTTTGAGCTCAACTTGGACAGCATCGAAGAGATGTCGGAAAACGTTCAATACGCGCTCAGGAACATTTGCATGGAAGACATCAGACAAGCGACGTGGTTTGAACCAGAAAATGCCTCCAAGAAAAAGAAAATAATGATGATGATGGTTCTAGAAACGGACGAAGACTTTACAGAAAATGATATTTGCGACAACATTCCGTTGTTTGATGAAGTGATGAAAAAGCACAACGAAAGAGAGCTATTAGATAAGCTCATTTGCTACCGAGAACAGAAACGACTCGAGGAAGAGGCATCGCAAGCGGACGACCAATCAGATAACTCTTCCGATAACGAAGATGAATCGGAAAACGACTCTGACTCGGAAGATGACAATCAGAGCGTAGCCAGCGACGACAGCAGCAAGAAACCAGGACACATAACGTTAACAGTAGAAGCTCCTGACGACGAGGAGATCATAAATGAAATCGAAGAGCGTTATTCACCAAGACCAGTGTCCGGTATGAAACTGTTAGATGTGAGCGGCTCGTCAAATGCTTAAAATTGAGAAGGACTTTCCATATTTCTGTTTTGACCTTCTTTGTATTCCCTTGGCAAAGTTAAGGCACTACCCTCTTAGCCTGTAAGATGCACCCCAACTCGTAGAATCAGTCAAGCCGGTGAGGTTTAAGGAATACATCTTTAATTAATGTTAGAGATCGTGTTGGACGGTTAATTACTAATAAATCATGCACTGTAAAAAGTTGAAAATAGAAAACCTGGGAACAAATTAGTTAAGAAATCCGTACAGAAAAGTCAGCGCTGTAAAAAATCTTACCGGAAAATTAACCTCTACACGTAGGACAAGTTTTATCTTTGACTTTGCACCTACTAACGCTTTTGGCATCCACATTAGGGCCATTTATACGAGGAAAAATAACACGCGTCTTACATAAGACGCGTCTTAAATAGCGAACTGGACCATTTATACGAGCATGTCTTATCTAAGTCTTCTTTACACTTAAACTTACTATTAAAATGTAAGTTTATAATATGAAGATAGCAATTTGGTTGGTAAATATAAATTGTGATAGTTTAAAGTTAAAAGGGTCTACTTACACCAGCAGATGTCACGTAGTTGTCCAGGAGGTCTGTTATCACCTTCTCCTTACATAATATCAAAAAATCTTTTTCCTCCGCGATGGACCAAGTGTTTCTTTTTACCTTTAATGGCATGCTCATTGTATTTGAGCGAAGAAAAAATGAAGCAGAATAGACCAGGAAACGAAAACGCGTTGTAATTTGTAAACAATTTTTCCCCGCCAGTGGCCTGCCAATCCACCGCGGGGCAAGCGATAATTTTCCCGCCAAAAATTAACGCATGCGTACTATGCGTTCGCATCTCTTGTAAGACGCGACGGTCATTTACACGAAGTTTTTCTCGTCTTAGCTAAGGCGCATCTTACCTCAGAACAGGTGTTAAGGGCTGTTCTAAAATAAGACGGGTCTTAGCTAAGTCGCGTCTTATTTTAGACGAAATGTGCCGTTTATACGGAAAGTTCGCGTCTTATTTTTCCTCGTATAAATGGCCCTATTGTTCCCGTCAGATCGTATGCGAGTTGTGTATATGAAAATAACTCTTGCATAAACGAGTAGAGTTTTTTACGACAAAGAATTTTCAAGAATGGGCAAACCTTAACAACAGAGCAAAAAGTTGAATTACTTCCCACACATCGTGATTGCAAGGGATTTTGTTTTAACGAGGAAAAGTTTGAAGGGTCTGTGTCACGGCAGTAATCCATTTCGTTTAGTTTTGTTATTTGCACGTAAAAACCTCTGTTACCGTTAGTAAAGCCATTACTTCTAGAAGACAAACTCACAACTTCTTGATAAACTTTTATGTTTCGCGAGTGTTAACATTAGCAACAACACAGATCCAGGTTAAAAAGCTGACAAGCTGAAGGGTTTTCAAAACGGCTTTTGAAATCCGTTTTTACCTTCTTCACTAGGGTCCATCTGTGCCTTCTTTTACAAACGTTCCTTTACTTTTTTAAGCACTTGTTGTCAGTTAGTGTGGTGGCCAGTTCGCTAGGATTGCGTGACACAGCTCCTTTTCATTGACTGATTTGTAAAATGTTACTTTGCTCGTTCTTGCCATTCTGCTTCATTCACTTTATCCATCATTTCAGCTGCCTTTTACTAGCAACAATTACAGCATCTGTCCAAGTTTCGATGCAAATAAAGTTTGAAACGCTAGCTAATGTGATGTTTCGAATTGTACACTTACTGAAGAACAAAGACCAACAACACTCGTGAGATGTTCTTCTTAACGGCAATTTTCACGTTCTGCCTAAAACATGTTTTAGGACATTGCTACAAAACGAGTCAACAGCGATGTACATGTTGCGCATTTTAGCAAGCGACGTACCTCCGTGTATGGTGTGACTCTCCACTTATTTTATCCAATCAGAAATTAGTATTCACTCAACTTGCAACAACCTGATTTGCTGCTAGACAGGTTTGGGCATGGGTGGTAAAACGCGCAACATAACATTTAAAGCAATCTAGACCCCAGTGCTTACGCTGATTGTTGGCGTCCCCGGCCGTCATGCTCAGAAGAGCTCTGGGGTCGAGATTGCATTTAAAGCATTCTCGACCCCAGGGCTTACGGGTTTGGGAATGCTTGATCTCTCTCCTCTACATGCGCAGAAGAGCTCTTGGTCGAGGCTGGCATTTCAAGTTGTTATGCAGCAATGTTGCAATACAAGTTGCCCGTTTTAAGGCCTTATATTTATTGCTATCACGAGTGTCATTAAAGTCGACCCCCTGCAAAGCTAATGCAGTCCTTACGTCTCCTTAGCGATTGTGAACGCAGCTACATTACATTTAACCACACAATACTAATTACACTCAGTAAGTTCCAACGTACCAAAGATTAGATGGGTTTTTTAATCTGAGTTGATGAGCTTAGATATTAGAGAGATTTAGAGAGACGTTTAATTTAAACCACATGACCAAGGTTTCCCTTAACTTGTGCTTCACTGTTAATAACTTCTACACCAAAATTAGTTGCTTCACGTTAGTTTTGTCTTTAACAGTTTTGGACTGTTTTTAGCTGCACATTAGAGATGGCAACGGCAACGAAAGCGTCACTTAAAAGTGAAGTCGCGCTGCTTCAAACTTAATCGCGCTTATTCCATCTCGTTCATTTCGTCAAATGTTAGCAATTGAATTCTAAAACACTGTATCGAAGTTCGAGAAAAGAAAAAGAAAGACGTTGCCTTGTGTTAACGTTCTCCACAAAACGTGAAATTAGCTGTTTACCCGTCGTAGTCGTGCAGTGACGGCAAAGAAATGTACAAAAAAGCGTGATGCACGTGCCGAGTTGTTGTTTTTAATTAGCCAATCTAAACCCACTGCTTTTTTACCGTTATCGATGTTGTGGCTGTCGTAATTGCTTAAGCTCCCTATTTTCTCTGAGAAATTCTCAACTTGAATCTGACCGTTTGTCGTTTACCGTAAACGTCACTATAAATCTCTCTTTTTACTCAGAACCGAATGGCGCAAGGAGTTGACATTCAACCTTTTATCCCTTGATCGGCAATTAGGATGCTGAAGAACCTGTCGCTGTCGATGCCCCCGTGCTGACATAAAGGAGAAAGGAGAAGTCAGCTTTAGAAAAAGCCAAGCTAAAGAGCTAGATAAAAGGTTTTACGGGTAGTTTAAATGTTTTTTCATAAACTACACTAGGAGCAAATAACGGGGGCAGCACGAAATAAAGGCGACAGCAGAAGCTACCTCAAAAACTTTGAAGAAAAAGCTGCTCCCAGTCTAGACAAAAAATAACCTTTGTTTTACCCTCCCTTCTACCCTTCAAACAAGACATCGTGTTTAGCAAACTCCCCGACCAAACATTTCAAGATCGTGTTGGAGACAGGGAAATTGCAGGGAAGTTTCCTGTCTGACGAGATACCCCCAGGATAAAGTTGCGAACGTTACCCTGTCTATTTAACAGAGATGGAGAGACAGAGGTTTCTAGTGTAGGGGAACAACATGATAAAGAGAAGGAAGGGATGCTTAACATTTACTCAGACCATCTGAATGGAATCTGATGCAATTAACTTAACAATTGAATTTGATGCTGAGCGTGAAGAGACTAAACAGAGTAGAAAAAAATGCATCGCTTCAAATCACAACCCATTTTTTCTGACCAAGTGTCCCAAACAGAATGAGGCGAACCATTTGATCTCCCTACTGAAATTTCCGATTTTTCCTTGTAAACGGTAATTACTCAGGATGTCTAAATATTTCCTAAGCTTGAGCTGGTAATCGGTGCGTTTTGCCCCCTAATTTGTTGACAGTTGTCGTTCATAGAACGGAACTGAAGGAATTTCGACCCAAGACAAACGAGAAGACGCTAAACACAGAACATAAGGTGCCCCAGCCGAGAAACAGAAATAAAATATAAAAAAATATCTCAATCACATAATTTTTCTGCAGAATCTTGCAGAGGTGAGTGAGCTAATTTACACGTACCAGTGGTCTATGAGTTGAATTTTGAGTATAACTGCCTTTTCCTTAGAAAATTTCCATTCTTCTTTGACTTCTTTATCTACCTGGAATTTGCTGTAAACACTCTCTTCATTGCCACAAAGCATCACAACGCCCTCCTTCAACGGCTATGAAAAAGAGTTTAACCGTTAGTATCGATTTTAAGACACAAACGTCGATAAGGCCGTGCCACACATATGATATACACGTAAGTTCATGACTATATCAACAGGAACATGGAAACTCAACAAACGCCTTATCTTATGCCCAAAAATTGCGCACACCAACACATCAGTATTTAAGTTTATTATTCATTTATTATTTATTCAAAATCAGAAATATAAAGAAAAAACTGAAATTTGATCTCATTACGTGAATGGGTGTCTAGATGAAAAAATACTAAATGGAATAAAAAATATGCTGTACCCTTCTAGAGGATCCTCCCACACTGTCGGGTTGTATGTCGTTCGTTTCGGCGCGTAATGTGCTTGATCCTTAAAACAAACAAAAACATGTGAATAGAGCGAATGGAATAAAAAGGAGAAGTGTGAAATCATTCTTTACAGAGACGGTCATTTGTGTTGCTGAACAATGGAAGAAACGTATGGGCTACTGTTTTGTTTCTGAGTGCAATCACGCACAGGCAAGTCACTACTTTCAATTTTTTCGTTTTTTCTGCCATATTTGGGGGACCACGCAGCCTCGTTCCCCGTCATCCTCGGCGACTTCGGATGTGACGTCACCTGTCAAGCTTGTCGGGAAAATTCGCGCTATCGCATTCGGTTCCAAGCCTCCTCTGGTAACTCGGATAGCGCGAACTGGCCTGGGTACGATGATGGGGACCACGGTTTGTTCAGATCCAGAAATTTTGCTACCATGGCAACGTGACGTAACGACATCTCTCTATTCAGTTAAGGGATCTAAGGGAATGTCGGCATTTGTTCTCAAAACAGGTCAGTCGTATTAAGAAATGCTTTGTTGAATGTGTTGCTGAAGAAAACATCTACATTCCTTCTTCCCCCTGGGAGGGTCCATTAAATAGACTGACCCCTCCTCCCAACTCCCCAACTCCTCAGAAGTATGGAAAGTTTGGGTTCATTCTTCCCTTTCAAAATTTGGCTCTTTAAGGTTATCATCCCCGTAGGAATTCCCAATGACTTCCAAGAGGTGGGTCACACTAGGGTTGGAATAAGTTACCTGCAGGATGCTCATCAAATCCTCTGGTACGCCCAGATCCAAATCCTCTTGTCTGGGCCCTTTTAGGATGAAAGAGATATCGAGCAATGTAAGTATACTAGAAAAGGTTTATCTTCTAGTGCATTTTTTTGGAAAAGATCCCAAACTGAAGAGGGGCAATTCAAACGAGAGTTACACAAAAAATCACTTCCTTTTGGTAACTTTTGGTAAATCACTTTGGTAAATCACTTTGGTAACCTTATGGTAAATCACTTCCTTTTGGTAACAATAAAGTAAGTATGTAAAGTGGTAAAGTACCTACTCCGTTTCCAGAAAAGCTTTCCATTTAAAAGAGTGGAAGTTGCTCTTCCTCTTGTTTAGGATTACAGATTTGGAGTCTCTCATAGGGTATTCCCAGGAAAAAGCTCCTATTTTCAGACGTTAAATTTCGTCTAGATTTGCACGCGAATAGATATGTAGCAACAATAAATTCTATCCAGTTAAGTATTTTGTTATCTTTTGGAGGTAAATTAGTTATTTTTTTAGGGGTTTAATTAAAAATTTTCGAGGAAATCCCTATCTATTTTGTATGGGAGTCTTTTGTATGTATCGCCCCCCCCCCGCAGGGGATTGTTTATAAACTGGCGTCGATCTATTAATCCATGCAGCATATTAAAAAGTCGAGTGTGTGACAAAAATAACGTCTTTGCCAGGACTTTCACAACAATACAATATTTGGTCATGGCTTTCTTTTGCCGTCTTCGCAGTCGTTTTCGGAATGTCACGCAATGCTCCACCAACAAGGCAATGCCCTTTCCTTTGGGAGAGCGTTGCGTGACATCCTCAAAACGGCTGAGAAGGAGACTACGCTTTCTTTGAAGTGAATAAAGGTGTGAACACAAGGTAAAAGTCACTAGCAAATTTCACACAGTTATATGTACATGATAAAGAGTGTTGCGAAGTATTAAATAACCTTACCCAAAATCACCGTTGGGGTATCCTGTGTAAACCTGAGTCTTTCTGGTCTGTACATGCACTGTATTTTGCTCTTGGAATTTTAACTCGAACAACGTCTTGCTTTCTTCGTCACTGATGTCATCATCATTGAACTTTAATATTTCGACTGTTTCACAAACTTCCTGTAGCTTTTTCTTGAGGTCATCAACTGTTGCAAACCAGCTTATGTCGACTTCATGTGAACTTCCATCGGGGAGAAACGCTTTGATGCTGATTTTTTTTATACACACTCTGATCACAGGTTTCTCTTTTGATTTTACAAATATTGTAAAAAGGCTCTCAGTTTCCTCGACCTTTTCTCCATTAAAACGGAGATCTTGTTGCAACTTTGGAACGTTGAATTCCTGTTGGATAAACCCTTTTACATCATCAAGTGATAAGGAGGAAGGATCCCCAGTCATGGTGAGAACTTTTCCTGAATACTGAATCTCAAGCTCCTCCTTTTCGTAGAGTACCTGAATTACCTCATTGGTGTTCTCCATGGCGTAAGAGCTATAACAACAAAATTAATCTTACATCATAAGAAGCAAAAAGAATTATTGGTAGTAAACAGTTAAGGTATTCGAGCCCAGCACTTCTAAGGGTTTATACCCCAAGGGGGACTTCCTATAATATTAGGGAGTTTAAGCAGCGACGACGGCAACGGCAACAAGAACGGCAAAAAAGCAATAGGTTTAAATAGGCCACTTCCGATTTCCAAAACCCCTCACTTTCACATTGAGGCTAGGTGCACAACCTTTCCTGTGAAAATGAGTTTTATTTGCATGAGAATGAAAAATGATTTCCATGTCAAAGGCTGAGCACCTACCCTCGTTTTGAAACAGAGGCCCGGGGGAACTCGGAAATGGCCTATTGGCAAAACAATAACTTTAATTTATACGTGCATCACGCTTTTTTGTACATTTCTTTCTCGTCGCTGCACGACTACAACATGAAAATGCCTAATTTCACGTTTGGTCGAGGACGTGAACACAAGACAACGACTTTCTTTTTCTTTCCCTGAACTTTGATACAATCTTTTAGAATTCAACTCCAGAAAAATTTGAAGAATTGAAAGAAGAGTTGGAATAAACGCGATAACGTTTGACGTAGCGCGAACTCCCTTTTTAAGTGACGTTCTCTTAGCCGTCGCCGTCGTTGTTGCTTTTAAGCTTAAAAGCTCCCTAATGGCGTATACGAGGAGGTTCCGCCCGAAAGGGTACCTTTCTCAGGCTTCAGGTATATGAAATGGTAGGGATTTTACTAAATGAATTATATGAAAGCTCTCTTGGCCGTCATGTAAATGCGACGTCACGCAAAAGCCACCATGATCGGCTCCTGCAAAAGCTTAGAAATTCACGCGTACTCTATCACAAAACCAAGAACCCTATAGAAGCGAAAATTTGTATGAAAATTAGTTTTCATCTGCTCTAATACATCATGAAAGTAAAATCTCGGTAGGATCGATAGTTTTGTAGTTTGAATTTTAGTGACGTCATGTGAAAACCAACAATAGGGCTAACAGAAGGATTTATGGGTGTGGACAAGTCGACAAAATTTTCCAGTTTTGTTATTTATTCACATTTACAAGAAAATGTAATTACAGCACTTAAAATGGATGCAAAGTTCTAAACTAGGTACGTGAAAAGGGTACCATCTGTCAACAGAGGTTATACGAAAGGGGTACCTTTTCTGTTGAAAATGGTATTTAAAAGGTGTAAGAGGTTGGACCTTGAAGCTGAGCATTCCCCTCCCCCAGGTTTCATACAACACAAATCAGGAAAAGCTCTTCCCTAGTTCCTGGGCCTCATTATTTCTCGCGGCCAATGCGTTTCGGATCACGTGGCCGTTCGTCTCGGATACTTCACCGAAATACATTGACCGCGAAGGCCTGGGAAGACGCTGTACGGGGGGCAAGGCAAGAAAAGCTCTTAATATTTTTGTGTTTTAAACTCTTACGGGTGGCTTCTTCAATAACGTCCCAGGCTCACTAATGGACCACAACAAAGCTGCAATAAAATTTACTAAAAATTATAAAAAAGGTGGACGTCGCCCTCCCCTATTTTCTCCATTTTTGCGCGGCATTTCCTAGGCTTCATTTAGGTGGAATAAATTTAGTGAGCATTTCGAGGAACGTAAAATATTAACAAGGAAGTAGGGGTTGGTAATGGATTATGGAATTGTTCCCGAACGTTTTTTTTTTCTTCTTTCTGTCGATTTTCCGCTTTTACTACCGAGTCATTTTGCTAATATATTACTGTTTAACTAACGAAATTGTTTAGGAGAAAAATGATAGATTGGACTGTCTATGTGTGCGGTTAATAATAATTGTTAGAAATGTGGAGTCATTGTATACACACTACATATTACTCAACCATTCTAGACTAACCTCATGGTTTTGTCTTCAGGCAGTTTTTTTCCACCCATTATCAGGCATGACACGTTAAGTTTGTGAATCTTCTTAATCCTTTCCTTTAAAGCTCCAATAGTCGCTGTCTGGAAATCTGGCATGAGCACCTCCTTCTCTCCATCCTTCCAAACATGCTTCACAAAAAGCTTTAGCATCAACACTTCGGGTTTAAACTCAAGGATGATCTGGCCATTCAGTTTCGGATTTGGACCAAATAAATCGCTGGGCGTTGGCTTGTTGTCGTCTGAGACACTGAAGTATTTAAGCCTGCCTGGTGCCCAAGAGGACCCTTCAATTAACAGTGGGTTGTGAAAAAGATCTCGATTGGCTTCCACCAGCCACACCCCAAGGTACATTTCCCCAAATGTAATGTCTACCTCAGCAGCTACGGATAAAGAGAAAATAAATAATATACATTTTAGTTTACCGTATTATCAGAAATAAAGGCTACCCTCGATTAAACCCTGCTAATGAAAGCCAATTTACCAATTTACATTTCCTTTTTTTTCCTGTTGCTGTTTTTATCTACGCCTTTGTCCTTTGGTCAAGTTAGCACCCTGTGGAGTAGACTTTTTAAAAGTCCTTTATTTCTTTACTGGTTGGTTATGCCATTTGAAAGGACTTTTCATACCTGTTTGGCGCTAAATTCACCGGTCAAAAATTCTACCGGTGACGTCATGACAATTGACCAATAGATCAGTGAGTGATATTTCACGCCGCTCCCGACAAAGCATATGTCAATCATTTTTTCCCCGCGTGAATTTATAATATGACTCAGATCCATTCAGGGGAAACAAGTTGACCTCGAGACTGCGTCGCTCGCTCGGTCGCTGCGCGACTTCATGCATTGAAGCTCGCTTCGATCACTTTTCAAGAACTTATGTGAGGTCGACTTGTAGCAAGCCTACCGGTGGAGGTACTAAACAAAGTTTTTTACAGGGAGGGTCCACCCCAAGGTCAAACCCCTTACCATTTCTGACATAAAAGGCACCCCTTTCGTATACGTTGTATTGACAAAAGGGACCCCTTTACATACCATGTAAAATGCCTCTGTTAGCCCTTCTGCGCCTTTTTACCGAATGAAATGACAGATTTCCCTACCCTTCAGCAAGGAGCCAAAAGTGTGACCTCCTTTAGTTAACTCACATTCTTTCATGCAGACATTAACCAATCAGAAGTGGAGGACAGTTTCCAGCTGGCTTCTGAATGGATTAAATCTGCACTAAACAATGTGAATAAATCAAAAGCGGTCACACTTTTGGGCTCCTTGCTGTAATAAATCTCAAGCAATAAAATCACTACCCTTTCATAAACCTGAAGCTTAACATTTTAAAGTACCCCTTTCGGGCGGACCCTCCCCATATAGGCCATAATGGAGGGTACCCTGCGGGAGTTAACACAAAACGTTACTTTCTCAGCAGGGAAACCTCCTTGTCTCAGACAACCGGATGGAATTATTTTTATCCGGATTCCGAATTCCAGGAAATTTTTGCTTATGGAATCCGTAATCCAGGGTTTTGGAATCCAGAATTCAACTCAAGAAATCGGGAATCCCGCTAACGATTGTAATCCGGAATTCAAGTTCTACTGTCAAGGAAATTCCACGGTCAAGGAATCCGTAATCCAGTGCCTGGAATCCGGCATCCGCAGCGTGGAATCCACAATACAACCTTACATGCGGTAGTAGCGATAAATCAACCTGCTCCCCTAATTAATTCTTACCGTGTTTATTGTTATTTCCTATGGCAATAACAAACTCAGTCCCACTTTTCATCATGAAAATGCCTTTTTCATCATCACTGTTGCAGCATAGAATGCCCCCAGTAATTACCACTGAATAGCCCCCTTTATCGTAACTCTTCAACTGTATGTGTGCGTCTACTGCTGATGCTGATCCAGGAACCGCGTGAGAAACCAAGGAACCATGGGGTATTGTCGGTTTAACTTCAAACAATGAAGAGGATAAATAATCAAAAGTACAAAAAGAACCTCAGTTAACAAATAACTCATCAATGTATAAAAAAACCCTACTGCACAAAGTTTGGGAGTAGAGACACGATAACCGTATTTACTAGATTAAATGCTGCAGAAATTTACTAAATTTTCATCGTTTCTGATGTTGCGTTTACCCAAGGGCGATGTTTTGTCTTTCATAATCACGTTTCTTAATCACCGACAACAGTTGCGGTAAATCACTTATAAACATAGTCAAACCCCGTATTACGGACACTGACGGGGACTGTATTAACTGAGGGTCCGTATTAAGCGGGTTGAATTTAGAGAAAATGTAAGGGCCTTCTTTCCCCCTGGGGCAAAGCAAACTGTCCGTAATAATAAGGTGCTCGTATTAAGGGGGGGGGGGGGGGGGGCACATGAGGCGGGGTTTGACTGTATTACTGTATAAAACAGAACAATGTCTCTTCCATAATGCTGAGATAGAATCGTAATTGTGTAAATGGTGTAAATTACTAATAAATGTCGCATTCATCTGATTGGGTGCGGTGTTTATTCGAGAGAGGCATGCGGTTTTTGATTGAGCTGAGGGTGACCGGTCAATTGCAATTGAGCAAATTCACATTGAAGTCATTGCTTTTGTATACTTGAAGAACAAACAAATCTCATCAAGCAAATCAAATCAATCGTGCAGGCAACACCCTGTTCATTATTACCCTGATTAGGACAGACGTCGACTGGCTCAAAATTTTATACCCTGTTTTTAGGATAGAGAGGGCAAAAACCATACCCTGTCCAGCGGCACATCCCCGTATAGACCATATAAGGGACTACCCCCTCCCCCCTCCCACCGGGGGCCGCCACCCCACTCACAAATTCCACTCTGGCAACAGGCAAATTAAGGGTGTCGTGTTTCTGAAACCATTCGATAATATTCATATTCTATTTTTTTTTCCTCCTTTACATAAAAAAAGGGACGTTCAACAACCCCTACGGAAAGAATGCAGTGGTTAAAAAGGACACTAGCAGTTAAACAGTTTGTACCTTGGTCAATCTGCTCCTGGGCACCAAGGTTGGTCTCTGTCTGTTTTGGTCCTGCTCGCAGTTGAGGATCATGATCAGGTTTGCGCTGCGTTGAGCTTGTCAAATTTTTACTCTCCTCGGGGCTCTTCATGGGAAAATCTGCAGCAACGCTTTCATCACCTTGAAAAATTATTCCCTTACGACGCGGTGTTCGCTGTTGTCAAAGTTCTTGATTTCACTTTCCAGCTCAAGTCTACTCTCTGAAGGATATATGGCATATGATTTTCATGACACGTTCACTGTGGTCAGACGCAATAGCTCCTACTAAAAAGGCTGTAAATAGGACGAGGCGCTTTCAGTTTCTGAGGCATAAATACGTTGCAGGAATATATTGTGCACCAAATACTGTATACACTGTAGTCAAAAGTTCCTTGATTTCATTTTCCAACAAAAGATTACCCTTAAGGATATAAGGCATGTGATTCTCATGACGCCTTCACAATGGTCATTCGGAATTGCTCCTACTAAACAGGCTGCAATTGGCACGAGGTGGTTTTCAGTTTTCGAGACGACCGAGACAAAAATAACCTTCGGGGCCGAACTGCAGTTTTTCCTTGATTTCATTTTTCTCCTCACGTTTACCCTCAAGGGTGGCGTATGATTCTCCTGACGCATTCACGTTCACTGTGGTCACTAATTTACATCTCGCTAAATAACAAAAGTATTTTGCCTTGTTCGTTGTATGCCGGTTCAAACGTAGCTGTGATACTTCCAGCTAGCTCACATCCGCTTGGAAATCAAAGCTTTTTCAGTTTTTTCCTTGATTTCATTTTCCTACTCACGTTTATCCTCGATTTACCCCCAAGTCTTGCACGTGATTTTCGTGACGCGTTCACCGAAGTCGGCAGAGACAAAGACAAAAAATAGCATCAGGACTTTTCAGTTTCTGACGCATAAAAAAAACTTCTGAGTGACACTTCAGAATACTTGGCCACTTATTTCCATTTTGCTAAATAGCAATTGCCTATTGTGTTATGCTTAACTCTTTAAAGCATGCCCGGTGAAAGGTTACGCTGCTTGAAACTTTTGTGGTAGGATAGCTGCATTTCAAAGCTCACTGATCCACTTCGATTTCAAAGCTTTTTTCAGTTCTTTTCTTGATTTCATTTTCCCACCCAGGTGTTAGTGTTAAAATGCCTAAACTCAGGAGCCCGGTTCCTGCTAAAATTAAACTGTTTCATCTTACAGAGCCAAAAAATGAGTGTTTAGTGTTATCGAGGTACCCCCATTCAGCTGGTATAATCAGTTTGACAGGTTTTAAGTTATTTTTAGATGTTGGTTCTCTCCTTTGCTTCGAGAGCTTTCTCTCCGGGTACTCTGGTTTGCCCCTCTCGGCAAAATCCAACATTTCCAAATTCAAAGACTAACAGGAATCAGGTAGACGAAGAACCACTAAGTGGATATGTTACCTTTAAATCGTTATTTTCAAATCGTTATTTTATTTTTTCAAATTTTGTAAATAATCTTAGACAAAAAATAGTTAGTTTTCTCGTCCTTCCCATTCTGCTTCCACTTGCTTCATCACTTTTAAAGTTTGAAACGCAAGCGGACCTGCTGTTACTCACTGGAAAGTCAGAGCCCAATACATTAAACGTTGTCCACATATCGCAAAGACGGCTAAAAACTACTCACCCGACGCGATTAGCCACGCTATTTTTGGGTGGGATTTGTAACACAAACAAGTGTTGTTATTTAGTGTTGTTAAAAAGGGGTGTAAAAAGTTAATGTGCCTGGGCTTTTTTTCTACTCATTTAACTTCAGGTTTCTTGAAATTGGATGAAACACTGCCCGTCATAAATATATATTGTTTGGAAATGGAAATTTGTTGCTAAAAATGGGTGTGAAACGTTAGTGTAACAGCGCTCATTTTCTACAGGGTTCATACTCCTTTTTGAACAAAAAATTCAAGGACGTTTCAAGGACACATTTCGCATTTCAAGGACTACATACAGTGCAAAAAAAGAGCCTAGAGTCGATGTCTTTTCTTAGTTTTTCCACATCAGAAGAATTTTATCTCGAAGGTCTTTGTTTTTTCATTTCCCTTGCGGTTCTCCTTGAACTATTAAGTTAGCATTAAAATTCAAGGACTTTCCAGTACCGACTGCAATTTTCAAGGACTTTCAACGCCTTGAATTTTTATTTTAAAATTCAAGGACTTTCAAGGATTTTCAAGGTGTGCGAACCCTGTTTCTATTCAAATTGGATGAAACAGCGCCCGTTTGAAAATTATTATTTAAAAATGGAACGGTTTTGACGATACTGAGATGAACAATGCCGAATTTGTAATTGTGAACATTGTCTGCGCAAAAAGGCATTTGTTAACCACTTATACCCAGACACCGCTTTACCGTCACCCCCTTTAACAGCTAGACGGATACCTCCAGGATTATGTCGCTCGATAGAATTAATAACTATGTACTTACAATGTCTTCATAACATTGTATAACTACGATACAAGAAACCATATATACATCAGCCGCAGTTCAAAAGTTAGACAGCGTTAGCCCCCCGATAAATCGCTATCCATTAGATAAGTACTACAAGCGTTACAAGTATTTAGACTTTTAGGGTCACTAATTTTAAACGATGTCTCACTTAGACCGCGGTTTAGGAAATCTTTGGATCTCCAGATCTCTTTCCATGTGGGTTATTTTAAGAAGACAAATGCTTTTCTAGAATATGCCATATGCTCATGAAACTGTTCAAGATAAATGGTGTTTACATGAGAGTTTGGCAAAAAAATGAAACTGGCTTAGAGCGCAATTTTGTTAAACCCTTAAATATCTGGCCCTTAATGTATTAGCCTGTGTACAGACGCCCCCTTCCCCTCAGAAAAATCGGGGATAGAGTTTCTCTCCCCACGGATTTTTTCTTAGGGGAGGGGGGCGTCTGTACATATATGGTTAGGAATTTTTTGTTGTTTGTAATTTTAGTTATTTGGAAATAGTTGATATACTATTTATTGTATAAGACTCCAAATAAATAAAACATGTATGTATGTATGTATGGGTATGTAACAGTGCCGTATCCAGACCTTGAGATAAGGGGAAGCCCGGTCATCCAGACCCTTGGAAAAGGGGCGGGGGGGGGGGGGGGGGCGATCTCCAAAAAGTTTTTGTCAGCCCTTTAGACCTCGGTTTGGTCTGAAAATAAGGAGGGGGCTCCCCGGGCCCCTCCCCTGGATCCGCCACTGTGTGACCCTGTCTGATTTGCTCTAAGAGCAGTTTTTCACATTTTTAACTTTAATGGTGAAATACACTTGAACTTGAACGTCTAACTTGTAATTTGATACTAGATAGCTAGAGGGTTAAAGTTCTCACATTCTCTTAACTGGCATGACGTCAATCACCCATGCAGCATCTTTTTTTCGATAAGCCGCTTTACCTTTTTGTTACCAAATGCTTCCGCACAACCAGCTGGTGAAACACCATCATTGTTAACTGCATTCATATCCGCTTTCTTATCCAGCAATAAACGAACCACTTCCAACTTGCCAGAGCTTGCCGACACATGTAGCGGTGTATTTCCATTTGCATCACGTGCATTGACGTCACTTCCGGCATCAATCAGGACCCGTGTGATGTCCATTCTACCGAGAGCAGCAGCTGTGTGAAGAGCTACACTTCCTTCAGAATCTTTCCCCTTCAAGCTTGCCCCGTGCTTCACAAGCAATGACACCATGTCTGCATCACTGAAAGCTGAAGCGAGATGTAATGGAGTACTTTCTTCATTGTCTCTTGCCTCCAAGCTTGCTCCGCGGTCGAGAAGAAGTTTCGCGGTGTTCGTCTGATTGAACACAGCACAGATGTGAAGTGGCGTACAGCCTTTGGCGTCGCGTGCTTCGAGATTACTGAAAACAAATGCAAGAGATAATGTGGTGGACAATGAATTTTGATAGGTTTTCAAGCCTTACATAGGCTACCAGTAGCCGCCATTTTTCCTCAGAGAGAGTAGAGGGAGCGAAACGCGTTCACGCGTGAAAATTATTCCACGCGAGAAAGGATATATTTTCTCTCTCCCCGCCGCGTCTCGCCTTTCTCGCGTGGGGTGATTTTCACGCGCGCTCGCTCTACTATCCCTGAGGAAAAACGGGGACAAATCGTAGTCTAAGCCTTACACCCAGAAAGAGGTTAACCAATACCGTAAACGTCCGCTTATAAGCTGCCCCACTTATACCCCCCCCCCCCCCCAGTAATAGGCCCATCTACCTGTGATAAAAAAAATACATCAGGTTATGACACCCCCCGGATATAAGCCCTCCTCTAGCTCGTATCGATTTTCAGCACGTTTTGTAGCTTTTAAAGGCGAGTAAATTCAATTTAAATTAAATTTTTTTATCGGGGTGTCCGTTATAGCGAGGTGTCCGCAAGGCGAGAGTTGACTGTATTCCGCTTTGTTAGATTCATGCTAAAGCATCCCCAGTGGTCACGAAAATACGTTTGCTTTTTGAAGCTCAGATATTATTTTTCTATACGTAAATTCTGTGGCCTGGCGCTGTAAATAGGAAAACACTTCCGGCGATTGTAGATTCAACGCACAAGCAATGCAACCAACAAGAACGGGCCAAGACAACAATGCTTTGTTGTCTTGGCATTTACTCAAGTCAAAGGTGATGTTACACGGGACGATTCACAACGACGTTGTGAATACAGCATTGCAATGTTGGAACAATGTTGGAACCATTCGAAACAATGTCGCAACAATGTTGCAACGCTGTATTGCGCTAAAAAATCGTTGTTGCGAAGTCACGGCTGCTGAGTTCAGTTTGTTTATGATAATCAGGCCAGTTACGCGTCCTTATTGGCTAGAAAACTTGAGCCTTGAGTCATACAAATATGTCTCCTAAGCCCGATAATATCAAACCTTACAAACAACAAAAATAGAATTTCACAGACTGCAACGTTCACAAGTTTTTAAAAACCATGCTCATCCATGCCTCCCTTTGTATTTGTTGTGTTGTTTATACCTTCTTCTTATTTTTATGTTTCACTAAATTTGGTGACAATTCCCACTGATTGCATTGAAATAAATTTCGTGACACATCCCCTTTAAATCACGATAAAAATATTCCTAAAGCAACTTATATCTTACCCTCCATGATCGATCAAAAATGACACGGCTGATTTGCTTCCTGAAGAGCAGCCTACATGAAGTGGAGTACTGCCTTTATAATCCACAGCATTAGGATCGCTGCCGTAATACACCAGAAACTTTGCGACCGGCCACCTTTCTGAGAGCAGAGCAAGGTGAAGAGGACTGCTGCCCAAATTATCAACAGCGTTAACTTGCCCAGTACAAACAATGGCTTCTTCTACCATTCCTCTGGGTGGGAACAACATCATGTGTGCGCACGTTTCTCCTTTTAAGTTTGTAGCGTAAACGTCGCTTCCTTTCTCTATGAGAATCCCAGCGACGTAATAGTGGCCCTCTGCAACAGCCAAGTGTAGTGGCGTATTCCCTTGCTTATCGCGACAATGGACATCGCCACCTGCACTTAACAGAACATTAACAGCTCTAGGGAACGATGCTTTTCCAGCGGTTACGTGGAGCGGAGTGCATCCGATTGCGTTGACGGCATTAACATCAGCACCATTCTTGATCAGCATGTCAAGAAAATTCTGGCCACGTCTAACGGCGTAGTGGAGAGCTGTGTTACCACTGTTATCTGCAGTATTTACGTCACTTCCCTTTTCTATTAAAACAGAGGATGCCTCTGTAGAGACGTTGAGAGCAACACAGACCAGCAATGGCGTTTGACCTCTTTCATTGACAGCAGACAGGTCAGCTCCTTTCTCAACAAGTCGCTGGATCATATCGAGAGTCCCCCATGCCGATGCTCTGTGTAAAGGTGTGTCTCCGTTCTTGTCTCTTGCTTCAAGGTTCAATCCTTTATCTAAAAGATTGTCGGCAATATCAGTAAGAGAACAGGCTGCGGCAACATGAAGAGTTGTTTGACCAGTCACCAAGTCAACAGAATGTGCGTCACCCCCATTTTCCATGTACAATTGAAGGAACCTTGTTAAAAAGTGGTGCTCAATTCTGAATGTTGACTTGGGAGTTAGTGAAGTCCCGAATACAGTTTGACCACTAAAATCTTTGGCACTAATGTTGTCGCCATGAATGTTCAAAAGTTCAAACAACTCTTCCCAAGCACATAGACCATATTTTGCGACAAGATGAAGGCACGTTCTTCCTTTCTTGTCCACAAGTGTGACATCACTTCCATTTTGAAGCAAAACTTCAAAAGTCGTTCTGTGCCCTCCTGCAGCAGCAAGGTGCAAAGGCAGCCACCCTTTCTTGTCAGCAAGGTGAACGTCAGCTCCATTTTGGATCAACAACTGCACGGAGATGGTGCAACCCCTATAGGCAGCTGAATGAAGCGGGCTGCGATTTTTCCTGTCCAACGCTCTCACGTCTGCGCCCTGCTCAAGGAGCCACTCTATTAAAGTAGTGTTTCCATCAGATGCTGCAAAGTGCAAAGGCGTCTCCCTGTTTTTATCTGGAAGATTAACATTTCCCCCATGACTCAGAAGGAGGTTGTAGAATTCCCTCTCTGAATTGCCACCGCAAGACATATAATGCAGAACAGACCGTCCAAACTCGTCAGTTGCATTTACAGAGCTGCCAAGCTCCAACAACGTTTTAGCCAGTGAAAACGTTTTTAAACCTTCATAACCTTTGGCGAGATTCATAAGAACAGTCTTTCCAAAACCGTTTTGTGCATCAACATTACTTCCTTTCTCTGTTAAGAAGTAAAGCATAGCAAATTTTTTCTCTTGGGCTGCTAACAGCAGCGGGGTTTCCGCCAAGGGAGTTGTGCTCTCTAAATCGGCACCGTGTTCTAGTAATACATCGGCTGCGAGGACACTCCCTTTTTTTGCAGCCACGTGCAAGGGAGTCATACCTTCGTCATCAGTTTTTAAATTAAGTACAGCACCATGCTGAAGCAACTTCTCAATGAGCTTTCCATTGTTGTAAAAAGCAGCAGAGTGTAGAGCGGAGAAAGAACCTAAGTTTTTACTGGTCGTATCACATCCATGTTCAATAAGAAGATTAGCAACTTTGTCAGCATTCCTATGTGCAGCGATAAGAAGAGGAGTTTCACAGTGGTCATTCTTAGTGTTGACAGCGGCACCATGGGCGAGGAGAAGTCTAACAATTTCCAAAACTGGAGCCGCACGGGACCGAACAGCACAAGAAAGAGGTGTGTCCCCTGAAAGGTTCTTTACGTTTACTTCAGCACCATTGTCAAGTAGAAATTTCACTGAATCAAACTTTCCGCTAGTAGCTGCGAATGTCAGTAATGTCTCTCCATCATCATTGATTTTGTTAAAATCAAAACTCTTCTCCTTGGTAAGAAGGTGAAAAACATCTGAAAGACCGCGCGTGGCAGCCAGTTCGGGAAGCGAAGAGGTGTTTCCACTAGGGTCAGAGGTATCAGCCCCTCGTTCAATCAGAAGTCTAGCCACCCCACCTCTTCCAGCTTCTAGGGCGCAATACAGTGGTGTCTTGGTGTTGGCAAGTTCAGGTTCTTCTTTCTTATTGTCACTGTCTTCACTGTCTCGACCTTTATCATATACAATTTCGTGTTTCTCGCTTTTAAAGTTTCGAAAACCAAAACCATTGATGTTTGCTCCATGATCGAGGAGAACATTCACCACTTCACAATGTCCAGCCCTGGCCGCTACTATCAGAGGTGTTTCATACCTACTGAGGGCGTCCACAGGTACACCTTTGTCCAGGAGAAGTTTGAGAATACCAGAAAACCCCTTACGAGCAGCTGCTTCCAATACCTCGCCCTCATCGACAAAATGACCTCCTTTGAGAATCAGCTTCACTTCGCAGCCACTCTCAATCAGAACTTTTGCAGTGGAAGCATGCGCTTCCAGGATGGCATAATACAAAGCTGTATGGCCCCTGTCATCACTTGAATTGATATCAGCTCCGCGTTCTAAAAGGAAGCGAACTGTGTCAGATTGTCCCTTCGCAGCGGCCGCGTGTAGAGGCGTTTTCCCCCAACCATCTTTCGCATGAATATTAGCACCTTGGTCACAAAGGAAACTAACCAAATCAGGTTGAGTGGCAAAATGAAGCACTGTTTCTTTTATTGCAAAAAGATTCGCACCTTTCTTCAACAGGAATTTGACTAAATCTGTATGATTTTCTTTAGCGGCAAAAAGTAATGGCGTTTCGCCACCCTGTGAACAGCCATTTAAATTTGCTCCTTTGGAAAGCAATAGCTTGACGGTGTCGAGGCAGCCTTTTCTTGCGGCCAACATAACGGGAGTGAGACCATAAAATCCTTGTTGGTCTGCACTTGCACCGTGTTCCAGCAAAAAGAACACAGCGTCTTTGTTACCTTGTCCGGCAGCGACATGAATTGCTGACATTCCACGGCGCATCTTTTTTAGCACATTTGCTCCAAGTTCAAACAAGCGTTTCACATTTTGCATCTTTCCTCCACTAACAGCATGGAGAAAAGGAGTCATACTTCTGCTATCCGTCATCTCAAGTGAAGCACCTCTTTGGATAAGAAATTCGACAACCTCTACCTCATTAAACTCCGCAGCGAACATCAAGGGTGTCTTTTCATCTTCCCGTCGATCTGAGCATGAGCACCTGACGGCGAACATCCAGGGTGTCTTTTTATTTTCCAGTAGATCTGAGCATGAGCACAAGGCGTCAACAGGTTCGCCAGCATCAAGAAGTCTGCGAACATGTTCAACATTTCCCTTTTTGGCAGCCAGGTGTAGAAGTGATTGAGACTGAAAATGCTCAGTAACCTTTGAAATTGTTTCAAGGATCGCCTTATGCTTTTCCGTGTCTTGATGTTTTAACGCCGTTAAAATAGATTTACCTGGAAAATGGGGTGCATTTGGACCAATCTTGACACTCAGAGCAATGGCACTGTCAAGTTTGTCTGTGTTGAGGTTTAAGATCGCCAGGACGGTATCGACATCTCCTTTGATGCAAGCTGATTGAAGACTGCTAAAACCACTTTCTTTGCTAGGTGTGGTCAAATAATTGAAAGACAGACTCTTGAGAGAAAGCTGCAAGGCAACAGGATAAATGGGTTATTCGCCGCGACTGAGTCTTTTTTATGATGTCCACCTCTCTAAAGAAAGCATCCATGGTGACAACCTCATCCTCATTCAATTTGCCAAATTTGACCGAATTTTTGACAGTTGAAATCTAAAGGGAGCGTACTCAACTCGAAAATAAAAAAAAAATAAAAAACGTCGTCGTGTGTTAACGTCCTCCTAGAGGTTTTGCGTTGTAGTCGTACAGTGGGAATCAAAGAATTACACCAAAAAGTGTGACGCACGTGCTTTGTTGTAGTTTTGATGGCTAAAACTATTGCTTTTGTTACGTTCTCGTTGATCTCGTTAATCAGGATTGATTACTTGGCCATTTACCGCACCTTGTTTGCCCTCCGAAATTTTGCGTAAGTATTCCCTTTTATTTCTCTTGGGACCACTGTAATACCAGGGGCACCCAACGATAATTTTCGGAAAATTATCTGTTCGCAAGACGATTTGAGATCTAGAATTTTCGGATCATTTTCAGTAAAAGTTCTTGCTTGCCTGCCTCTCCTAGGATTTTCGAACATCAAAAAAATGGTATAATTGCCCATTTTAAACAGATTTTTACCCTAAAAAGGTCACCTAGAATTTTCGGGAGCCTTTCTTCTGGCTAAAATTTTCGAAAAGGTAAATTTTGATCCCTATAATTTTCGGATCACTATACTTTCAGCGAGGAAATCCGAACAGAGGAAAAATTTTTAGGGGATAAAAATAAGCCTTTATCTATCGTTTAAATACTAACTTACGTTCAACAATGCTATGTTTATGTGGTTTTGAACTCTATCCTCGTTGGGTGCCCCCGTAATACCAAACAAGGGTTTAGAAAGTTTTGGGGGGCAAACGAGTTGTATTATGGGAGATGTGCAAATGGTGAATCAAAAGGTGCCATAAAAGGGAGAAGTCGTTACGTCACGTTGCCTTGGGAACAAATTTTTGGTCCTGCGAATATGGCAGATAAAAACGAAAGCAGTTGACATGTATGACTTTCCTGTGCATGACTGCACTCGGGAACCAAACAGTAGCCCATACTTTTCTTCCATTGTTCGACCATGGAAATAGCCGTCTCTGTTGTTTAGATCCATAAATTTTGCTATTATGGTTACGTGATGTAACATTTCCCCTCTCTATTGCCATTCATTGTTAAAAGTGCTGCAGGCAGCACAAAACTAAAATTTATTCTTCTGAACAAGGCAACAGCAAAATTAGGTTTGACTAATCAAAAGGTGATATTTCCGTTGTTTCGTAATAGTACATGTATTGCAGAATAAAGACACATACATTTAAGGGGCATTGTTTCCCAAATCTTTTTTCTGTGTTCCAGAAAATTCAAAGGACAACTCACCTAATTTGGTAGATACTTTAGGTATACAAAAATTGAGATTACTAGCAAATCTCGTGTTCAAATTTAGTGCAGTACATTAATTGCTCAAGTCAAGGCATCAAGGAAGATATCTAGAAAGCCATCAGTTTCATTCTTAAACTTACATGTAAGACAGAATATTGGAATTTATATATAATTATATTGTCTAATTACCAGGAATTTGTAATAGGGATAAGCCTTGGAAAGCAGTTGCGGGGGGGGGGGGGGGGGGGGGGGGGGAGCTCGGAGGAGCATCCATAAATTTTGGATAGGTGTGTGCCACCTGGGGTGTTACACCCTGACCCTATCGTTAAATAGGTCAGAAAGGATGGGATAAACAAAAATTGATACCCTAATTAAACCCAAACCCCAAAAAATGACACCCTATTCAAGGGAAAACATCTAAGAATTTTATGGCATCACACAATCCATTAAAGAGCTCTAATAATACTACAAAAGTACAGTTTCAACAGATGATTGTTTCTTGCGTAGCTGGGCATTTACCCACTTGAATTCTAGCTGATTCAATTTAGGTACCCAATCTGAGGATCATACTGGGAACACAATGCCAACAAGGATTGAGACCCTCAAAAATCCATACCAAATATCAAGTGGAATGTACCCATCTAGCCCATATATGGGAGCACCCCAGGGGACCAGCACCCTCCCAAGCATGTGTCAAGATGCTTCACAGCTTATTCTTTCTGATTAGGAGACATTATTTTGTCTAGCAGTATTACAGACATAGCCATAGGCAATAATCCAGTAGCACTATATTAAAGCACAAGTTTATTTGTTATATTCCTAGACTTTCACTCAAATAAACAGGGACAGCCATTGGCTGATTCCTGATTCTTCACGTGGCCTTGACTAAAATCAAATGTATCCCAATCATGATACATCAAGAGATGTACCCTGCTTGGGATACACTACAGCACGTGATCAGAGCATGGTGGAAAGTAGCGTGACAGAAGGCAGGAAAAACACTGCCAGTTTCCTTTTTTGTGAATAGCCTGCCTGGCAGGCGCAAAAAGGGGACAGGGAGGGGGTGGGAGAAAAGTGTGAATGCTGGGAACAGTGGCAGATCCAGACCTTCAGAAAAGGTGGGGGGGGGGGGGTGGTGGGAGGCCGGTCATCCAGACCCTGAAAAAAGGGGGGGCCCAGTCTCAAAAGAAATTTTTCCCGGCCCTTCGAGCCTCATTTTGGTCTAAAAATAAGGCAGGGGGGACCCCCGGGCCCCTTCCCTGGAGCCTCCACTGGGAAAAAGGAAAGGGAGTGCCTGCTATAAAAGCCGGTGTTTTTGTATTCTGCCCACCATCTTCCGAACTAATCCGATAACGTCAACTGACAATACGTGACCAATCACAAGTAGAGGGCTTAATTCTCAGCATGGTCCAAACTTAATTACTTTGTTTACCAGAAATTGTCAAGTCGAGATGCTTTTTATGAGTGATATCATAATTAGGTGAACTAAAACGTTTTTACTGTTTTTGCTCCCACAGCAAACCCGATAAACATAGACTACGAGCAGTTTCTCTTTTTTTACTGCTCACAGTCTATGATAAACGATGATCAGTTTTGTGTAAATACACAGGTCTTACCTCATCAAACACAATGGTCACAAAGAACAGAACATTTGCCAGCCTGAGATGCGAATAATGAAAGGAGAATTATAAACAATTGTCAAAAAGCTCAACGGATAGTTTTTACCAAAGCTTTAGCTCTCTCTTTACAAACCATTTGCAAGTTCATTCAAGACAGTACAGTGAAACCTGTATTAAGCGGACACCCTTGGGGAATGCTGTAGTGTCCGCTCAATACAGGGTGTCCGCCTAATACAGGTTTCGATAGATAAAGTCATATGAGGTGTCAAATGCCATTGAAATGAACAGTGGAAACGTAGAATACTCCCAGAGACTATGACGATATACGTTTGCACTAATTTCTTTTTCAAAGTGGACCAGTTTGATCATAGTACCATAAACATGGATTGCAACTCAAAATTGAGAAATCAGATGAGTGAAACAAGCTCTATACAAACAAAACGAAATAGAAAACAATACTGTACTGAGAAAATGATCAAATAAGTTCGTGATGTCACGTTTTTTAATGTAAAAATCAAAAAATTTGTGGGTGGCAATTCGAGGCAAATTCTTTCACATTTCCGGTGTCTGGCATGTTGGGTGGTGGAATTTAATTACAAGTGTCCATTTAATACAGGTCGGCAACAATAGAAGTGACCATTTCAGGTACTTTTTAGGTGTCCGTGTCTGCTTAATACAGGTGTCCGCATAATAAAGGTTTCATTTAAAGAAAATAAGGGAAAAAAATTGGGGCTTAATACGGTGTCCGCTTTACAGGTTTCACTGTATATGTTTTTGCCGAAAAGGCGGTCTTGTGGATATTGGCATTGCAAATGTCTAGCAAGAATTGTAATCGCCTTGAATCAGTTGAATCGCCGCTCGGTGTTTGGACAAATCCAGTATACAAAACCTCCTGAGCATCTCTGCCTGCTAAACAAGCTATTACAGTTGGTTCATCTAGTTCAGTTTTAAACACAAATTTGCTACATGATTGGAGTAATTTTGATCTTTCAAAGCTTTATATGCCAGTAGAACACATTTCCTTGATGCCTTTATCATGTTTTTGTCTCTAACTAATACAAACCAGGATACACGTCAATAAGTTACTCATTACAGCTCAGCCAATCAGGAATTTGAGGATGCCAGCATCCGCAGAAATGAACAAAAGGGCATTCTTACAGCAGGCATCCCTTACTCTCTCTCCCCAGTCCCCCTCCCTTTTTCCCTTCCTCCCTATCCCCTTACCCTTTTCAGTGACGCCAGCTGCTACGCAGGTTAGTGAATGAATACAACAACTTTCACAACAACACAAACATGAAACCTGAAGCTAAAAAGCAACAATTTTCAAAGTTATCCCAGAAGAGAAACAGCAGCTAGTGGAGGAAAAAGATGCAGAGAATATAAGGAAAGTACTTTGTAAATCATTCATTCAGTGGTTTTGAGAATTAAATTTGTGTTCTTTTAAGTACCAAGTCAACTGTCTTGTTTGGCTCCACTTAAGCATATTCTTTTGTTGCTGTTGAAGTATGTTGAAGTGAAAGCATAGAAATATAACAAAACACTTAATGTGAGGTCCCTCGGGAAACCAGTTAGTTTTGTTTTCCCTTGAGTCCTGATGTTTCCCTTGATGAACAACAGGACTCTCGGGGAAAAAAAACTGTTTCCCTCGGGATCTCACATTAAAACTATATTGTTTCAGTAATCCACGAAATATCTGATTTAGAAAGAATTATTATAGTTGTTTGCTATTTTTTTTATTTATATGTTGTATCTGTGGCTGCCAATTGAGTTATTTATCAATGTAAACTCTAAGCTATTAAATATTATCTTTCAGTTCAACCAGAGGGATCTAAGCAAAGAAACTAACAGGCATTTAGTCTCTGCAAAGTTAAAACTAGAAAACTTATTTACAGCACAGTACAGTACTTAAACGCTTGTTTAAGCTCGTGGTTCATAACAGATAATTCAAAGTACTACTGGCTTTCACTAGTAAAGAGTAAGTTAGTATAATCAGTAAAACTCAGCATGGAAAGCTTACCAGAACCAGTGCCGGATCCAGACCGTGAGATAAGGAGCGGGCCTGGTTATCCATGCCTTTAGACAAGTGGGGTTCTGGACTCCAAAAAATTTTTTTCGGCCCTTTCGGCCTCAGTTCAGTTTGGTCCAAAAATAAGCGGGGGAGGCCGGGGGGCTGGGCCCCCCAGGTCCCTTCCCTTGATTCACCACTGAGAACAATTTGATAAAACATTGTGTTAAGTAAAAATAGAAGTGGACCCAGAAAATAACCTTGCGTATGACACATGTAATATTTTCATATTCAGATTTATGCACCTCTGATTGGCCATCCTCTGGGCAGGGACTTGTGAAACTTTGCAAAGGACCAAAATGAAGTTCTTAGATGTTGATGGGGACACACAGAGCTTTCAGTGTTAGGGAATTCCTCTCCCAGAGGCGTATCATATAAATAAACAACATGAATTCCAAGTAAACTTGAGAATAAAGAAGAAAAACAATGCGAAAAAAGTGACCAATGCCCCAAGGGGGTGAGGGATGGCGATGTTTGGAATTGATTGAGTCATAATACAAACTCCTGTTTTCTTGATTAATTATTATTATTATTATTATTATTTTGTTTGTTTGTTTGTTTTAAAGTTTTCAGGTTCAATGTTTTTTTAACTACAGGTATTTTCGTTTTTGAAGTCCATGATCGAATCTGATGATTTTGTCCGGTCTTTGACAAATCTGATCCGATCAGCTCCTAACTTCCTTGCCATCTATGGAATTATCTGCATTTTAGGCTTCCTATTGATGAACGATTACTACTACATTTGCTGAACTAGATATTTAGGGGCAGTTAATTGGTGGTTTTCACTGTCACGCCATCAAAATTAAAAATAGAAACCTTTTAATACAGAAAGTCTAGAATCTGGGAAATGAGAGAAGATAAATATACAAAAAGCCTTGACAAGAATCAGGTCCGTACAATACTTCATATGCTAAATATTCGGAGAAACGTTTTACCCAAATTATAAAGTTTTATATGGAGACGGCATGTTTGTGTCCCTTTCAGAGTTAGGAAATTCAAGCGTCTAGTGTCGCAAAACGAAGAACCCTTTTGAACCGCAAATTTGTTTGTATAAAGGTTTTAAGGTGCTGAAATACCACATGAAAGTAGAAACTCAGAAGAAGCGATAGTTTCTTAGTTTTAATTTTTGTTGACGTCATGTGAAAACCAAGACACCAATATCAACACAGCTCATGACGAAGAAGTTTAAATCTTGCATCAATTGGAATTTCTAGTCCTCTTTATCCCTGAGTTCTCAGTCATCGTTACAAACAACATCTCACCCTCGTAATATTTTCATACTCTTTATGGATCGCACGCTAAGCTGCGTTACAAGTAAAGGCGACCGGAAGTAAACATCACACAAAAAAATTACTGAGTGCCGCTGTGCGACTTCACAGGTCAGAAGTAGCTAAGGTTTTCTCGCTCTTTTCTTTAAGTAGTGGGATATTTTCAATTTGAAAAAGTACTGTGAATTAATGAGAACTTACCACTTGTCTGGCCATTCCGATGGAATTGTGGCAATTGGAGTGGACGATCCCTTGTAATCGGACGCACTTGCTGTTACTCGCAGGCACATCAATACAACTCAGCGGATTTCACTTACACAGCCAGATGCTCTATGTAACTAGCTTCCCACGCAGTTCGTCACGCGTTCCTGCCCCACGAACGTTCGTGGGGCAGGAAAGCGTGATGAACCTCTAAGAACGTCTGCGTGGGAGGCTACTATGTACCGTATAAAAAGTCTATAAAAGGGTATCACCACACTGCTTCTCCTGAAAACTATTTTGGGTTGCTTACGCAGGCGTGAAAATAAATTTGTCTTCCTTTTGTTGTTCAAAGGCCATTTTGTATGTTACAAAGTAGCTAAAATCTCCTCTCCCCTGGCCTTAGGAAGGCCTGTTACTCAGGCTAGTTAGAAAGTGTAGTTAGAGATTACACGCCTGAAGGATTACATGCCAGTGTTGAAGGGGTGGGGGGAGGCATCTCAAACTCCGTATAGAGTCCACGGTGGTTCAGATCTTTTCCTTTATACCCTACTATTTACCACGAAGGTAGGAGCCTTTGTACATTCCATGGGAAATGTCATGTACCCACAGAAACGCGCTTGTTGTTGATCCCACTTTGATTCACTTTGCTTATGATAAACCCCCTTAAATAGTACTCTGAACAACCAATTTATGGAAGAACCTAAATGGCAGATTCACTAAGAGGGAGATGTCCTTTGACCTTGCCGATTATTCCTCTCGGCTTGTGAAATCGCTACCGTTTTATGCACCCCAAGGGCTGAAAAGGGAACCCCTTCGTGGTGAGCACCCCCTCAAAATAAATTATGGGGAGTACCCCCCGGGACTAACACGAAAAGTGGGTGGAATTCTCGTGATCATCTCCTTTTCCCCTCTAATCTTTCTAACCCCTTTTTGTGGTCTGTGGAAAATAAATGTGAAATATGAGGCAGCTCAAACCTCGTCCCAGGGCTGTACCCTTTTGGGAGGAGCCCGTTAATTCTTCAAAAGCCCTGGGGACAAGGCTGAGGCACCTCTGGTGTCCAACAAATATGTATGGTATAGTTATGGAAAGCGTAACTTCTGCATCATGCATCGGGGGAGTGCGTTGGGGGCCGGACAACTTGACTGTCATTAAAATCCAATCTTCCAATCGATGCCATAACCCGCATTGCAGGCGGCCCTAGTCCTCCCTATTGCGCGCGGCTTATGCGTTTCGGGTCACGTGCTCCGAGCGAGTTTTTTTACTATTCACTGTAGTAGTCAAACATTCCTTGATTTCATTTTCCAACCAAAGATTATCCTCGAGAACATAAGGCATGTGATTCTCATGGCGCGTTCACTATGGTCAGTCGGAATAGCTCCTACTAAAAAGGCTACAATAGGCACCAGGTGGTTTTCAGTTTCTGAGACAAAAATAATTTCGGGGCCAAACTGCGGTTTTTTCCTTGATTTCACTTTTCCACCCAGGTGTTAGTGTTAAAATGCCTAAACTCAAGAGCCCGGTTAAGTTAAAAGTTAATGTGCCCGGGCTCTTCTTTCTATTCTTTAAACTTCAGGTTTCTTGAAATTGGATGAAACACTGCCTGTAATAAATAAATATTGTTTGGAAATGCAAATTTGTTGTTAAAAAAGGATGTGAAACGTTAGTGTAACTGCGCTCATTTGCTACAGAGTTCGCACCCTTTTTTGAACAAAAAATTCAAGGACTTTTTCAAGGACACATTTCGCATTTTTCAAGGACTACGTACAGTGCAAAAAAGAGCAACGAGTCTATGCCTTTTTTTAGTTCTTCCACATCAGAAGGATTTTATCCCGAAGGTCTTTATGTTTTCTTCTTTTTCTTTGTAGTTCTCCTTAAACTATTAATTTAGCATTGAAATTCAAGGACTTTCTATTACCGACTCCAATTTTCAAGGACTTTCAACGCCTTGAATTTTTATTTTAAAATTCAAGGACTTTCAAGGATTTTCAAGGTGCGTGCGAACCCTGTTTCTATTCAAATTGAATGAAACAGCGCCCGTTTGAAAATTATTATTTAAAAATGGAACGGTTTTGACGATACGGAGATGAAAAATGCCGAATTTATAATTGTGAACATTGTCTGCGCAAAAAGGCATTTTGTTAACCACTTATACCCAGACACCGCTTTACCGTCACCCCCTTTAACAGCTAGACAGATAGCTCCAGGATTAAGTCGCTGGATAGAATTAATAACTATGTACTTACAATGTCTACATAACATTGTACAACTACGATACAAGAAACCATATATACATCAGCCGCAGTTCAAAAGTTAGATAGCGTTAACCGCCGGATAAATCGCTATCCATTGGACAAGTACTACAAGCATTACAAGTAATTAGACTTTTTAAGTCAGTAATTTTAAACGACGTCTCACTTAGACCGCGGTTTAGGAAATCTTTGGATCTCTTCCTATGTGGGTTATTTTTAGAAGACAAATGCTTTTCTAGTCTATACCATATGCTCATGAAACTGTTCACGATAAATGGTGTTTACATAAAAGAGTTTAGCAAAAAAATGAAACTGGCTTAGAACGCGGTTTTGTTAAGCACTGGCAAAATTCCGTTTAAATAACTGGCCCTTAATGTATTAGCCTGTGTACAGACGCCCGCTTCCCCTCAGAAAAATCGGGAATAGAGTCTCTCTCCCCACGGATTTTTTCTTAGGGGAGGGGGGCGTCTGTACACAGGCTATTATGGTATGTAACAGTGCCTGATCCAGACCTTGAGATCAGGGGGGGGGGGGGGGAGGGGCGGTCTCAAAAAAAATGTTTTTGGCCCTTTGGGCCTCAGTTTGGTCAAGAGAGAATGATTCAAGGCACAGGGATTCGCTCTCTGAACTCATTATCTCTTGGCTTGGTCTAAAAATAAGGGGGGCGGACCCCCCGGGCCCCTTCCCTGGATCCGTCACTGTGTAACCCTTTCTGATTTGCTCTACCCGCCTGGAATAGTCCTGTTGCAGGTAGAGCAGTTTTTCACTTTTTCAACTTTAATGCTGAAATACACTTGAACTTGAACGTCTAACTTGTAATTTGATACTACATAGCTAGAGGGTTAAAGTTCTCACATTCTCTTATCTGGTACGACGTCAATCACCCATGCAGCATCTTTTTTTCGATAAGCCGCTTTACCTTTTTGTGACCAAATGCTTCAGCACAACCAGCTGGTGAAACGCCATCATTGTTAACTGCATTCATATCCGCTTTCTTATCCAGCAATAAACGAACCACTTCCAAATAGCCAGAACTTGCCGACACATGTAGCGGTGTATTTCCATTCGCATCACGCGCATTGACGTCACTTTCGGCATCAATCAGGACCCGTGTGATGTCCATTCTACCGAGAGCAGCAGCTGTATGAAGAGCTACACTTCCTTCAGAATCTTTTCCCTTCACGTTTGCCCCGTGCTTCACAAGCAATGACACCATGTCTGCATCACTGAAAGCTGAAGCGAGATGTAATGGAGTACTTCCTTCATTGTCTCTTGCCTCCAAACTTGCTCCGCGATCGAGAAGAAGTTTTGAGGTGTTCGTCTGATTGAACACAGCACAGATGTGAAGTGGCGTACAGCCTTTGGCGTCTCGTGCTTCGAGATGACTAAAAGACAAATGCAAGACATAGAATAACGCTTAGAAATATGGTGGACAATGAATTGTGATGGGTTTTCAAGCCTTACACACAGAAAGAGGTTAGCCAATACCGCAAACTTCCGCTAAGCTCCACCACTTATACTCCCCCCAGTATACCCCCTCCCCCAGTAATAGGCCCATCTACCCGTATTTAAAAAAATCCACCCGGTTATAATCCTTACCGGATATAATCCCCTCTAGCTGTATCGATTTGTTTACGACGTTTTGGATCTTAAAAAGCGAGTAAAGCACTGTTGTGAGTTGTGAAGTGCCTTTTTGGTCCGGTTTTCAGACCCCCCTTCCCCCCCCCCCCCCCCCTGCCCTGTTAATAAGCCCTCCTAAAGCCCCTTATGAAGTTTATAAGCGGATGTTTAAGGTATTTCCCTTTGTTAGATTCACGCTCAAGCATCCCCAGTGGTCACAAAAATACTTTTGCTCTTGGAAGCTCAGGCTCAGATATTATTTTCCTATATGTAAATTCTGTGACCCGGCACTGTAAATAGGCAAACACTTCCTGCGATTGTAGATTCAATGCACAAGCAATGCAACCAGTAAGAACAGGCGAAGACAATAATGCTTTATTGTCTTGGTATCTGCTCAAGTCACTTAAAGGTGATGTTACAGGGGACGATTCGCAACGACAGTTTTTTTGCGCAACACGGCATTGCAATGTTGGAACAATGTTGCAACCATTTGAATCAAAATCGCAACAATATTGCCACGCTGTATTGCGCTAAAAAATCGTTGTTGCGAAGTCACGGCTGCCGATTTCAGTTTGTTTTCGATAACCAGGCCAGTTACGCGTCCTTATTCGCTATGAAAGTTGAGCCTTGAGTCATACAAATATGTCTCCTAAGCCTGATAATATCAAACCATAAAACAACAAAAATAGAATTTGAAAGACTGCAACGCTCACAAGTTTTTTAAAAACCATGTTCATCCATGCCTCCCTTTGTATTTGTTGTGTTGTTTATACCTTCTTTTTATTTTTATGTTTCACTAAATTTGGCGACAATTCCCATTGATTGCATTGAAATACATTTCGTGACTCATCCCCTTTAAATCACGATAAAAATATTCCTAAAGCAACATATATCTTACCCTCCATGGTCGATCAAAAATGACACGGCTGATTTGCTTCCTGAAGAGCAGCCTACATGAAGTGGAGTACTGCCTTTGTAATCCACAGCATTAGGATCGCTGCCGTGCTTCAGCAGACACTTTGCGACCTGCCACCTTCCTGCTAGCAGAGCAAGATGAAGAGGACTGCTGCCCAAATCATCAACAGCGTTACCTTGTCCACCACCAACAATGGCTTTTTCTACCATTCCTTCTGGTGCGAACACCATCATGTGTGCGCACGTTTCTCCTTTTAAGTTTGTAGCATGAACGTCGCTTCCTTTCTCTATGAGAACTGCAGCGGTGTTATAGTTGCCCTCTGCAACAGCCAAGTGTAGTGGCGTATTCCCTTGCTTATCGCGACAATGGACATCGCCACCTGCACTTAAAAGAACATTAATAGCTTCTGCCGACTTTGCATACCCAGCGGTTACGTGGAGCGGAGTGCATCCGACTGAGTTGACGGCATTAACATTTGCACCATTCTTGATCAGCATGTCCAGAAAAACGTGGCCACGTCTAACGGCGTAGTGGAGAGCTGTGTTACCACTGTTATCTGCAGTATTTACGTCACATCTATTTTCTATTAAAACAGTGGATCCCTTTGTCGAGAGGTTGAGAGCAACACAGACCAGCAATGGCGTTTGACCTCTTTTATTGACAGCAGACAGCTCAGCTCCTTTCTCTACAAGTCCCTGGATCATATCGGGAGTCCCCAGTGCCGATGCCCTGTGTAAAGGTGTGTCTCCGTTCTTGTCTCTTGCTTCAAGGTTCAATCCTACATCTAAAAGATTGTCGGCAATATCAGTAAGAGAACAGGCTGCAGCAACATGAAGAGTTGTTCGACCAGTCACCAAGTCAACAGCATGTATGTCACCCCCATTCTCCATGTACAATTGAAGGAACCTTGTAAAAAAGTGGTGTTCATCTATGTATTTCTTGGGAGTTAGTGACGCCCCGAATACTGTTTGTCCACTAAAATCTTTGGCATTAATGTTGCCGCCATGAATGTTCAAAAGTTCAAACAACTCTTCCCAACCACATGGACCATATTTTGCGACAAGATGAAGGCACGTTCTTCCTTTCTTGTCCACAAGTGTGACATCACTTCCATTTTGAAGCAAAACTTCCAAAGTCGTTCTGTGCCCTCCTGCAGCAGTAAGGTGCAAAGGCAGCCACCCTTTCTTGTCAGCAAGGTGAATGTCAGCTCCATTTTGGATCAACAACTGCACGGAGGTGCTGCAACCCCTGTAGGCAGCTGAATGAAGCGGGCTGCGATTTTTCCTGTCCAATGCTCTCACGTCTGCGCCCTGCTCAAGGAGCCACTCTATTAAAGCAGTGTTTCCATCAGATGCTGCAAAGTGCAAAGGCGTCTCCCTGTTTTTATCTGGAAGATTAACATTTCCCCCATGACTCAGAAGGAGGTTGTAGAATTCCCTCTCTGAATTGCCACCGCAAGACATATAATGCAGAACAGACCGTCCAAACTCGTCAGTTGTATTTACAGAGCTGCCAAGCTCCAACAACGTTTTAGCCAGTGAAAACGTTTTTACATCTCTATAACCTGTGGCCACATTCATAAAAACTGTCTTTCCAAAACTGTTTTTTACATCAACATTACTTCCTTTCTCCGCTAAGAAGTAAACCATAGCAAACTTTTTCTCTTGGGCTGCTAACAGCAGGGGGGTTTCCCCCAAGGGAGTTGTGCTCTCTAAATCAGCACCGTGTTCTAGCAATACGTCGGCTGAACGGACACTCCCTGATTTTGCAGCCACGTGCAAAGGAGTCATGCCTTCATCATCAGTTTTTAAACTAGGGTCAGCACCATGCTGAAGCAGCTTCTCAATGAGCTTTCCATTGTTGTATTGAGCAGCAAAGTGTAGAGCGGAGAAAGAACCTAAGTTTTTACTGTTCGTTTCACATCCATGCTCAATAAGAAGATAAGCAATTTTTTCAGCATTCTTGTCTACAGCGATAAGAAGAGGTGTTTCACAGCGGTCATTCCTAGTGTTGGCAGCGGCACCACGTGCGAGCAGAAGTCTAACAATTTCCAAATCTGGAACCGCACAGGACTGAACAGCACAAGAAAGAGCTGTGTCCCCAGAAGCATTCTTTACGTTTACTTCAGCACCATTGTCAAGTAGGAATTTTACTGAATCAAACTTTCCGCTAGTAGCTGCTGATGTCAGTAAGGTCTCCCCATCATCTTTGATTTTGTTAAAATCAAAACTCTTCTCCTTGGTAAGAAGGCGAAAAACATCTGAAAGGCCGCGCGTGGCAGCCAATTCGGAAAGCGAAGAGGTGTTTCCACTAGGGTCAGAGGTATCAGCCCCTCGTTCAATCAGAAGTCTAGCCACCTCACCTCTTCCAGCTTCTAGGGCGCAATACAGTGGTGTTTGGGTGTTGGCAAGTTCAGGTTCTTCATTCTCGTTGTCACTGCCTTCACCGTCTCGTCCTTTATCATATACAATCTCGTGTTTCTCGCTTTTAAAGTTTCGAAAACGAAAACCATTGATGTTTGCTCCATGATCGAGGAGAACATTCACCACTTCACAATGTCCAGCCTCGGCTGCTGCCATCAGAGGTGTTGTTCCATCTCTACTGACGGCGTCCACGGGTACACCTTTGTCCAGGAGAAGTGTGAGAATACCAGAAAACCCCCTACGAGCAGCTGTTTCCAGTACCTCGCCCTCATCGACAAAATGACCCCCTTTGAAAGTCAGCTTCACTTCACAACCACTCTCAATCAGAACTTTTGCAGTAGATGCATGGTTTTCCAGGATGGCATAATACAAAGCTGTATGGCCCCTGTCATCATTTGAATTGATATCAGCTCCGCGCTCTAAAAGGTACCGAACTGTGTCAGATTGTCCCTTCTCAGCGGCCGCGTGAAGAGGCGTTTTCCCCCAACTATCCTTCGCATGAATATTAGCACCTTGGTCACAAAGGAAACTAACCAGATCCAGTTGCGTGGCCAAATGAAGCACTGTTTCTCCATATGATTTTTTTGCAAAAAGATTCGCTTTTTTCTTAAAAAGAAATTTGACTAAATCTGTATGATTTTCTTTAGCGGCAAAAAGTAATGGCGTGTCGCCACCCTGTGTACAGCCATTTAAATTTGCTCCTTTGGAAAGCAATAGCTTGACGGTGTCGAGGCAACCTTTTCTTGCGGCCAACATAAGGGGAGTGAGACCATAAAAACCTTGCTGGTCTGCACTTGCACCGCGTTCCAGCAAAAAGAACACAGCGTCTTTGTTACCCTGTCCAGCAGCGACATGAATTGCCGACATTCCACGGCGCGTCTTTTTTAGCACATTTGCTCCAAGTTCAACCAAGCGCTTCACATTTTGCATTCTTCCTCCACTAACAGCATGGAGAAAAGGAGTCATGCTTCCACGATCCGTCACCTCAAGTGAAGCACCTCTTTGGATAAGAAATTCGACAACGTCTACCTCATTAAACTCCGCGGCAAACATTAAGGG